>WEIU01004193.1:0-22319 GCA_013389925.1 Aegithalos caudatus
GGCGGGGGCTGGGCTGTGCCAGGGACCGCGGGGCTGCTGCGGCACGGTCCGGGCAGGCCCTGCTCCACCCGGGGTCCCGCAGCGCTGGGGCCGTGTGGGTGCACAGCTGCTGTGCGCTGCCACTGGGACAGGGCTGGCGAGGTGTGCCTGGCATCTGCCGGCAGCAGGGCTTTCATCTCCGTGTGCTGTAATCCCTCCACTTCACAGCAATCCCTGCCCGGCACCTCTGCCTTCAGCCTTCGGAAACCCCGCTTTTTGCCTGGGAACTGGGGTGCATATTGTGCAGATTTGGCTCTGTCAGAAAAACAAATTTTTATCAAATTTTATGTTCAGTTAGTGTGATTTTGAAATTGGCTCAGCTACCATTTTTGTTGCTAGCATCCTGTTGCAAGTGACCACCTGTAGCAGTCATTTCTTGGTCTCCGTTCACCATTGCCAGTCAATGAAATGACGCTTCCATGTATTTAGTCAAGCGCTGTAATTAACGTGTTCCTTCGGCTGAGGTTAGACGGAGCGACAGCCTCCGATAGCAGCAGGGCGTGTTCCAGTGGAACACACACTGCCCCCGAGGGGGAAGGGAACAGCGAGGGGGTGTGAGCTGCCCCGGTGGGCCAGAGAGGGGCTGAGAGCATCCTGCACCCATTCATTGTCAGCCATCACCACCTAGCGGCAAAAAGGCTCAGGCTGGATTCATCTGCCAGCTTACGTGTCTCATGCAAAGCTGTTTTTGGCTAAAACTCGAATTTTCAGACTCATTTGCTGGTCTTATCCTGGACTCACACCAGCTTTTATAACTATTCAAGATTTTCTGCCGTGCAGAGAACAACTTCTGCCCACTGCAAACTGACATCTAAGCTGACTCATGCATGCTGTCTCTAGGACACCTCAAGTGTGTACACATTTAAAATGGAAATGTTTTATTTACGTTTTGCTCAGGAAGTGAACTGACCTGTGACATCACCCAGACTCACCTACTCACATTCACAGCACCAGTCCTGAAATCCACTGAGATGGACATCTGTGGTGTAAGTTTCTACTTACATCAAAGGAATAGAAGCCCCTGTCCCCCTCTCCTCCCCCCAAAAGATTATCTGGTTCTTCTAAGTCCTTTAGTAGTGTACCCTAGAAAATGAAGGTGTTTGGCGATACTATGTTGTATTGAGGTGGGAGGGGCACCTCCATTTCCTCATTAAAAAGTGCTTAGCAAAACTAAAAACTAACTGAAGGCCACTGAAAGAATAAATAGTAATAGAAACTATATTGCTGTCCTGGTCCTTTCTTTAGCACAGGCCACGTCTGTTTCAACTGCCTCAGTTGCATCTTCATGTTCATTCTCCCCTCCCCCATACTTCGGGAATCGTAAACTTATGCCTCTCCCCTGGCAAATGTTCCTCCTTGTTCACTTGGACTCAGGATTTTGTCTTCTGCTAGTTGCACTCAGCTGCTCCCTTGGAGGGGAGTCTGTGGATGAAACCTGGATAATGTCTGGCAACAATATTTTCTTTAGAAAGGGACTACAATAAAACTTGCCACTGACAGCTCAGCGTGCTCACTGTGGCAATTAAATTAACTGACAATGGAGTTATGGCTCCTCCATTTAGTTGTGATTATTCTTTTAATTTCATTATTTCCTAATGGATAAAACGTTTAATGCCCCTAAGAAGTATGTTGGCAAGGTGTTTCCTGGCAGAGCAGTCTCCCTCTGCCCCACCACTGAACTAGGTGGCTCCCAGCACAGCTGAAATGCTCCTCTGTCTCTGGGGGACCAGAGAAGGGTAGGATGAGCTTGTGTGTGCTCCAAAACTGCCCTTTGAGATGGTCCCTCTGTGCCTTTTAAACCATGGTTTAAAAAACCCTGTTTTAAATTTGCTCTATGCTAAAGAGCTTTTCAACCCACCCCCGTGCCATCCATTACCCCATACCTTCTCAGGGTTGTTTGGGAACCTGGGCAGGTTTGGGAAGGGCACAGCCTTACTGGCAGTCCCAGGAGAGTCGTGGCTCTTGTCACAGAAATGGGTTCAGCTCCCATAAATCCCATTTCCTTCATCTGCCATTGCCAGGCTTTGGGTGATGCCCAACCCATCCCTTGGTTCCTCAGGCTAATCCCCACAAAGGGTTTCTGCCCGGGGGTGGCCCCCGCACAGCTTGGCAGGAACACCATGGCTTACCCTGGCAGCCAGCATGCAAAACCAGTGACTTCCACGTGCTCCTCCTAGACAGGTGCCTGCACAAAGCTCCAGGGGGTGGGATAATTAAACCATGCCATATTTAGGAGGTCATCTCTAGAGCCTGGATCTCAGAAGGGTTGGTAGGCAAGGCAGGCTGACAGAGAAACAATTACAAGTTCACTGCTGGGTGTGTTTCTTTGTGTAAACCTTGTGGATTTGGGGTGATGCTGGTTCATAAAATAGTCCAATTTTCCTGCCTGCTTTTTTTCTTCCCCATGAGAAAAAAATTTAAAAGTATTTTCAGAGCCTACTATTTTCTGCAAGGATGAAAATTTTCTGGAAATTTGCTGTAGATGAATATGTTCTGTGATGTCGGAAGGGATTTTCATGGAAAGGTGTATATACAATTCCTGGACTAGCTTGTTGGTAGTTTTATTTTGAAAAGTTTCTTTTGGGGTTTCTCTCTAATTGTGATAGAATATTAATGTAGAGTAACGTGGAAGTCAAGATAGACACTGCACTCCAAGTGCTCCATTAAAAACAACAGAAGGCTCCAAGCATCAGCACTTTGTTGTTCCAAAGCCTCCCATACCTTTTCTCTGTAGCCTCCCAAGGGCAGCTCCACACAGCTCTGGCTCTTTCTCTTTCTTCTCCAGTTCTGTTTGGCTCCTTCCTGTCCCTATCACAGCCCCCCAACCCTGCCTGTCCCATGTGTGACCTTTCTGTCCCTTAGCACAACCTCCTGTCCCTCCCTCCTCACGGCAGGGCCAGCAGACTCCAGCTGACCCCTCCCAGCTCACTCACTCTTATCACACCCAGAGCTGGGAGGGCAAGGCTGTTCCCACTTTTGGATAATTAACACAACTACAATATATTGAGGGCAAGATTGCCTTCAGCACCATCTCTGTGTCCCCACAGAGTAAAATCAAAACAAAACCAACCTTCTTTTGGTTGTTTTCTTGACCCTCTCCTAGTGTGCACACCTGGGCACGTATGTGTGTTGTTCACATGACCAATATTCAGCCTCCCCTCTGTTACACAAGTACCACACTCAGTGCTGGCTGATGGGAGATAAGAAATCCCTTCAGGAGCAGAGGTCTGTGACACCTGCCTGAGCTGTATTTCAACGAAGGGCAAGTACCACGTGTGTAACATTTTTGTGAAAATCCTTCTGAAGTGTAGGACACCCGGGCAAGGTTACCCTCGCTCTCCCGCGGAGGGGGATGGGGACACACCCTCTGACCTTCACTCAGCCCTCCTGTTTGCCAGCATGGATGAGCAGCACCGATGGCGACAGGCAGGCTTGGCAGCCGGGCAGAACAAGTGGGAATGTGCCACCTCAGTGCGGCAGCTGCCCACGGCTGCCACACAAAGCATTTTGCAAGTGTCTCTGGTGCCATGCAGTCACTTACGAGCAGGCAGAGGTTCAGGGAACACAGCTGCTGCATGAGCCTTCTCTCACGTTAAAGGCACTGAGTTGGTAGAAAGGAGGGAACTAGGGCAGGGAAGCAGAAAAAATCAGCGAAGTTCTGTAAAGGAAAGCACTGCCGTGGGAACTGGCTGCCAGTCAGTGGGTGAGAGTCCGGCAGAACTGCTGGCACTCAGCCAGCTGCCATCAGTCACTGAGCAGACAGGAGACAGCAGGGACTGGGAGCACACAGAAATCCCTCACTGCTGCCAACTCCTCGTGAGCGCAGGTTCCCACTGTAAGGCAAATATGTACAGCTTGAACAAACAGAGTTTGGGGAATTTCTTGGAAACTCGAGTGCTAAAGTCTACTACTCTGAAATTAGTAATTAGGCTGCAAAACGTGTGTAAAGCAGGATTTAAGGACTGAATGTGTCAGGCTGAATCTATGCTGACGTTTTGTAGGTCAAAGCCCCTAAGAAACAGCAGGCAGTAATGAGGCCCCCATTTCACTGCTGCCTTATGTGTGACTCTGGCTTTCCCTCATCTCACACCAGCGCACACTGAATTCCTCCGACCTGTCACATTTATCTTTCAAAGTGACTCCTCTAGGAAGTGGAGTATCTTCCTCTTTCCCTCTCAGCTCAGAAGAGCCTCTTCCTCTTTCATAACATCCTAATGAACTCAAAATCTGTTGTACATACTTTTTTTCCCACGATTTTATGAAAAATTCAAGACAACTTTTACCTGCTTGCAGTGCAAGATGCTAGGACTGAGACAGCGAGAAGGGAAAAGCTTGTCAGACCAATGGCTGCATTTAATTTATGCTGCTTGTTTCTCCTTCTCCTTGGAGAGCTGTACAAATAAAAATTCAAGAGATCAGAATAAAAAAAGCATGGCTAGATAGAGGGTGGCATTAGCAACAAAATGGGAAAGGACATTTTGTTTGTGTTGCAGCAGGATCTATTTTTAAGAGCTTCATGTAGTAAAATCACTTCTGGGATTAATTTTTCTAAAAAAAACAATAAAAATAATGCCCATGCTCACTGCAGAGAGCACTAAATAGTCCACTCCAGCCACTTCAGACAGGATGTATGGAAACAATCAGCATTAGTCTGAGGTAAGAACAAACAGAGGCAGCTATCTGATGACGCAGAGTAAAGAGAGAGAAGAGCTGGATTTTGCTCAAGTAGCTTGAAAGAGGCAGTGGCATTGGAAGGATTATTAGGGATGGTAGAAGTGACAATTTATTTGACCTAGTACCTGCTCTGAATGTGGCCATCTCTTTGAATACAAATATCCCATTGAACATTTGCAGTAACTCTCCTTGAAACAAAACAAATGTGTTCAGATCTTCTCTGGGTAGGGGGAGGTGGTTGTTACAACTGAGTCAGAGCTGGGGGGAGGGATCAGATGTGATTAAGTGCTCTGGAAACATGCTCTCTCTTCAACTGGCAGGAGCATCTCAAAGTGATTGTTTTTTTCTATGTATAGCTCTAATTGAAGGTCTGTGTTTCAATTGGTCTCTTGTGTTCCTGGCCTATAGTGTCACACGTCTCTCAGAACATTTTGTTTTAAGCAGAAAGCTCACCTGTAAAGGCCCAGCCAGTACATATACTGCTCTGAGATATTTTTAGTTATACATGTGGTGGGATTTTTTAAAATTTATATGGGAATGAGGCATCCAGGTCCTAATGAAATTCACTTTGATGTGAGCATACAACCTATCAAGGTGCCTTCAAAGCATCTCAAAGGCCAAAACACAGTAACTCCACTTCAAATTCATTTTGAAAGGTGAGTGGTCAACTTTGTCAAAACCCTTTCAGATTTAAAAAATATTTTAAAATTGACATTTCCATGACTTCAGAAGTCCCCACAAGCTAAAGCTGGTTATACTCAGCCTGGTGCAGGTACTTATTCCTCACAAATATTGTCTCTGTTACTGAGACAGGAGCCTGGTTCTCTGTGAAAACCTCTAAGTCTAACCAGTGAGATACCTGATGAAATGATGGCCCTGCAGCTGGCAGTGTGAGGGAGACACTATCCTGACATTCCCTGGGAGCCCCTCTGCCCAACCCTTCCCTCTAGGCCCCCTGCCTCTGCTTTGGGCAGGCTCTCTGACCCTGTGGGTCACCTCAGGAAAAATCTTCCAGCCCCATTTGAGCAGGAGAGCAGCAGGTGACACAGGGGAGCTGTGCAGCAAGGTGGAGTAGCTGTCTGCAGGTGAATTGCTGGGAAGGGCCACAACCCCACTTCACTGCCCTGCTTTTCTGAGGGATAAAACCAAGTCCAAGTGCTGCTGCTTGGGAGGCTTTGGTAAGAAACAATGTATTTGACAGAGGTAAATGACACAGTAACTGAGAAATATATCTTTATTATTAGAATGTTTATATTCTAAAAACTTTTACCTGGGATTACAGTACAATCCAATTTTTTTCTAATTAACTAAACTGGCATTTGTTTAGCAATTAAGTGTAAATTAGGCTTTGAAAAGTTTAAAAACATGCAACTTCTCTTACTCTTTTCCTCTTCCTCCCCCAAATGGACAACTTACAGTCAAGATTTTGGCATGATAAATAATAAAATAAATATCTCATTTGTGAACTAGTAGTTGCACTTAACTTTGGTGACTAAGCGTAGATAGGCATTTAAAAATAAAAATATTCTGTCAGTGTCAAGTGGCTAAAGAAACAAATTAATATATTTTACTTTATTATCTTTTTAATGTTCACCTTTATTATCTTCAAAAAGGTCCTTTTTTCAGGTTTGTGGAAGGATGTGGGAAGCAATAGAAAAAACTCAAGATGCTTGAATTTTAGCTTGCCTATAAAAGTTGTTGTAACACAGAACCTGACCCAAGCCCATGCAACACAATGAACAAGTCCTTTTCACCACACACAATGCCTAGCATAAGGCCAAGTGTGGCCTTGTGACACAGTTAAATAAATATTGAAATATCATTACAACCTAAGTACCTGAATTGGTTTTACACTGTGACTTTCTACTGAAACAGTGCTGAGAAACTTTTAAACATATATCTGATTGTTCCATATACACTATTTAAAATAAAAGTGAGGAATAATACTCTTTGTTCTCTCTGCTACTTTCTGGGAACTCTGTACACTGACAAATGTATGACATCTGTAGTTACCTGATCCTAGCTGACTGATTGGTCATCTTCTGCTTTAAAAATATTGCAGCTCAGGGTGCTTATTGCAGCAGTAATCATAGTGATACACTGTCTTTTAATACTCAGTTCTGCTTACAGACATAGTTATAAAAAATGAAAAACATTTTTCACAAATCTTTGTACACATACTGTAAAAATCACCTTCCACATAAACAATTTACATCTGTTATGAGCATTTAAAAAATAAATCACATAGACCTGTCTCACCTATCCTTTCTTTTTCTTGAGAAAACAAATCTCATCAGTAACATCATCAGGATGTTCATATCTGTAAACATGGCATGAGGATTCATGTTATCAAAAAACTGTACACACAAAAAGTCATCTTGATAAATAAATTCTCTGATAAATAAGGATCCTTTTAATTGGCACAAACCAATGTAAACACACACATTCCTGTTCTGCAGTCATCTCTAACTGCCTTGCACTTGGGTTCTTAGTTCAAAGTCAGTGATCTCTCAGCCCTGTGAAGGCTCTTCAGAGTTAAAAACATGAAGGATTTGGGTTATAATCATGGTTATTTGGGTCTCTTATGCCTGAGACCAAGCACAGACACTGAACACAATGCCATGCAGTCACACTCTGCTTTAGGCTCTCGCTGCAGCACAGCTGATAACCTGCTGCTGGCACTTGGCACTGAAATTCCTCCTCTGGCCCAGTTTGGCCTGAGCTTGGCAGGGCAGCTTCTGGTCTCCTTGCTAAGGGACATCTCAGAGAAGCCCAAACTTGTACCAATAGACAACGTGGCTGCTGGCAGGATCAAGCAGTTTAATGTATTTAATAAAAGATAGAAATGTGCTTATAGCCAAAAACCCAGGGTAGCAACCTACTGCTGTAAACAGCCTTCAAGCGACTTTGAGTAGGCCTTTTGCATCTAAGCATGTCTGTTAGTCACTGATCTTACACCTACCTAAGCTGAAAGATTGAATATTTAGGTGCCAATTAAATGGATTCCTCTGAACTTCAGGAATAACACAGATGGAAAATAAATTACCAGGCCTCATGCTGCCACTAAAATAATTAAACATACAGCCACAGTACTGCCCAGCAAGATAACTGCAGTCATTTAAAATAAGCTCTATAAATGTCTAAATAAATAAATAAATACATGAATAAATAGAAAAACCTCCATGTAAACTGAATAAAATGTCACTTCTTTTATAGCGCCCAAAGAGGGAATGGCATAACTAAATATTATCAAACTTCCATATGTATATATTTCTGTATATTATATCTGATATGTTTTGGCATGGCCAGATGGATAGGAAAAAGCAGGATGACTAACTTCATTCAATATTTGTTGTGTTGAAGCCAAGTTCCTGCCTTGCTCTGTATTGCTCACCGTTCCTATAGCGCTTTGGCCTTTTTACCCATCTTTGATTTTGCACTCACTTTCCTGGCAGAGCAGCCTGGTTCACCCTTCTTTTGTGCTCTCCATATTTCTCTTGGGCAATCAACAGATTCATAATAGCATTTCACTGGCTGCAAGCTGGCTTTTTCATCCTTTGCTTTTTTCAACAAGATCCTTCCTTTCTGAAAGGAATGAGGCTTTGCATCAGGGATGTTACATGAAGCGTGTTGACTTCCTCGGCTCCTGAAATTAATAACAGTGATTATTAATAACTGTTATTCAGTCTTGCAAACTGATAGGTCCCCAAAATATCCCAAACCCTTACATTTTTGAAGATATAAATAGTCATGTTTTACAGAATGAGGCTGCATATTAAAGACAGAGTTGCAAGATGAGTTACATTTCTCGGTATTCCAAAGCATTCCTCACTAAAATAACCCCTACGGGTGTTACTGGTGCACTCTTCATGTGTGTTCATCTCCACTTTTATTCTGATCAGCATTCTGCTGATTTCGGAGTGCTGAGACCTTACTGAAGTCTATACTTGGTGACCTGCAAGGATTTTAAAGATGCACATGTTCACATCAACGTTCTGCAAAGAACGAACATCCCTCGGTCTTTGGAAGACCACACAGCACCAGTAAGAGTAGAAAGTAGGTGCAGGAGCTATAGGGACTCCTTTGTGGAACCTCAGAGCTGCCCTGGACTGCACCCAGGCCCCAGGGAGCTGCTGCTACAAATGGCCAATAGCTCAGGAAACTCCATGCTCTGCCTTTGTGCTGATCACCCATCCAGGGAAACTTTAGCTTCCCTTTTAGGCTTTAATTTAAAACAGGAGAAGAAGAAAGGGGAATACAAAAACTGGTGGGAAGAAGGGTATAAAAGCTTAAAGGCCCAAGTAAACTGAATTCTTTGCTCTCTCTGTGATGGTTCAAGCCCAGCAAGATTTGCAGAAATTGGTGAGCTCAGGTGGAGTGAGAGCAAGGTGCCCAGTGCTGCAAAGGCTGAACCATGGACTCTGCTCCGAAATATTACATCCAAGCTGCAGTTCCATAGTTTAGCTAGGATCATTATAGTCCCTTTTAACATGATCTTGAAATGTTTTACAGCAGATACATGTAGTTTAACAACAGAACTCTGAATGTAAGGCACCAGTTCATGTGTACCCAGCTCTTGTGACTGAAGTGAAGAGCAGATGTGCTGATGTACAAGTTGATCTCTTAAGGAATCCCATGGGGCTATTTTCCATAGTCTGTTATTTCTGAAAACCATGTATCTGTAGTTTTACTTCTTCTAAGAGTTAAATCAACACTTGACCAAGCCAGTTCTGGAAAAAGCTGTGGTTACTCACATGTGTACAGTGTAAACCCTCTCATACTCTTCAAGAAGATGAGAAGGGTGTCATGGAAGCCTGTATTTGTTGGTAGGAGGCCATGAGGGCCATCTGACATTGTGGGAACTAAGCCATAGCTATGTAACAGCATTACCTGGTTAGCAGATCTCACTAGTGGGAGGCTTATGCAGGTGCAAATGCTGTGCAGGTCCAAACTGGAGCTTGCAGGCAGTGTCATCCTGGCCTGCTGCAGGCCTGGGCTCTGACCACTTGCTGGGGTTTAGGAATGCCCTGTGTAAATGCACAAGTGTTGGCCACTCCAGTTTACCATCAGTTCTTGGGTACTGTTTTTTACAGCCCCTTACTCAGTTGTTGTTTAAAGGTGTGGTGTTGTGTTTTTCTCAATGTTGTTATGGTGAAGAAGCGACATCATTTATTCTCAAAGCATACACAGGCATTACTGCAGGTGATGTTAGGTAGTCCTCTGCTGCACTGAATGAAGCTATTAAAACCAGAAGGTCACAGTCAGTGTGATCTGAGGGGCTACCTAAAGGGGCTAAACTGCATTTAAATTAAGGACCTTATGGTAGAGATGGATGTGTGTCCCCAGTTCAGAGTCAGGGTAAGACAGTGCCCAAGATGGAGGAAGATGCAGGTCACTGCATGAGAAATGCCAAGCTGCCAGCTCCAGATGTGGGAAATGCTTTTTCACTGAAAGCAGCAGCTCCACAACATAAGTGACTGTAAGAGAGTCTGAATTTCTACTGGCACATATTCCTAATCTGTTGTGTTACAGAGAATGACTTGTGGTTGTACAATGGGAAAAAGCCCTCAACTTGTGTCCCCACAAGGAAAGGCTGCCCTAGAGAAGGGTGCACTGCCTGACTGCCACTTGGCCAAGCAGCACATGATGCCCCAAACCACCTGCTAGGACTCATGACCAAGGCACAAAGACATGGGAGGCCAGCCCCAATTAGTTCTGCTGCTCCCAGGACAGCTGGGAGTAACCTGAGATTGTTAGTGCCCCTGCTTTGTCAGGGTGCTTGTTTGGTTATATGATTGGTATCAGTTAGGAAATGACAACTGTCTCTCTCCTACCTACAGAATGTTAAAGACATTTTCAACTGGAACTTGGGACCTGTTTGCCAAAGAGATTCAACTCCTGTAGCTTTGCAATAAGCTAGAGTCTGCAGGAAAGAGTATTTGTTTAACAGAAAATTAGCATTCTTTATTTTCTTTAGAGAATATCTGACTTAGTTCAGTTTTAGCAGAAATCTGTTTTTCCTAAATTACATGATGTAAATATAGACCACGTGCAGGTCCCAACCTCTAAGGTAAAATGCAAGAGCAGAAATGCAAGCATGTCAACATAGTGTATTTAAGTTTTTAAAAAAAAAGGAGATATACATACAGGCATCTGGGTTTCTTATTTAATGAAATGTCTGTAAACTGCAATGAAAAGAAAACCAGGTTATTATTATTACATTTTCAAGTAATTAAAGTACAAGGATAAAATACACACAATCTTTAAAATTGTATTTCCATTCTCACGTGCTGTTAAAACTAGGGCATTCATGGAAGAAACCAAAAAAGCTGCCTCTTTTACAGATTATTACTCCCCCATCTTATGAACATGTTTTTAAAATTCATAATGTGTGAGTAGTTAGTGGTTGGATTTTTCCCATTATTTTTATTGTAACTATAATCAAAGTAAATTGCTAAAGAAGTGTGGGCTGAACAGAGATCTTTCACATTAGATTAAACAGTATGGATACAATGAGAAGTAATTACTGTGTTCAAGATAATTAATAAAGGGCAGTGGCTGAACAAGCTGTATGAAATTAACTTTCTCTCAGATCCTTTAATTTTTCAGTGATACATTTCCTTTACACAAGTGGCAAGGAAACACCAGCTACAAGCCCTTGGCTCTGCCAGACTTGCACTGAAAGGTGGAGGGTGAGGATACAAGCATTTCTCTCCCCCTCCTGCAAATCCTGGGACCAACTAGGACATCACAGCTTCAATGCCAGCCCAAATTTGCATGGCTTCATTTTTTACAGCAGTTTGGTTCACAGTGTGGAAACACTTTGTCTAGTCCCTCCTTTGGTGGGGGTCAGAAAAGGAGGTGTTTAATGCCAGCTCAGCTTAAATCGATTTTAGTACTAAATAGGTTCTTTGTATTGAGCTCTCAGCAGAGCTGCTACACTGAGCCTTTGAATGTCATTTAATGAAGTCACTGAGACAAGCAAGTCAGATTTGGCATCTGAAAATGATTATGTTCTTGTAAATGTTCCTTCTGTCCCTGGTATTGTCCACGCTTTGCAGATGGATTTTTACCCAGCCTGACTTTGCTTGTTCTCTATCTTGCTAGGAGTCTGGAGCCATTTCATGGTGTACTTTCCTGTACCTCCTGAAGGTCAGGATGGTCTTTGAGGAATGCTGAAGTCACCCAGAAAGCAGGACAGGTACCTTAAAAATTAGAACCCTCCCAAAGGGACACTGCTGAGCCTGGCATCTTGATAAACACATCCAGAGCAAGAGACATGATTTAATATTGAGGCCCATCTGTACAGTGTCACATAATCTTCTCACAGACACTGTTTGAGATACCTGCTCTGGATTTCAGCTCATCTGTATTTATTCAGGCCTTACCTAAAGC
The DNA here is from genome assembly GCA_013389925.1 of Aegithalos caudatus. Lineage (NCBI taxonomy): Eukaryota > Metazoa > Chordata > Aves > Passeriformes > Aegithalidae > Aegithalos > Aegithalos caudatus. Next base: position 12,109 of record WEIU01004193.1, read on the forward strand.
TTGTTGTCTTCCAAGTAGCTCTGGGAACCTTTCCACCACTGCATACCTGGTCAGTGCTGTGCATGCTCAAATGTCTTCTTCTCACATCCCAGAATGAGCAACTACTTAGCACAGGCAGCATGGGGTAGTCAATTAAACTGAAAAGTTCCTTGGAAGTCCTAGAACTTGTCATATAAATGTAATGCATTGTAGGAAAATACTGAGTTTAGGTATTAAAAATGAAGGCTTTAAAATAAATGTGTTTTAAAAAGTAACGTTCTTGGATTTCTAATCCATGGGGTGGGAATCCATGCACCATTTCTAAAAGTTCTATGATGGGTAACTACTAAAAGCAAGACAATTTGCCAGCAAGCTGATATATCACCTATAGGGATCTATGTCTTTCCTGAAAATCTTTAGGCATCCCAAAAAGACTGCCAAGTCACATTAAAAAAGTGTTCATGGCAAAGGCAACAGCAGCAATAGCCAAAGCTGGAAAAACATTTAAATACCTATCAAATATTTCATTACACTCTGCTCTCCCTTTACCATCTTTGGCTATTGCTGCTCTTATCCTCTCTGCACCTTTCCCTCGTGTAAAGTGGCACTTGAAAACACAAACAAAACACACCTAAAGAAACATTTCACACACACACATCTGCCTGCGGCAGCTATTATCCTGAGCCACTGAGGCCACCCATATCCAAAGTGCAGTACTTTGGCTCCAGGGGGAGGATGAGAGCAAAGGGAAGGACTCTGCCGGCTTACCATGTGCTCGCTGCCGTCGGTGTGGCTGCACACCATCTGCTGGTTTTGGTAATACTCTAGCTGCCTTTCTGCCACATCCACACGCTGCAGCAGGTTTTCAATGAAGTGCTGCAGCCTGGCTTTCCCCCGCACTTCTTTTTCTGCTGCTTCTTCCAGGAAGTGGTTGAAAGTAACAACTTCTCTGCAAGATGGAAACATTGCAAAGAGGCCGCTTTAGATAACAGCAGGTCCCTGGTCTCATCCTTGTCAAAAATTACTGGTGCTTTCTCCAGTTTGTCATGGAGATAGCCTGTGGTGGCTAATTACTGTCCTTCACCATTATCAAAAGATTTCAACTTTTTCGTGGACAAAGCGAAGATCTGGAAACCGGAACGCTGAATTTAAGTTTATGGGTGGTGGGTTTGGGATGGGGTTTTTTCACATTACTTGGAGTCTTGGAAATAGTCTTTAGTGGTCCCCAGGGTAGAAATATCATTAAGCATCACTTCTCAAGGTATCTGGAGACAGCTGTATCTGCTTTCTCTTTTTTTACTAAACCATGAGAATATCAGCTCTGAAATGTGAAGAGAAACAGATGAACTCCCAAATTTATGTTTTCATTTCATCACAATCTAACAAACGGTCGCTTAATGTTGCTGCTGGGATGGTTCTTAATTCAAAGGAGCTACTGTGGCCATTAAAACTCCATTTTGGCTGCAATCCTACATGTCCAAGCGTGGTGTTGTAACCTGGAGCCAGAAGGAGCATGGGGGGGTTAAGAGATAATCTACAGATCATATAGCCCAAGGAGTATATGTGTGGGAAGAGCAAGTTTTAGGTAAGGAGTTTGGTGTCTGGTAGCACAACTGGAAGAAACAGCAGCAGTGACTGTGAAAGCTCCCAGCTCTGTGCTGAGACACTGCTCATTTCTAAGTTCTCTGCTTACTTACAATCAGCAATCAGAACAGCATTCGGATATCAGAGGACTATTTCCGTGGAAGAAGTTTGGTTATAGATAGAAATAGTACAAAAGAAGACAAATCTGAGCATGTAGGACTTCCCTGGTCAATAAATGCCAGGATAAATATTTTTTAGTCTGCCAATGAAGCCATGTTAAATTTTGCTTTGTACAAAAAGGGTGGGAGTTGAGGGAACCAGTGCTGCCAAACGAGAAAGGGCACGATTGCTCAGTAGAAATACATTGCCTGAGGAAAAAGCATTTAAAGTAGAAACTATGAAACAGTTTGTGGCAGAAATAACCTTTCAAAGCTTAGCTTGTTTGTAACCAATCCAAAGTTTCTCTGCATTTCGTTGTTCTAACTCAGCATAGTTGTAGTTAATTGGTTTAATGCAGTATAGTTGTTTCAACAGTGAACTGCTTTGTGCTGAGAGTTAGACACAAGTGGTCAGCCATGGAAATTCACCACCTAGGATTCAGGCTGTGCCTGCCTGCCCTCTACTACAGCAGAGTTCTGTTTGCACGGCTGATCTAATGGTAGGAATGAGGTAAAAACAAACACATATTGTTTGGATGAAGAACATTGATGTATATTAGTTTATATTAACTCACCCATAAAATCTGGCTTAAGAAACAGAGGTAACTTGTTTGTTAGGCTCAGCTAATCCATTTCATTTCAAGGCTCTGAACAGTTTTAGTGATTATTAGCTTGCCTAGAGCAACCTGATACTAAAAAGAGCCACTGAGGAATGCTTAGGGAGAAGCCAATCTAAACTCATTAAGGTCAATTTTAGGGCTTTACTGTCACCAAACTGTAACTTCTTTGATTTCATGATGGGTTTGGGTTAATGTAGAAGCAACCTGAAGCCCTTACCATGTTATCAGGGTCCTCTTTTACAGGGCACAGGGAGCTCAAAAGGACAGCAACTCAGAGGGTTGGCTCCAAATCCTTGTCCTTTTGGGTAAGGAAGAGCTGCACATAGCCTGGCAGGCTGCTGACCCTCCAGTGGGAAGGTGGGAGAGCAGGGAGCTGCCAGCCTGGGACACCATGAGGATGTCTCTCCCAGGGACACAGTCAGCTTCTGAATTTTGCTGCAGCAGGAGGCCACAAACATGAGAAACTGGCATTTTTTATAAGGGTGATAGTTTCAAGAATACTAACATCTGTTAATTGTCTCAGCAAAAGTAATTGATAAGAATTCATTAACTGACTGTTCTATGGCACAAATAATCACCAACAGATTCTCCCTTCCTACAAATATCCCATTAATATGCCATAAGGAGGCCAGGGGGAAGCAATGTTTTTTTCAGGAAGATCTAGATGGCTATCAGGAAAAGAATAAACTCATATGTTAATAAATTCCCTAGTATTGTCCTTGTTTTCTAAAGATAACTTGGCATCCTACGTGCCATTATTTGTAGGAGCTGTTAGTGGCAGCAGTAGTAGCACATCCATAACTTTGCTCTGTTTAGCTGCCTCTGTACAGCCTAGGAACCTACCTTTAATAACTTTAATCTAAAAAATTTCCTTTGGGCTGAAATGCACTTTGTAAATTCCCTTTGGAAAGACAGGAGCCAGAACAAACCCACACATTCGGGCTCTGTCACATGCCTTGCACTGATAAGCAGCACTTGTGTTAGTTCAGCTACTTTCTTTGTTTCCACTTCATTCTCATCTCTCAGAAGAACAAGATCAAGCCCTGAGGAGTGACTGCTAATAGGTCTCTCTCTACTTGCTCCAACACTTCTTCCTCAGAGAGCTCACTCCATGCCACAGCTATGCCTTGGTTACCTGAAGGGAGTTCCCAGAAGATTTTTTTATCCTCCTCCCACTGTGAACAATAGGGAAATGGTTCAAAGAACTCTGTAACTTCCTGCAGCTGCTGTTTATCTGTCTAATTGTTCCTCTCTTCTCTTGTAGTTTGCCCCGACTTTTTCTTAGCCATACTCCCCATTCAATTTTATTTCTGGATATCTGTGATGATTTTTTGCTTAGGTTCTTTATTTCACTTTCAATTTAATTCTCCAGACCTCCGCCAAGTTTTTGAGGATTATGTGGCAGGATTTCTGTCTTTCTATTCTTATGCTTGTGAAAAGATGGATGTTCAGAGAGTTATGAGACTCTTCCTGAAGTCAGGGGGAAGCTGAAGCTGTGAATATTGTGGTGCCCACTTGGTAGAGGCATAAAGCAGAGCACAGCAGCACAGGCCCACTGGGTGTGTGTCTTGACAGCACAGCCTTGCCAGCAGCATCACCTGAAACAGGAATCATTTTGTAAAAGGCTGGCTCAGACCTGAGGTGTTGCCCTTTCTAACAGGAGGTCTCTGCTACCTTGCATTGACTATTCTACATCTGGAACACTTCTGTTATATTGAGAAAAGGTTACATGGACTTATTAACTCCCCCTGAGAACTCCTCTGCTCTCAGCATCATCTCTTTACCACACTGCTCTGTTCTGCCCAGCAGACTCCCACCCCCTTTCACCCAGCTCTGCACCCTGGCACTTGCTTATAGGGGTAAGCAACAGATCCTGACTCTACATTTTCTGAGTGCTGTAGATGATGCTTAGAGCACCCTAGATCTCCTCAATTTCTGTAATCTCATCTGTTCATAGTTTACTATACCAGTACTTAGGTATACTGTATGCAAAATGTTCACAGGGCTGTGACTGGGCAGCAGGGAGAAAGGTGGGGCTCTTGCTTTGTCTTGGGGGGTGCTCCTGTCAGACAAAACCTTTCAGAAAGAGGGAATTGCTCCTGCTGCCCAGAGAGCAGAGGGTGTATTGAGCTTCCAGCAGCAGGGTGAGGCAAGTGAGAGGAAAAGACAAGGGGGATGCAACCTGGGAGGTGTCCAAGAGGAGCAGGAGATGCCTGTACTGCCAGTGTCAGAAATGATCTCGAACCAGAGCCAGAGGAGTCCAGGGGAAATTTATTGCAGTACAGCAGGCACTTCAGAGGTATTCAGCTGAAAAAACAAGTGCAGGGGGAAGAACTCACTGTAAGTAAGATTAGCTGCCAAAGCTTTTATTTTACTCTGACTCTGTGACGCTGTTTTTCACCACCATGACACAAGACTCCAAGATCAGGCTAAATATGACTCTTATTTTTGGGATGCATGTCCCTTATATACTGTTTTACACAGACCAGTTTGATTGGTAAAACAATGGCAAACCTTTTCAATCACATTGGTCAAACCAGAGGGACATCAAGATGAAGTCCCTCCTGTGAGAAGGAATGAATAATATAGGTACAGTTACAAAAACATTCCTTCTGTTTACAGAACTTCCCTGGGAAAAGAATTTCAGAAAACCAAAACACCTCAGGCATGGAACCAGGGCTACATCTCTGCCAGGGAGTTAACCTGTCACAGTTAACTAGACTTAAGTAGTTTGGCATTTTGCATCCCAACTGCAGCCCAGCCCAAAAACTTCTATATGGAGACTGTTACCATGAAACAACTTGAGATATGGTAATAGGCTGACTAGGTGATATTTATTCTTCTGCCTTTACCACTAGATTATTCAGCGTTCATTTAGGATGAGCGAGCTGCAGTTCTTGTTTACCGGAGCAGCTGCCAGCACAGGGATCCTGGGATATGCTTACTATTTCTATGATGCACAGCAGCTAAGCATGTGATACACTGAGTAGATGCAGGGGGTGGGACAGCTCCAGCTCCTTAACACCTGCCAAGAAGGGCTAATGATTTCTCACATTGCAACCAAGCCCTCCCACGGATGCACAGCACTGGCCCCAGGACTGTGCACAGCAACACTGACACCTGCAGCTGCTCTGGAGGTGGAGATAAGCATGAGGCTCCATGCAGATTCTGCACCCAGTGTCAAATCACTTTAGAGAATTACATTCAGCATAACTCTGTCTACAATCAATAGAAAACCAAACACATTATTTTACCTGAAGCTGGGAAAATTCCTACCACAGTAAGTAGTAAAGTGATTTACTTGTCAAAATATTTAATATGTATATTCATTAAGTTTTAATGCCAGTGACCTTATCCATCACCCAACTGGCGTTTTTGCCTGAAGGCTGCTGTTATTCATTAGGTTGTGGTTTCACATTACCACACCACTAAAAGCACATTTGATTTAAGAGATTCACACCTCCTCCCTCAGAAAGTTATTGCACCCATTCAGAGAGCTGTGTTCTAGATCTGAGCCCTGAATTTACTGGGTGACACTGAAGATTTTAAGCTTTATTTCACAGAGCCATTCTGTGGGACAGTCATGCTAGGCTTAAACCTGTGCAGCTGATGGGGGGGAGTAATCTCTTGAGTAGGAAGATGAAAGGAAACAGGAAAGAAGGAGAAGGATTACCTAAAAGTGAGGGTGGAAGAACAATGTGTAATTGTAGTTGTACCTCTGCTTAAAGCAAATCAAAACTATTTTGTTGTACAATTGAAATCCCGGTTTTAAGGAAAGCTGTTATAAAGCACAAACTGCAGTGATCTCTAAAAGCCAGCTCTTAATGCCATTGTCGAGATGTTATCTGCACAGATAATTTCATTAATTGCAAACTTAAGGTGAAGCCGCTGGCAAGAATAACTACTGCCCACAACAGCAATTCTGAAATAATCCTTGCATTCCAGGCTATGTCAGAGCAGAGGCATGACCAGTCCCAAAACAAATGCATTAGACTGGTTAGAGGAATTACTGTCAGGGATATGGCAAGGTACAACATTAATGATCTTACTGTATGATTAGGAGACAAAGTGAAACTGTTTAAGTTACCACTGAAGGTAGATTCCAGCCAAAGACCATTGCTTTAAATGCTTACCCTGTTCAGACTTACTGAAAATCAAACTGTATCAGTTTCAATTTTCTTATATAATATTCTGAAACAAGCCTCTCAGTGTCCTCCAGCAGTTAAGCTCATAGCTGGTTTTTGTTTCAATGGTTTTCTTGATATCTTATTCAACAAAGTCTTATGCCCTTTGGGCATGTCTCTGTTATCTTTAGGATCACAGTACTCATTCTGAGTTGCCTTCTCCTTCATCAAACATTAAATAATCCCTTTCAGGGCACATTTTCTAATTAAATAATTCCTTTGCTCAGCAGCTCTGTGCTTAGAGTAATACTATTTCAACTTATGTATTAGTACAGTCAGTGTTGTACCTCCAGCTGTCCTACCCTCAACACCATTCACCTCCCCAAGGGCCTCACACCACTATCACAGCACACAGCTGCAGGCATATTGGCACTGCCATTTCTGTAAGGAAACAAAGAGAAAATTTAACTAAAAAGGCTATCTTCACTTCATTGCTGTCTTTGTTGGACTGCTAAAGGCCTTATTTAAAACAAACAAAAAATAGCCAACTGACAAGTCTGAAGAAATAACCCCACTGATCCTACAAGCTCTTCAAATGTGCAGCCCTGTTTCTGCTGATGGTCTAAACCAACATTTAGATGTTTCAGAGAAGGTGTCTTCTTTTTTCTGCTGCTAAGAGGAAAAGATTTGCAGCTACACTAGCTCAATACCAGTGCTAATTTTAGGAAAAGTTATCCATATTCACAAGATTGCTTATGGAAAAAAAATCCAAAGAAACTGATGAAAGCATTTATTTCTGAAGGTCAGCAAGTATCAAAGCAGTCCCTAAGGGATGCCTTTGACTTTCCACAGTCTGCAGTGAGAACTGCTTCTGCAATTTCCATTAAGCAGTCTTGTTTGGCTTTTTAATCATCTGGACCTCTTCCAGAAATCAAAGCCAAAGTTGAGATCCTCCTTTTTTGAAGGACAATGTCTTTTTAGCACACCAAGTAAGTTTTGAGCACACAAAGCATTGAATATATAGACAAGTCTCAGAGTTTAGCAACAGCCCATGAGAAAGCCAGACAAGTGTCACTGTTGTTACCAATTTACCTTTAGAAACGAACACATTACAGTGTAAGAGCTGTTCACTCATTCCTATTGCTGCTCTTGCAAGTCTTTTTGTTGAAAGTGGAAGCAAAACCCTGAAGAGCAATACCCTGTACCCTGTGAAGTCTCTTGTGCAGCTGCCTCTTGATGAGTTTCTTACTAGCCAAGTAACCTTCAGCGTTCCCTGTAACACCAGCATAGGAGCTCATTTGTTTATGCATTCACCCTCCTCCTTTCAGACTAGAATTCTAACAGCAATCATCTGAGCTCCCGCCCCTTTCCTGAGCCTGGCAATGTCCTAGTGTGAAGGACAATGTTTTCCCACTTCTCATTCTGTATTCAGTCTTTTCTGGCCTCTGAACACCAGCTGGTAATATTCTGCAAAAGGCAAGTGGCCTCTTCCTTGTTCCTTTTCCTACTAAAGTTAAAAATCCCAATTTAAGCTGTCTTTTTCCTTTCAAAGATCAGTGTCCTTTGCCATCGTCCCCATATCACACCCATTCTTTCTACCCAGATGACTCAATTGCCTCTTTCCTCTCTCTCTACAAAGTCTTTTCTTCTTCTACAGCATTGAAGAACTTTAGGTTTGTTCCACTGAATGGTTTCTTTCTCCTGACAGTCATGTTTTTCCTTTTGGGATCCTAGTCTTGATTTTTAAAAACACATTCTGCCTTTAGTTTGGGATAAGATTCATGCCACTTAACTTGAGATATCTGAAATTCAGCATCTAGCCTAAGACAGCTGCTTACCTGAGGTCTCCTGGTAGTCTGCAGAGGGAAGAAGGACCTTCACAGAGCAATCCCTTCTCCTCTAAGATACTTTTCTAGAAGAAATAGGCTGACTAACACTGTGAAAGAGCCCAGGAGGGCAGTCTGGCTAGAAGGGAATACCGAAACTGCTTGAAACTATGTTATCTTCATGGCTTCCCTCCAGCATACTTTCAAATCTGCCTCAGTTACACTATTGTCTTCAGCTTCACCTTACGTCCTTCAATCTTCTCTTCTGTGAGGATCACCTGATACTTTAAAATCAGAGATTCTGTTGAATATGCCATCAAGGAAGATCTCAGAAGCTCAAATCCCACCACCTTTATATATCCCCTCTTCTGGAAAATCTATATAAAAATCAGGAAAATCTTAAAGCTCTGCTTCAAGATAGATGGCTCCTACTGAGGTGGGAGCCATCTCATCGTTTCTTTCTTGTCTTTAGACTACAGGAAGAAATGATGAAAGCCCTCCAAACTTCCTACACTGAACTCCTACACCACCTTCCTTATTTCTTGTAAGATCAGTGTCATGGCAACTACCACTTCTCATCTTCCTTTTGTAAGCTGATGGATCGGTTTAGAGGCACACCATTACCAAGGCTCTTTATTTCCATTTCTCTAAAATAAGTTGTGTTTCTCTGAAAAGCCTGAAAGGTTTCAGCAAGTGCTGAATAAACTAAGTAGTTCATGTATAAATTATATATCAGCTACCACTACATTTTTAATGGATGCATCATAAATGTATTTTTAGATGGCTTAGGCTAGTCAGAACTCTGGCATCTGCTCTCCAATCCCATAGAAGTGATTCCTGTTCCACAGTTCTGTGTCCATCTAAAACACTAGACACGAACTACTTGGACATGGCCTTTTCACCACTGTCTCCAGTAAAGCTCTGTTGATGTACAGGAGACAATCACATTCCACAGGCTTGAGGGAAAAGGTACTACTGAGTATTCTCACATACTTCATCCACACTTATCCACCCATATCTTCTTAAAAAGACAATGCATTAGAGGTGTCAGTGTAAATCAGATTACATCCTGATGAGCGCTTCTACTTGTCCCTACCCCCATGAAACCAGAGGCCCAACACAGGCATTAGAAAGTGTAGAAGTTGATCACTGCGGAGCCAAGCGTGAATGCCACCTGCTCAGGGAGCTGTCCCCTACCCTGTTAGTCACTGGGGATTCAAACGTAAATGCCACCTGCTCAGGGAGCTGTCCACTGCCTTGCAGGGGACACGGTCACATGGGCTACAACTCTAGCAATATAGCCATCTGAAGCTGGTGAGCTCCAGGCCCCTTCATAATCAGCAAACAACTGAGCCATTCCGTCTCTTCTCCCCCAAAGGCTGTCACTCACGCAGGAGCTGGCCAGCCCTCGCCAAGCCATCGGCTCTCGCCTCCCCACTTACTCCTCTTTGCGGTGAAGCTCCTCCTCGGACTCGCTGAGCCGCTGCTTCAAGGCTGCGATCATCTCCACGGCCACATCCACCTGCCTGCTCAGGGCCCGCTCCCGCCGCTGCACCTCCTGCTTCTTCTGGGACAGCTGCACGAACGCTGCGCGCACCTCCAGCAGCTCCGCCGTCTTCTGGGACAGCTCTTTGGTAAGCTTGTCGATCCGCTTCTCGATCGTTTTGTCCACGGCCTCTACCATCCTGTTAAACTTTTCTCTGACGTGTGCCTCGAAGGCGGCTTTGGAATCGGCGGCCGGGAGGCCGGGTTTGGAAACCTCGCTGGGAGACTCGGCCGACACATAGTTGGCCAGGTAGGAGCCGGGCCGCTCGGCTGCCAGCTCCCGCGGCTGCTCGCCCTTGCCGCTCCCGCAGGACGCACCGCCCAAGTTCAGGAAGGGCCCCGCGGCAGAGCCGCCGGGGCTGCCCGGGCTGGCCT
>WEIU01004193.1:22851-40259 GCA_013389925.1 Aegithalos caudatus
GGGGTCGCTCCCCTCCCCGGAGCGACCTCCTCCCTCCCCGCCTGCCGCGAGCGCCTGGCCGGGGGCGTTCGCGGGGCTTTGCGGGGTCCTGTCAACACAGCAAAGCAGGGAGTGAGCTACGAGGGTCTGTTGGGGAGATACTGAAGGATAACGCAATTTAAAGCACTTAAGCAGCAAGACAGGGCTGGCACATGCAAATAAGGATAATATGGCCTTGGCTTTCGGGGAATATAATTATCTGTGTGACTTTAAAACTACATTTAAAACCCCGAAAGTTCTGAAGTTTTGTGGGGTTTTTTGTTTGTTTGCTTAGGGGGTTTTTGCTTGTTTGTGGGATTTTTTTTTTTTTTTTTTTTAATAAGATCCCAATTTAGTCTCAGTATTTAGGGAGGGGAGCAGTAATAATGATACTTCCAGTTAGAGCATGACAAATGGATGTCATAGACATAGAGAACGGTTCGGGTTGACCTTCAAAGGCCTTCTCATCCCTTTCTTTTGCAAGAAGCAGAAATATCTTTGACTAGATCAGGCTGCTCAGAGCCCTGTCCAACCTGACCTTGAATGTTTCCAAGGATGGGGCATCCACAACATCTCTGGAAACCTGTGCTAGTGTTTATTATTATTGCACAAAATTTCTTCCTTATATCTAGTCTAGATCTAGTCTGGGTCTAAACCCGTGTGATTCATGTTAGAGAACCCTGTCAATATGTCCTCTGAATAGGGAGATGTGCTTCTAAACTTTTTTAATGCCACAGATATGTGTCTAATTTATACATTTTTGGAAACATGAGCAAGGCTGATTATAGAGTAGCAGCTTTTTTGTGGTAATAGTGAAATACTGCTCTTCCTAAACCTAGTCCTTGAGGCCATACTGGTAATATGCTGCAGATTTGATTTTTTTTTTTTTTTTAATTACTGTGGGAGTACTGCAGTAAAGTTTAATTCTGTACTAATGTGTCTATTCCTTGAGTGCAATATACAGGCAGAGTCTTAAACACTGGGTAAATCTGAGCACATTGATAGATACCTTTGATGTGATTAAGACATTCCCAGTAAATTATTCACCAGATGGTACATCAAAGGAAGTTACTCAAATTGCTTTTCAGAGCTTCAGCTAATCTCTGAAGTGTGTGGGCTACCATCCAGGCTGCAACATTTTGCATGAGTTAGTTGTCCTTTATTACCTTGCCTAAATGTGGTGGTTTGTCTTTCTTTTGTCATCAAGCAGTTCCAAAACCCAGAAAGGAGGTCAGGAGGGAACAGCTTTGAACCATGTTTGCCTCCAGATTTGGGACTCCATATTTCTTTGTAGGAGGCCAACACTGACAGAATGTAAGCATGTTTGGGTTCCCCCTTTTTTGGCTGTTGTCCTCTACTGCCCATTATCTCTCTCTGTTGTGCCCACTGCCTTCCTACCTGCTCCATATCACAGGTGCTCAGTGCTGCTGCTCCAAGGTGCAGATGAATGCTATACAAGTGCAGTGAACTTAGCATGATGGGATGCTACCTGAGGCTTCCTTACCTGTCACCACATTTAGAAGAGGTGACACCCACCTGCCCTCTCCAGCTGACAGTAATGAGGGCCCTCATGGTCTTAAGGAACAGAAAATGTTGATGACTTTGAAGAGCCCGTTGTTCTGTAGCCTAAGCTACGTGGTTTTGGCCAGTGAGATCTGAAATCAGGCAACTATTTAGCTCCAGCAATTTTCCTTTCAAGATTTCTCAGGGTTTACTTGCATTCCAAGTATTTGTTTTGCTGGATTGGGATCCAGCTCCTCATGTCTTCAGTTTTTGATTCCTGGTGCTGCTGTTTGGATGTCCCGTTCAGTCATTCTCTCAGCATTTGGATAGGAACAGACTCCCTTTAATACACCACTGACTGTGCATTTCATAGCAGAGAATGTGCATCAGCCATTATATTTCTGGGCTTTATCCTCTGTGATTTAATTCTGGAGTGGGTAGAGTCTGCCCCTAACATTTACACAAAGCCCAAGTTGACACAGCCATAATGTAGGACTCTGAAATCCTGCCAGCTACTGGGGAGGTGTTATCCAGTTTATTTGTATACATCTCTCTCTTTCAAGATCTTTTCAAACGCTTTGCAGTATAATTTCCAGAAGGATAAAAGTTACTTAAATGAAAACAGCATGTACCAACCTGTTTGTTGCTGTAAGGAAGGAGGAATATTCATAGCATTCAGCCTTTTTTCAAGTAGTAGTCTGTATCTGTTGTACAGGGTCCCATCTGACCTTAAAATGGGTTAAAACTTCCTTAAAGCTGATGATTCTGCTTTACTGAATGTAGATAGAAAAGAGAGTATTATAAAACTAGTTTTCTTTTCAAGTGTTGCTGTACTTGTTTATCTTCTGATATTTTATTTTTCTTACTCTAAATGATGAACATAGGTGAGTCAGTTTTGTTTTCACTTGCTCTTCAAGCTCTCAATGCTGACATGTTTGTGGGAGCCTTTTTTATGTGGTGTAGAACTGGATTCACTATGATCACTTTGGCTACATTCAGCAGCCTCTGATTTCCTTGTTTGTGTACTGGTTTGCTTTGAAAAGGGGTGTCAAAAATTTTTGTCTCTCCCCTTCACACCCACACTCCCCACACAGGTCTTCATTGCATGATCTAGCCAGTTTATAGGAGACATGAATTTGCATGGAGTTACTTTTGGGGAAGTTTGCCTGAACTATATATGGTTATATAAAAACACACAGCTGCACATCTGTTACCACTGCATACAGATGGGATTGGGAGTTTGGCTCGGGCTCAGTCCCCTCATTCTGTAAAGCTGTGCCCGAAATAGGTATGCCTATTCAGCTCAGTTAATTTGTATGCTGTGTCTTCTTGGTGTTTGAGTGTGAACCACAGATGCACATAACTTGAGCAGCTGAAACTTACCTACATTTAATACTTGCCATCTTTCTGTTTATTGAGAGAAGTAAGAAGTGAGTAGTAAAATTTAAGGAAAGACCTTAGAAACTTGAAAGGAGTATTTGAGTGACTTATGTGGCAGTGGTGCCTTAGATGAGGATTCATATTACCTTTGCATGCAGATATATTCAGGAATCATCAAAGATAGAACAATGTTCCCTTTGCTGCCACTGGCACTCATACCCACACAGTAGGAAAGAGGCTTTTGGTGGTGCATTTTAGCATACTGACTGAATAGCACTCTGCTTGCAGGGAGAGTGAACAGCAAGGAGGAGAACATGAATGTATGTTGAGTTTGCGACTGTTCCATGCTGGGTGGTTGTTGCCCTCTCCTCCTTTTGAGGGGGACTTCAATCTGAATGTCAGTCTGCCATCTCTTGAAATCATACATAAAGTCACATCTGTGATTTCAAATGAGTTGTCACAGCATCAAGAGAGGCACCATGCTGCAAGACTGCCCTTGGTCCTGCAGCAGCTTATCCTGCCTGGTTTGCAGTCAGCTTCCAGCCTTCCTGCAGGCACTCCAAACTCATTAACCTCCCGATAGGAAACCCCTGGCTGGAGCTGGCTTCAGAAAGTTGTTGAGCTTTCTTCTTCTCTACCCATACTGTTGCATGCTCTTATGGGAAAATAGAGTAAAGGGTTCTCTTGTGGGTTGATATGTACCATTTAGTCCATACGTGGTGAGAGTTCTCAGGTATGAGATAGCTGTAGGCATGTTTTCCAAAAGACAGGTGAAGACAGGCTGTGGAGAGGAGTGTCAGTGGTAGATATGGCTGGAACTGCAGCCATTTTGATTTTTCTTCCAAAAGTGTGACTTTGATTACTTAGGATGAGGAAAATATAACTAACACCTCTTGAGAGGAAAAGCTGGGGGAACTTGCCTTCCAGCCAAGTGACTCTTTTCTGTGCCTATTTTGAAAGGGAAGAGGAACATTCCCAGTTTCCAGTGCCTCTTCTTCAGAGGTCGGATGTCTGTTCTCATGAATGTTAATTCATGAGAATAAAGTGGAGCGTTTTAGCAAAGCCATTTGGCTCCTGCTCCTCATGTGAGCAGCCACAGTGTAGCAGCACCTCTGGCTACAGCACTGAGGTGTCAGGTCTGGTACTCCAGGACAAGTAACAGCATCTGGAGAGGGTCAGGACATCACTGGTGGCAGCAAGAGACAAACCTAGCATGGCTCTCCAAAAAGAATGTTTCATATGGCTGCAACAAAGTGGCCTGATGTAAGCCAGCTCCCTGCAGCACATGAGTTTTCTGTTCGGCATTAATTGTGGGATTAGCTACCAGGTTGCTGTTCCCAGATCTCTTTCAAAATGAGATGTAATCTGCCGGATAAGAGGGTCATTTGTTTTGAAAGAAGCTGCCCCACTCAAAAAAGAAGACTGAAAAATGGCAAAAAACTTGTCAGAATATCTTCAAAGAAAGATTTCTTCCTATGGCAAAGCCTTTCCCTCATTGGGACTTATAAAAGTATAGACATTTTCTCCAAAGAAAATAAAAGCACAAAGCCTGCCATCAAAGCAGAATTTCAAGCTATTTCATTCAGACAGCATTCTTTCTGCAGTGGGCACCACATGGTAAAGAACATTGCTTTTATATATATATGCCTTCCATGTTTGAGAAACTATGTGCAAAATAAACCACGCTGATTTCCCAACTGGAAGAAGTGCCCACAATGGCCAAAAAAGCCTGAGAATTGCCACCTATATCTAATTAGCAGACTCAGTGCCTAGTCCTATGTGCTTGGGTGTTAAAAGTTCTTAATTCACATAAAAAGAAGAAGTTAAGGTGTGGTGGCAAATTCAGTGCAGTGTTCCAGCACGTGGGAGAGCAGCTCTGAGCCCTGTGGGAAGCAGTGGAGCTGGGCTTCCCCTTTCTGCTGCATCCCTGGCATCTGTGCCACGACTCCAAGGGTTCAGCAGTCACTGGGAGGCAAAAAAGTCACATGGACCAAGAAATAAATGTCATCTAAAGGTCAAAGATGACAAAGCCAGAGGTCATCTGGGGGTCAAAGGTCACAATAGGGAAATGTAGAGGTTGCAGGTCAAAGTCATGCAGAGGTCAAAGGTCACAAGAAAGGAGAAGTATCACTGTTAGCACAGGGTCAAAGGTAACAAAAAGCCAAAGGTCATTGTAAAAGTTAAAGATCATCCAGAGCCCAAAAGTCATTTGGGGCCAAAGGTTTAGCACACAGGTGCCAATCAAGAGACAAGAGGTTTGTTCTCTTAGATCCAATTCTTAAAAAACCCTTCTTGAACTTCTGGGCCCAGTTCATCAGGAGCCTGGCTCAGGCCCTCAGGCACCACGAACCTGAGCATCACACCTCATCCAAGACAGCCAGGGACTAGGAAGCACATTCCTGCCTCTCAGCTCTGTGCCTCCATACCCTGGAGAGGAAAGCCCAGCCACCTTTGGGGCTGTCCTCCTCCAAAGGGCACTCAGGAAACCCAAGGAAGCAAGTGCTTCTCCCCCAAGTCACCCTCCTGCCTGGTCCTGCTCATGTTGGAGGCTGGTGGCCTTTGGTGGCCCTTGGTGGCCCTTGGTGGCATGTGCTACACCAGGATGCCCAACAACAGCAGCAGCTGAGCAGATGCTGTCTGAGATTACCCCAAAGACATTCCACTTTTTGGCAAAAATTACTAGAGATTGTCTCATGGATGAGGATTCTGTAGCTTTAAGATCAAAATACATTTCAGATGGTAATCTATTATAAAATCTAAGATATTTTTATGGGGAGCACTTTCTAACATGGCTGATAGTAAAGCCCAAGTAATGGAAGAAAAGAATTGACATCTCATCCCATTTCAATTTTAGTTTATTTGAAAATGCTGCATGTTCCCATATTTTGGCCAGGTAATGCTATCACATACTCTGAAATGGATTCAGAATCAAGAGGAACTGACAGCACAAGCAAAGAAGTTTCCACACAACATCTGTCCATACAAACAAATCAATTCAATTGCACAAAGCCCACAGTTCTTCCACCATTGGTCTTTCTGGAAATTAAAATATCAATATGAATGATGATAGATTTTTGCAAAGTGATGCGTCCACTGAAGTTTCAATTAACAGAACTGTTGCCAGGTGCTGGTTGGAATGAAGCATTGGAAAGACAGAACCTCAGAAAGTGTTTATGGTCTTTTCAACTCCATTTCAAATTTCAATTAAATTTCAAATGTCCTTTAGGCATTTTCTGTAGTCAGATAAGAATTTTTAAATGATGAAGAAAATACCATTACATTTCCTATGTAGTATCCATACTAATATGACATAGAGTTATTTAATTTTCTAAGTAAAATCTCAAATTCACATCAGTTCCTATATCCAGGGACTTGAATGCCACCAAGGATTTGCCATGTTGCTTCTGGTTCCTACTGGCATGGGCTGCTTGGTCTTTGCTGTCACATATGAATAATCTTAACATATGATTTTTAAGGACCACTACATTTGGGGCACTTTTCTACATATGATAATTCATTAACTCAGAAGGAACACAAGGGAAAAGTATACTCAAAAATATCTAGTGAAGCATACAGTACACAGCAGTTCTTTCAAAAGGAGGAAAACCAATACAAAAGAAGAGGTAGAGAACAAAATGTCAGTTTGGGCAATAAAAGGTATTTTATTCTCTGTTTACTATTATACAGTGGTAATAAATTCAGACCAACAGGGAAATCTTAACTTGGATTCAGAAGAAAACTGACAAAACTTAGTGGAATGCTACAAACTTTTCTGTAGCTTGAGTGTAGTTTCTATTCCCCTAGAAAACTTGGCTCTGCAGCTTTTCACTTTGATGTTATATATTAAATGATTCCAGATATTAGATTCCTTTCTGCTCAGAGTACCTGCATCCCAAGTACCACATAGGGACATAGAAGACAGTTCAGACTTGTGTCTTTAATGTCATCTGAAAGTGTATTGATTTTATTGGATGCTTAGGGACAATACTCTTCCTTCCCACACTTTGCTCTTTTTCCACATATTCGTGTGAGCAGTTCACTTTCACTTTGGCATTACATTTAAAGGTCTGGGGCATCAGCTACTGCTGTCCTGGGAGAATGAGTGAGTAGGCTGAAGGCTTCTGCTGGGTAGGATTCCTAATGGGGGGATGAGTGAGGCTTTCAGAGTTACTGGAGAGGGTATTTAAGCCCCTCATTAACAGGCTTCCTATATGATAAAGAGAAGACACGAATTACAATAGAGGGACAAACTTAGAAGAAAAGTACAGAGTACTCATTAGTTCCTACATGATAGTGATATGAAAGAACCTGGTTTCCTCCAGTATTTTAGTTTTACTGGTAATGTGCAGTTTGTAGCCAAGCAATGCTCAAAATGGGCAGGAAAAATGATATGGCTGCACAGCTGTTCTGGAGTCCTTTGCCTCTTCTGCAGCAGGCTGCATGTGGAAAGGACAGAAATCTGTTTGATGGGGTGAAATTCACCTGAGCATGAAGGCAAGGCATTGTTTGTCTCTTGTTGCAGCCCTGCTCTCCTCTAAATGGTACTCACTGGAAGTGTTTGGGAATGTCTTGCTGCAGAAATCTATTTACATCTGGTGCCAAATAGCCTATGTTTAAGCAATCTCTTGTGTTGTGCAAACTGAGGTGAGTTTGTTTTCCTTCAAGGGACAGTTTTATTTCTGTTGTTATAATGAATGCTACCCTTTGTGATTGCTAAATCTGCAGTGTTCAGAGCAAGGTGGTGGACTGTCTTTAATACAACTTTGAAGGCCCTGGCTGTGAGCATGTGAGAGGGTTCTGTCAGATGGTTTCATGCACAAAGCAGATTCTCCTCAAAAAAAAAAGGCTCTGAAGTCAATGACATGTTCCTATTCACAGCAGCTAAAAAGTGAAATGAACTAAAGATATGTATGCAGGTAGCAGACAAATAAACAAACTGTGCTCTAGATAATTTAACAGCTATGTATTCTTGGAAAAATTGAATAAATAAAAGGCACAGTCTTTGGAAATACTGTGCTCCTGCCACTGCCACATGTGCAGTGAAACAGATACATTTACAATTTGAAAGATAGGTAAGAGTCAATATGTAAAAAAATTCTTGAAAACAGATGTTTTCACACATAAGCTACCTCTCAGGCAGTAGGTCTTGAAGGCTGTGTGACCAGACACTTCCAGCCCCTTCTGAGGCTGGGAACTGAAAGAACATGTGTTCACCAAAGGAAAAAAAATGTATTGTGCCATGGTGTTTTCTATCTTTTCCTCAAACTTCTTGCCCCCAGATGGCTGCTAACTTTATATAACTTGCAGCCAAGGATCCTCCCACAAGGAGCAGGAGCAGAGCCCATACTGATCTCTTCCAAATGGGGCTTAGTTCCATCTCCAAACTGATTCATGCCTATGTTAAACTCAGGTGAGCCTTCCCAGCATACAAAATTCCCTATGCAGATTCTCTCCAAGGCTTACATGGAAGCTGCAATGCTACCTGGGATTAGAGTCCGCTGCCCATCCTTTGAAACATTTTATCCCAGACTCAGGCTACTTGGTTAGATCAGTAAATTTAGTTTAGAAATTGCCCAGAGGTGAAACCATTAGTAACAAGAGAATGGTTCATTCCTTACAAAAACCTGATCCCTCAGAGGCATAGCCTGGAGAAGCTTCTTTGCCATGGATGACTTTCTAGCCAGCTATTGAGATGACTGCCAGTAAAGTACACTTGGTGGCACGTTAACTATTATGGTGCCAAATATGTATGAAACTTATTACCTCTAAAACTGTCAAAGAAGTTCTCTACCAACCTAGCAATGTCATGTCATAAGACAATTTGAAAGGAATGCCTGAAAAGGTCATGACTAGGGTGGTAATGAGAACAACCTGTTCAGATTAGTAATGTGTGTACTGCCTGCATGAAAGCTGCCCATGGAGTTCTGGGTGCTTCAGTGCCTGGTGGTGCCAACTGGCTGCTTAAATCCACTCAGCCAGAGCGTGTGCTTGTCTGTGGGGCAGGCAGATGTACAACACACCTGTGTGAAAGAACTGTCCCTCACAAATGTGTGAGAGAGCTGTACCTCTGGAGAGAGACTTGGAGCAACACTCAGGGCAGATGAGGAGCAACAGTCCACTTGTATCTATCAAAGCTCCCTCCTGGGCTGGGGTTTTAAACATGGAAGTTAGTACACCTCTGAAGGGAACTGTATGACAGCAGGGGTAACTTCTAAAACATTAAGACTCTGTTGTGAGTGTCCAAACTATGAAATAAACTAAGAAAAAATGGTCTTCATGTTAGGTAGTGGCTTGCTTTTGCTAGTGTTTTCTCTCACAAAATATAATGCCTTATATCTATGTAAGCAGAGTGACTTAGTGTTACAGAGATTGTTGATGGACAGGGAAGACATTCCTGATCAGAGAAGGAATAAAACAAAGTAGAGATTTTAACTTGTTGGCTAAAACAGCCTTAGTGCGCAAACACTCTTAGCAAAAACGTATTTGGGGATTACCTTGAACAGGTGTCTGTATCAGACTTGGGTAACTTCCCCTCTAGGTCTGCATTAGCTTTTTAAAGAACCTGTTATAAAAAATGCACTTGCTGTTTGGTTTTTTTTTTCCTTTAAACATCCTGATTTCTTTTTGATGACACTGTACAAACACACGGTAAGAATCAAGTGCTAGAAATAGCTTCCTAGGACTCAAATTGATTTTTAGATAAGAAAGTAAACACGTGCATGTGTGCAAGTCATGCATGCATCCAGGCAGAACTAGTTATTTTTATTCTTCTAGATGAAATTGTCTGTAAAAACATGAGGTGCTATTTATTGTTACCATAATTTTAATTTAAAATGCTAACAGTGACATGAAGTGTTGTCTCAGCTCATTTAACAGGCTGTGAAATGGTGGGAAGGATGATAGAAACGTCTGAAAAACCAACCTCAGGTAAAATGTAGTTACTCATATTTGCTACTCAACCCCCAATTTTTCACAATGATGAGTAAAAATGGGTCATCTTGTTAGGCAAAAAATATTATCATTAGCAAGAAGTGTTTCCATTTCACATTGAGGAAAACACATGCACAGCTCAGTTTCGTCTCCTCCCCATGGTTTGACTTTAAGGGGAACTGGAGTAGGGGAAAAAAATAGCTGGACTGTTTTCCTTCAGTGCAGCTGTGGTAAGCTTGAAGAGATGATGTGCTGCCCTTCACCTCAGCCGTGGGGTGCCTGCAGGGTCCCCTGCAGCAAACCTCTCCCCTTGCATCCTTCCTCCCTGTGAAACTGATATCTTAGTCCCTCCTGCATGTCAATGGACAAATCCAATCCAACGCCGCAGCGATTCCCCAAAAAAGCATCACCAGTTTAAAAGATGGAGTCTGACTCTGGGCTTATTCCCCAGCCTTACAACAGCTCCCTCTTGGGATCCCAGTATTGATAGATACTTTTGGTTGCATTATGGCTCTTTTGAGGTTTCAAGGGGGCAAGTTATTTCACAGTGGTTGTTGCACTCTGAGGGGCAGTGCGAGAGACTGGATTTAGGGAGAAGTTTGGTGGAGGCACAGCAACTAGGGATGCTGAAAATAGAAAAATTATCTGACAGTTCTAAAAACATAAATCCTTTTATCCGTGTGGATGTATTTCTTTAATCTAAGCACTTGAGTGGATGAACTGTTCAATATTTTTTCAGTATCTATTTCTGTAAGAAACAGGACATAATTTGCAAGCCAGATTTTCCTTAAGGACCAGAGGCTTAAAACCTCTGATAGAAATTTCCAGCCATAAGTGGTTATTATATTGCATATATCAATAAATATATTGATTGTATGAGATGGTGTTTTTTTTTGTTTTTTTTTTTTTTTTCCTGTGCTATTTTCATGAAATAACATTTACCTTAATCCTTCTTGCTTTGGCTCACTCTTTCTTGGCCTGCTTTGTATGATTTATGCCCATTTATACAGCTGGAACCCACCTCAGGACCTAGAAAAATGCAGAAAAACTACAGCAATGTGGCAAGGAAAAACTAAGGAGGTGCAGATGGTCACAGCCCCAAGTGACTGGGAAAACTATTGAGACAAACCAATCTTATACTAATGAGAAACATTTCTTAGGGCAAAGTGAGAGTTTGCAATGAAGTATAGATCCCTATCCATGCTCCTTTGACTATCCTCCCTGAGACTGGATCAAAACAACCCACACAGTGTGTGAAATGCAAAGAAATGAATTTTCACTGGGCTTGTGCCTCAGTTATTGGGACAGCTGTCACCTCAAGATGTGTGGTGGTAAGGGCGAGTCGCTGTTCACTTCCTTAGCAATGCTGCAGTGCAGGGGGACCTTGAGTGCAGGTGGCTGCACAGAGGGCAGCTAATGTTGCTTGGTCTCCAGAGCACGTTGCTTTGCCATTTTTCTCTCTCTAGATACCTATATTCCAGTACTTGGAAAAATCAGACCAAACTACAAATTAGTTTCAAATGGAGATTGTTTCCAAGTATTGTATTCTGCAGAGATGCTCTACGTTGTTTGGGAAAAACAGAGAGAACATCTGCACATACTCAGCCTGGATCTACCTTCATGAAAAAAAAAATTATGCCAACCCCAAGAGCTAACTGGAGAATTGCTCTTTTTACCTGGGTGACTGCTACAGAAGTGGGCTTACATACATCTGCTCTCAGAGCAATAGGTGGAAGTCCTCTGTCTATCAAAAGGAAGATGATTTTCTCACATTATTTTCTCATATAGGAGTTTATATTTAGATTTGTGATATTCTCGGTGCACTTATTCTCCATTTCAGATTCAAAGTGGCAATCCATTAAATGATCCACTGACTTCTCACTTGCCTGTGCAAGATCAACTGGGAAATATTCCAACAGGCCTAACCCTGAAACCAGAACACAGAGTGCCCAGTCAGATTCTCCCATGACACAAACTTGTGACTTCACCAGCCCACTGCCTAGCAAACATTTGGATGCAGTGTTTCAGATGGGTGTTTTATACACCAAATGCCACCTGCAGTAAATGCCCAAGAAATCAAACCACACTCAGTAACCAACAGAGGAGTCCTGGTAAAAGGCATGATAAGGAAGTGACAGTGTAGAATCTCTAGGAAAGCCTCCTTGTATGGAACATCCCTGTAATAAGGAACTGAAAATACCTCTCTGGGTTTAAACAGCAGTGTTATTTTTGTGTGAGTATTTCTCGGTGTGTATGTGTTCCCCTATTAGCAATGGATCCAAGAAGCCAATTTCAACCACCTTTGATTTTGAAAGGAATTAAAGCTAACCTCATTCCTTCAACTGCTGTAAAGATAGAAAGTGGAATAGAAAAGACAGACCACATAAATTTTTAAACTTAGGGAAAGGCTGCAATACTTATGCTTTGTGAGACACTGTTTGTCCACATTGTCTTCCCAGCTGGAGAGAGGCTTCTAATGAAGCTGTCAGTCACCTGTGAGGATCCTTGTCCAACAGGATACTTCTGTTGGGGTTGATTCTGTACCTGTGTATGAACCACATGTGAATTGGCTTCAAAACCAATGCCCCTGGTCTCCCAAGCAGAAACAGAAAAATACCTGTGACTGGTATATTTGGGTTTAGTCATTCATCCACAGTCTTGGGCATGGGCAACTTTAAGACATAGAGAACCATCAAACTGCAGTTTAAAGTCATGCAGTGTTTAATTTGATTTGTTAAGGTTTTCAGGTTTGATCTCAGGAACTGTTTCCAAATTCATATGGGGATGGATTTCATGTAACTTACTATTTCTGTTATAAAATGTATTTTGAGTTCATTTATCTCATATGGTTATTCAAAAAGGCAACATTAATTTATTCTGAAGGCATTTCAATATAGAATTGATATCAGGAATACTGTGAGGAGACAGTTTCTGGCCTCTTATCTGGAAAAAGGAAAATAATTGTAATTTCTCAACCTTCTACAATTTCTTTGAGAAATTCTACAGGAACGTGCAATGATCAACAAAATAGTTTTTGAAGCACCTTGGTATCAATGTTTAGTTGATGGCATCATACAGAGATGTGATCCCAGTGCCATTGGGAGCACTATAGCTGTTGAAGGAGAACTGCAGAACATTAAAAAACTTGAGCAGAAGATCAAGCTCTTGGGGTAAAATTAATCTGAGAACACCTGAAAAATTAAGAATTTATTCTAAGCTGTTCTGGCCTCTCTGTCTAATTATGGCAGAAAGATTCAGGTGATGCATCCAACTGACAGGCACCTGCATGTTATAGGTGTTACAGGGTGACATCTTCAGTGACTGCCTTAGAGAAGATACCTACTTCACACTGCTCAGTCAGCTAAGATGGAGCCTATACACTTCTCTTGCCATAACTTTCACCATGATAGGGTTAGGTTTTAGCTCACTGTCAGACAGATGATTAATTTTTGCTTCATCCAATCACAACTGAACCCGAAGCACATTACAATAAGGTAGTTACCCATATTTAATTTCTTTTGTAGGACTACATGTTGCCCTTCTGCCCAGCTAAGAGAATGGAAAGACTTTCAACTGACCTCAGCAGGCTGAAATGAAGAAATGAGTTACTGAGGCTCCAGCAAGTGGTCAGGTAAATACCCTAAATTCCAGAGTCTCTGCCCATTTCACCAATCTATTGTGGTCACATACCATGGCAATCAAAGCCAGTGGCAATCAATGGGAACAGTTTGCTCTTCAGTTTAAAATGAAATAAGTAGTCAGTTATAAAAAGCCTTTGCAAATTCTTTCCCACGTGTCCAGTACAAACCTTTATAGGTTTCCATTTAGGATAAATCTGAAGAGGAATTGAATGCATTTCTACTGGCACACTCTGATGATATTCAAGGAGTAGGTGTAGCAAGCTGTGGGAACTAAGAAATTAAGAAAAATACTGCAGTGCTGTCAAGAGTAGGTGTAGACATTTTGTACCTGCTAAACCAAAATGATGGGCCTAACATTTAAAATAATATGCTGAGCTAACACTTGAGCAGAACTGTGATTTAGATAGACAATGATCTTTACTCTGCTATCCAGTTTCCCTAATACTAGAAAGAAGCCAAATGCTTTGCAATGCAAATCAAATGGCAAATAAAAGGATGGTGTGATTCATCTGAAAAAAATGTTTCACTTTAGAAACCCCAGAAGGCAGGATATAGATCCCCTGTTTAATTCACCCTACCCCCTTCTGACTTCTCTGCATTAGTAGCAGTGACTGTGCAAGATTTTCCTTGTTTTGTAGGTTGTGCCTTGGGTTTCTCTGCCATTCAGTGGAGGTTTGTCTGGAGAAAACGCATTGTTACAATGCTTCCCTTTTTTTGTTGCTGTCTGCTGCATTTACTCTTCAGTTAGGGAGCGAGCAGAATAGTTAGTTACTAGTTGAATCCCAAATCTCTGGATAATGTAAATGGCATAAAGCCTTCTTCATTTCAAGTTAGTCTGTGTGCTGTAACAGCAGCAAGAGAGCTTTGTTTGAGCTAAACATGAAGTATGGAAAGAACATCTCACCTCATTCTAAACTGTAGAAATGCCTTTTAAAGCCTCAGTCTCATGTTCCCTTAAAAGCTAATACTAGAAGTTTGGTGAAATGTTTAATTTTTTAATTAAGCATCTGACAGATCCACTGAATTGTGAAACCCGATTTTGTAATGGAAATAACTAACATCTCTAGAAAGTGAATGCAACAGGAGACCAAAGCAGAAGCAGGTGCAAGAATGTGAGAAGCCAAGACTTTGCAGAAAGATGTTCCTAATGTACTGGAAAATTGGACATTTGAAGCAGCTGAAGAGCAGGTATGCACTGAGCTTGAGAAGATACTATTCATGTTCCTTAGGGCTGAGTCCTACACATTTATCTGCCACTGATTTCTTAAGGACTCCAAGTCAACGTCAGTAGCAGCATGTAAGGGCTGCAGGCACGGGCTCTTTATGCTACTAGCAGTCACATTTTGGGACTTTATTAAGACTCAGATTTGCTGAACAGACTGTACTGCAAAACGATGCTAATTAGCATCTAAAATTCCTGGACAACTGCCACAGATTCCTGGGAGCTGTCTACACCACCAGCAAAAACGGTTTTAGAGATGCTGATTGCCTGAAATAATTTGGGGCATAACTTGTCCTTTTGCAGTGATTTTATCGTATCCATGTAGTCATCCTGGCTTTTGACAAAACCCTGTGGGTGCGTACCTGAGAGCTGTTCCCAGGAGTCTTGGAGGCAGTGCTTCTGCAAAGGCTGAGCCAGTGCATTTGTTCTAGAGTCTCACCCCAACTGCTTGGGATGATGCTGGATAGGAAGTGTTTCAGTGAGTCTTTTTCCCAGGTCGTATTAATTTTCTATGGTAGTGCACTATTTGGTGAGTTGGTGAAGGGATTTTGGCAAGGCAGAGTTACAGTAATTAATTCCTTATTTGTTTACCTCTACAGGAAGGTTATTATTTCCAGCTGCTCCCACAGTTTACATCAAACTCATCAAAGAGTTTCAGCCATTCAGTCAAGGCTGTAGCCTCACTCAACTTTGGTCAAGCATCAATTCAATGATAATACAGTTCAGTTAACCTGAGACATTCAGCTGTTTGGTTCAATTCCACTCCAGAACTTGTTACTGTTTCTAGTTTTCTTCTGTAGCCTAGAAAATTACCTGTAGATTTTTGAGGCTCAGATCCCATCCCTGACTGATTCAGGAGAGACCAGACCCCACTTTCAGAGATATGCCATACTATAAATCAAAAGGGCATTCTGATTTGTCTTCTCATGTTCTCTGCTCATTTGGTGGGTTGTTTTTGCTATATCCAAAATCCTGAACTCTGCAGCAGAGACAGGAACCCAAGGCTTATTCTGGGTGCATGAAGCACCAGGATTAGGTGGAGACTTTAATTTCAACCTCTCTTAAGCCCACTTTTAGATATATTGGGGTTCTGTATGCAGACCTAAGTATCATACCTTGATTAAGCAAAAGCCTTTTGGCTCCTTGATGGGATTTCTCCACTGAACGAACTGGACAAAACTTACTTTGGGAAAGTCACAGTACCTAAAGAACAGGAGGGAGTATCTAAACAACAGGAAAAAATATAGCATCCATACATATATAACTGGGGTAGTGTCACAAAGCAGAGCAACGCAGACTCCCCTGGCAAGTGCAAGAGAGAACCCTTTATTGCAAAACCCAGGCCTTTTAAAGCAGTTAGGCCTTTAACAGTTACATTCCAATTAAGCACGACAAATGTAATTCAACCAACCACCATAAACCACAACATGAACACGTAATGGTTATATAATTTGTTTTTCTACCTCTAATACAGCTGAGTCACTTTCCCCTAGTCTTCTTCTACTTAGCTGAAGTAACAGGCCTGATCCATGGCATTACAAGGGTAGCAAGGCCCTTATTTTGTAAGGTTTTATGTATATGCAACAGGGTAGGGCTTCTCAGTTGTGGCATGTGCCCTGGCAGTGGTATGCAGAGAGCTTCAGGATGGCATGAAGGTATTTAATGAATATCTGAATGCCTCTCCTTGCCCTAAGAAACATGGCCCAAGATGGAGACAGGAACTCCTGAACAGCTGCCTCTGCCATCTCTGCCACCTGGTGAGACGGGAGCTCTGGAGGGAAGCTGAGTTCCTGTCCTCTGCCTTGCATCAAGGAATACATAGCTTTGGTCCACAAGTTCATGATTTTCCTTCAAGGCTAGCCCACTGTGTTTGTGCCCTAACTGTAAATGTCAGGGGTCCAGGTGAACTGCTGAGCTCCTATGTGAAATCCTGATGAAGCAATGAGGCTTTAAAAAATTTCCCTTCTAACTGCATTTTCTTATATTTTAAATAAGCATATGTTAGCCTGGCGACTTCTGTCTTCTGTAGAAAGCTGTTAGCAACACTGTATATCTCACTCATTCCAGCACATTTTACTTCCCACAAATGTTGATAACTGTACGAAGCAATGAGGATCTATGCTTCTGACCATCATGTGTCAAGAGAGGAAAGCCAAGAAATCAGCCATGAGGAATGGATGGGAGACACTATTTAGCTCATTTGTTTCATCTGCCGAAGACAAACAGAGCTATAAAACTAGCAGCAGAAGAGAGAGGGATGACTCCCATTACTCTCCAGTCAATCTAGTGAAATAATTAATGCACTTTTACTTAGTATATAACAGTATACTTTTAACAATACGTGCTACTAGTGCAGCTATTGAAGTATTATCATATTAAAGATGCATAATTAGATGAACTGCAGGAACCCAAGAACTTGGTTACAAATGCATGGCACGCTTTGGAGCAGCAGTGGTTGCGCCCTGTGCAGCCGTCGGGAAGCTGCCGTGAGCCGCTCCCTCCGCTCCCCGTAAGAGCACTCATCACAAAGAGGTGGCCTGTTTCAGGAACGTAAATTGCCGAGGAAGAAAGAAGCCAAGAAAGGTACAGTCCTGGCCTTTACTACTGGCACTAGCTTTTGTGACTAAACACGAGGGGGTTCCCGCTGCCGCCGGTAGCAGCCGCCAGGCCCCGAGGGCTGTGTGCAGGTTTCCCCGCCGGGCCCGGGTGGGGCC
>WEIU01004193.1:40346-93636 GCA_013389925.1 Aegithalos caudatus
GCCGGGGGGCTCCTGAGGGGCCTCGCCGGGGCAGAGCTGCCGCTCTGGGCCGGGCCGAGCTGGGCCCCCCCTCACCCTCCTCTCCGCTGGCTCTCGGAGCTGCTCCCTTGCACCTCTTTAGTTTTTCAGCTGGTTTTCCGATTCATGAGGGAGTTTTTACACCTCGACTTGGTTAAAAATCCAAGTAAGTTGAACTCGGGAGCGTCTGTGAAACTGTGGCTGTCAATTGCAGCAAACGCTCATTTTCATCTCCAGCTACAAAATGTCCAAGCTGGTGTCCTGACTTCATAGCCCCTGTTTCAGAAGAGTACCCACTGCCTGGCTACTTCTTACCTTAAATAGATATACTGTACTTATAAGGTTTAGATGTAAACCACTGCGACGGTAAATCAGAAGTGTATCTTTGAATTAGATTCTGAAAGCCTGTAAATGAAGTTACCAATTAAATGAAATAAAATTTCTACCTGTTCTACCTTCAGCAGTATCCATATAATTTTGCTCAGCTGTTGTTGTTATTTTTGTTTGTTTTGTGATTGCATTACCTGTGTAATGCAAGTAGAAATACTTGAAGTGTCTTATTAGGAGGGGAATACAAAGACACTTTTTGGAAGTGTTGCTTAGGTAGTTCCTGAGTGTAGGGCTGAAAATCCCAGCAGCTCTTGATAATCTCGTTTGGATTGTGCTTCTACGGGTGGGGGAAGGATGAACCCCACAAGGGAAACGGTGCATCGGTAGACAGCATATGGCAAAACACTGCTGTGTCATTCCACCGAGTCCAGATGGTGTGCCTGTATTTTTAGACAGAATGGGGGGCTGGAAGCTGACCAATCTCTTTTGATAGGCACAAAGAACTTCATACATTCCCAAATCAGGCTGCAAAGTCCTTCCTTCAGATGAGATTTATATGGTGTGGCTATTTAAGCTATGGCCCAACAACCATTTACTGCTAGTCCAGAATATTTTATATGAGCCTAGCTGAGATGTAGTGTGGACTGAATGCTTTGTGTAGTTCTTAAAAGCCCCAATATGGGTACATGCAGATGCCCCAAATAGTAGTGTTTATTTCCTCACTGTAGTTCTGTAACAGGTGATAGATGTGGGGAGGAGCTGGGGCAGTGCAGAGGCTTGCTGTCTTGGTAATTATTAGGGGAAAGTAGGATGTCATGCTTTGGAGCTGTGTAGCAGCTGATTTATTACTTTAGGCCCAGACAACAAGTAATTATTTCTTAGGGACAGGTGTGGGTCTTGCTTAGGTTTTCATAACCATGTAAAATTTGACTCAGAAGAAAAGAAGATGGATGAAAGCTATTTACTGCTCTCCTTTTTTTGGTTTGTTTGTTTTCTTTTCTGGGATGAGTCCTAGGAAAAGGCGTGAATAATGACTCAGGTGCTGAGAATGCAGAGGTGTTGTTGCCCTGCTTTATCCCCTTCTGGCTGTGATTAAAACTTTGAAAAGAAAATCTGTGAGGGTTAAAAACGGGATAGTCTGTGGTGCCGTATGGGGTCCCAGGATTTCATATATCAGCTGTAGAGAATACCAGCAGAACCTATGGAAAATAGCTCTGATGTGAGCTTTGGAAGCTATTTACCACCAACCAACCATAAACTTGTTAATTCCAGAGGTAGTTGGGACACTCTTGTTTCGTAATGAGAAAGCATCACTCTTCACTGACCTGCAGAGTATTTGCAATGCAGCCCTGCAATACCATGACAACATTCTGTTATTCGCTCTGTCCTTCCCATCTCAGAAATATTTGGTTTGGCCAGGGATGGTCACAGACCAAGGTAATGTGTATCAACTATCGGTGGCATCTAGTGGGCCTTTGGGAGACAGCAAACAGTCTGTGCTCCTTCACCTTAATTGTTTTCTGGTGTTTATTGGCGTCTTTGAAGTCACAAGTGAGGAATAATGTGCATTCATAAATGTTTTCTGTGAAAGTAGGCAGGAGAAAGTTGTCTTCCCAGCAGTTTTTATAAAACCTTAAAAACCCTCACTCCTTCAAAATGCGGCAATAGTGAATTCTGGTAACTTGCCAGCTATGTTTAGTTTACATCATAGTTTGAGTGAAAAGTGTGCCTGACATGATGCCTATTTAGTCTTGAAACCTCCACAGCTGTTTGACTTTTCAGTTCATGGCCTGATGCAGTTGAATATTGGGATAAGTCTCCGAGGGGCTTTTTTTTGTTGTTGTTGTTGGGGGGGGTTTTTTTGTTTTTTTGGCTTCTGCTGTTACCTGAACTTTTTAGCAACTGTAAGAGGAAAAAAACCCAGATTTTCTTCACTTTTTTAAAGACAGCCAAAGAGGTGATGAGATTGAGTTTCTGATTTAAAAGATTTCAGACATTTTCTTCAGTTTAAAGTTTGTTTTAGTAAGGGTCACTGTGAAAAGTGGGTTTTTAATTTATAAGCTTTGTTCAGTTAGCCCTCTGTAGGACCGTATGTTACTATTCCGTGAATGACACATGGAGGCACATAAATTTTTAGTAACTTTCAGATGATGCAGTGAGTTAATCTTGGTTTGGAATTTGCATGTATAATGGATATAGTAAATGTGTTTTTTCCCACGTTTTACTTATTTATTCCTGAAGAGAAAACTACCATTCTACATTCAGCAACCATTGCAATAGCTGTGCACGATTAAAACCTAGAGTTCTCTATCCCAACTGCAGAGGACGTAAAAAGCTGAGAACACTTTAGTTAGTTTTTCATTTCCTCCTTTGTTATTTTTTGCACATCCAGGAGAGTTCCACCCAAGAGAAGCTCGACTTGGAGGTCCGCATGCGAGAAGGCGTCTGCCGGCTGCTGGCGGCGAGCACCCGCCGGGAGCAGCGGCTGCGCGCCCTGAAGGATCTGCTGGTCTGCAACGCCCGGATCCGCGCCTACAGCGCCCGGCTGCGGGGCCCCGCGGAGCAGCAGTGAGTGCCAGCTCCCAGTGCTGCCAGCGGCAGGGAACAGCCTCTACCTGCAGGAACTCCTAGCGCTCTGTCTAGGGATGCGGATTGAAATCCTCCCTTATCGCTTAAACAGGAATTATTGCTGCCTTAAAGCATTACTTTATAAAATAATTCTTTTCGCTTTAGGAAAGCTGTGTTTTCCTGGGTAGATTTTATTTTTGACGTGAAACTCTAATTTAGTATCAAGTGGCACAATGGATGTATTTTCTTGGTTACCCTTAGCGTACAAAAACGTACCTGGCCAAGTCTGGTGGGATAAAATAAAGCTATCCGAGTCAAAATACAGCTATTTGTATTTTTCATGCTTCCTATTTTTTCCGAGGGTCCTTTAATAATGGCCCCATCGTGGTTAATTGGTACCC
This sequence comes from Aegithalos caudatus, assembly GCA_013389925.1. NCBI lineage: Eukaryota > Metazoa > Chordata > Aves > Passeriformes > Aegithalidae > Aegithalos > Aegithalos caudatus. The sequence goes on from WEIU01004193.1 coordinate 43,664, forward strand.
TCTGCTGGCCACTTCTGTTAACTACAGCGAAGTGATAAATGCAACACAGAAAAGTAGCTGAAAATATTCTCACGTTATAACTCTCGAAGGAGCTAAAAGTATGTATGTTTTATTTGAATAATGTTACAAATTTTTGGTCCAAATGGAATTTGTTTGGGGTGCAATGTTGAGAATCGTGTTGCAGAGACAATATTGCTCTCAGGTTAGTAGTTTAATGAAATATGTTGCAGTTTAGTATAGAAACTCTTTGAGTACATGCCTGGCTCCAGTTAATTGTATCTACAGCAGCAGTTCTACTACTTTTTGGTTTCAGAAATGTTGCCTTACAGGAGAAATGTTGGAGGAAAGAGCAGCATTTTCTGTCCACTATTCTGAAGCTTATTTTGAAAACTAGCATATAATATGTGTGGTGAATAATTCTGTAATGATTGCGTTCATATTGCTTTTTCATACAAAATAAGGGATTTTGTAGTGGTTCATCTTTTATTTATGTTTTTAGTGATGGAATAATAACAAGTGTGTATATGTGCTGATTTACTCAACTCCTTGTCTCTGATGTCAGTGAGCACAGAATGGTGATGGCACATGTGCAGAGCAGGGCAGGGATATTTGGACATGTATCTAAGCAGTTGCATTGTGTACCTGATTTGTGCCATGCATTGCTTGGATTTCTGTCTTCGGGGTCCTTGAGATGTCCCTGGACGTCATTAGAAGGGATGCATGCTACAGAGTTATTTCTCTGTCATTGATACTACATCTTTGGTACTTGATAGTCCATTTGGAGTTCTTTCCTTTTGATATTTTCTTCAGCCTGGAATTTGTTTAGGGCTTAATTGTGGCAGAGAGAGAAAATTCAAAGGTTTTCTAGGGTCTATCATCTGTGAGTTCTGCCTCTGGAAGTCATGATACTGGTAGCAGCTAGAGATTTTCATTTCATTAATAGAGTAGGAGGCAATTCTTTAAACAATAATAGAACTAATAAATTAAGTTGCATCTTCATTGATGTGTACAGAAGGGAAAATTGATAATGTATTTGATCCTGTTGCAGCTGGAAGAGACAAGGAAAATGAATCTACTTGTCTTTTAATACTCAGGTTACATATACTTTGGACTAAAGTCTTCTAGGGAATTAAAAAAAATGCTGGTGTACCTTCCTTGCAGATTATGCTTAAGAAATTAATGACTCATATCTTAAACCAGAGACACCAAAATTAACTTTAAAGAAAAGCATTTGAAATGAGCTATAATATGAAAATCCTGACACTTCTTAGTGTTTAAAGGGTTGAATTTTAGGTATCTAAATGCACAGGTCTCAAATATCTTTTTTCTTCTTCTTTGGAGGTCTTCAGAAAGTGGGACAAAAGACCGGATGACATGCAGAGCAAAGGTTGCTATATCAGGTAAGAGGCCAGGTAGTCACTTAATTGTAGAAACTAATTACCTGGACAGTGTCTTGTAATACAAACTATACAAAAAAGATTGTATTTTTAAAGAGTATATGTTGTTCAGAGGCATCGATCCTCTAATGCTGCAAGGGGATTTGTGCTTAAGTTACACATGGGCTTTTGCAGATCCTACCTGCTATTTCCATTGTACTCACAGGGCATCCCACAGAGGGAAGTACTTCTTTTCTGTTTGCCACTAAACACTGAATGCATTTCAAAGCTAAGGAAGTGTGTGTGTGTTCAAAACTTATTTTCTCCCCACAACAGCAGACTTTGAAGTGATAGTACAGGGCATGTCTAACAAATTGAGAGCAGAATTATAACTAGTATGCAAATGTTATTCAGGCAATGTAGATAATATTACTGCAGCAAAGGTATGGGTGGCATGGCTTCAATGCAGTCTAGTAACAAGGAGGTTTAACAACCATTCTTAGTGGGCTGCTTTCTAGCCCGTTCTCAAACTTTAGCAGTGCGGATTTATTGTTTTGTTTGCCTGTGACAATAGTGCATGTTGTACATTCAGCAGTCCTGCGGCTGTTCTGCCAGCTTTGCTAACAGATCTGCTCCCTGACCTGCCTCATTAAGAATAAAACAGTGTAGAACAACAACTCACTACTGAAACTATTTCAGTTAATTCTGCATATTTTGATATATCTTTAAGCAAGGTAACTTGTAGTAGAAGAGTGATGACCACATGGTTCAATAATGTTTTTTGCCAGCGCAGCTGTTTGCAGAATGTGTATCTGTCTTTCCTCCTTATGGTAGTTGGATGAAAGCATCTGTTTGCCTGTCTGTGCTGTGGTTGCACCTTTTTTCAAATTTGGAGAGCTATCTGCAGTGAAGACTTTAGGGTCATATAATACATGTCTGCTATCTTCAGAAAATCAGAATTTTTGAAGAACTCTGTTTTCAGTATGAAAACTTGCTCAGGATATGGAAGATTCAGGTTGTTTCTTTTGATGGAACAAGACCCTGGAAGGGTGAAATGCACCACTTTGTATTTGGTGCCATCTGTTAATGATTCTGCCCTGTTACCAGCACAGTGGCTCTCAGACCTGGAGGCTGTGTCCTCAGGAGTGTGGCACAGGTGGAGGTGAAGAGGAAGAAGCAGCAGCTGCCTCACTGTGCAGCCTGGGACTGCTGGGTGCTGCTGAGCCTCCCCCCTCTTCAGATACTTGTGTCAGGAAGCCTGGCCAGATCCAATTTACAGCAAAAAAGCTTAAATGTTTGTTTTGGCCTCTGCTGGTTTACTCTTTCTATGGGTCACCTGTTATTACCTCCTTATTTTCTACCCTCAGTAATCCATCCACTTATGAATTTATTAGCATGCCATGTAGTTAGTGTATGCCAGAGGATGATTACCAAAAAATAGGGCAATCGTGACCAACTGCCAAAGTTTGGGAAGAGCTGTGCAGGACTCCTGAGGAATATGCTCCTAAAGAAAGCAGCCATGTCAGATACTGTGTGGGAAGTGCATTCCTTAATCCACAGGTCTTCACACTTCTGTAATTTTTACTTATCTCCCATATTTTTGAATAAATTATGTAATTTATGTTATTGTACCAAGCGATTTTTTTTGTCAGAAGACAATACATCAAATGTTGATCAAAAAGCATAATCATAATTTAAAGTAATTTTATAAAAGAATCATTGGGTTTAAATTTGATTAATTGTAGTATTTGAATGTATCCAGTTTCCATCCACTGATTTACAGCTAATGGTAACTGAAATTAAGGTGCGTGAAAATTGATCTTTGTTTTTGATAAATGACATCTCTTTCAGTCCAAGAATGAATTGAAAGCTGATTTACAAGTATCATGTTAAACTTGTTCCAGGATTGATTGTCTATACCCTGGTGATTTTCTGAGCAAGGTGTAAATTTTTCAGCTAGCAAGATATTGGAAGTGGCATACAGAAATAATCTTTAATCCAGCACTCTAATTGCTAACAAGGTCTATTGAGCACATTCAAATTGTCATTCAGTTTGCTATGATTAAAGATAGAAAAAGCTTTTATTTGTAACTGTTTTCACATAGGAATGTAGATTTGAGACCTTTGTATTTTAGGAAAGAAACGTTTTGTGCTTTGTCTCCGACAAAGATGAATATATATATCTTTTAAAAGTATGAGAGAGACTTCTGTAATGATTTTAATGAAACTATTTCTCTTTATGTAAAACCCCCTATTTTTAGAAATGCTTGCTATGCAAATGCATCTTTAGAAGTGAAAGGCAGTTTCAGAACGTGGTGATGTATTGATTTTTAGGAAGTTAGAAGTCTAAAGATGTATGCTGGCAGTTCACTTGAAAGTTCATTCATTTTCATGAACATTTAAAAATAAATTAATTTGAAAGTTTCAGTATTGAAATAGCTTTTATAATAAGATGTCTCATAATAAAAATTAAATGAAATTTGAATTTTTCGTTTAACTTCTGAGACAGAGTGACTATATGTGATTTCACTTAAATCAACAAGTCTCGTGGGCAAACCCCTGCAGCAATATAAGACAATCTGATGCCAAGATACTGGCACCATTTTGCATCTTAGCTTAACAAATGTGGATTTTTCCATCAGCCTCATATGAAGACAACACTGGAGTCAAAAATGCTTCTTTACAACAATACTGAAAATTTTTGTCACAAGACAACTGAGCTCATGCTGTTCGCTGCTGCCATCATGTGTCCTTTAATATATTGCATATACTTTTAAGCATCACCCTTGTGCTTCAGAAACCAGGTTTGGATTTATAAAGCCCTCACAGCATTTGTCTTTTAACAGAGGACTAATAAAAAACATTATGTGTTAACCTGAGTCGTCAAAGCTGAACGAAAATGTCACTTAGTACTATGTTGAGCTTAGTAAATAAATTGGAAAATTTAGTGAAAAAAATACTTTCCTAATATTAAAATGACAGGCATGATTTGAAATAATGGTTTTGTATTTGCCTCTCTACTGTGGTTCTGAAGTCAAAGGATTTTTTGGGTTAGAAGAAAAAAGATCTAAACTTTTATGCTGATTTAAGACAATTCTCCCTGGGAATGTGATTACAAGTGGTATTTTCTCTATGGTTAGCAGAACAAGACTGAAGTGTTTGTAGTATAAGTATCCCGGTCTTTTCATTAAAACAGAAAGGTTTTCCTCTTGCATTGGGATGAGTGGTTTTCAGCACAAGGCAAACAGGATTTTGGTTTACATCTATGCATAATAATGGGCTCAGAGAATACCTCCCAGAACTCTGTTACACAGCTTCTCTGAAATGTTATTTCGGGTACTTTCAAATGAGATTTAAAATATTCTTTATTCTAGCATAATTTCTAAACAGAAATGACATTTCAAATTGAACTAATTATTGCATTTTCTTTTGATGTGGATAATAAACTTGGAATAGTCATGCTGTTCCTTGGGTGGAAGGCCCTGTTACCACCAGAATATCAGGAAAAGAAACAACACACGTTTTGTAATTTGTTTTGATCACAGCCCTACAATATTGACTGTAACTTAATCTCCCTTCCTTCTTTTTCCCCCATTAGGTATTCGAATACCATTAATGTGGAAAGGCTCTGACCACTTCAGCAAAAAAGAAAGTATGTAAGATGTAATGAATTACTCTGATAAGCAATTGCTTATGCCTGTAAATGTAAACTGAATGAGGAAGTTCATACTCACTTCAACCCCATTTTTGACCTTTCATTAGGTCTGTATTTTACTCTTTGTTGTGTAAATGCTTGTGATTGGAAGTTGCTGGTTGTGGCAAGCTGAGTTAGTTCAAAGTCCTGTGACTCTGTGTTTAAATCCTACTCTCTAAAGTGTTCACATGAGGAAGAATTCCAGAGGAAGCAACAGAAAAACGTTATATTAAATGGTTAACTGAGAAAATTCTGATTAAGCACATTGTTCTATGTCTTGTCTGCACTTGAGAGAGTATATTGGGGGCTGTTTCCAATGAGAAATTTAAATGAAAGTTGACTGTTGGTGTTGAGGGTATTATTGGATAGCCTTCAAGTACATGCATTTTGCTGTGTCATGGAGATTAATCCTAAATCTGTTCCAGCTGTCACCTGGCATTGATTTCACTTTGATTTTCAATAGGGTCAGAGATGCAAAGCATGGCAAAATAGTCTAATCCTATGTAGCACGTTCATAAAATGATACAGACTTTGGATCAAATGTAATTTTTTGTGTAAAGTCAATTTTACTAAACAAAATTACATTTTACTAATGTTTTTGGACTTACTGGCAGACACTATACATGATTACTCAACTCTATTTTTTTTTTTCCTCCTAGTAGAGGTAGGCATTTTTTTCCCTTTGTGCATGTTGTTACACCTATACAGCAGTTTTGATATCATAAAATCCTATGATGAAAATTTCTGGTGGAAGAATTTGAGGGCAGTTCCTTAGAGGTCTAAATTACCATTTTGTATAGTTTTGTTTACTGGCAGTGTTCAGTGATGTGCAATGTGGCCAATAAAAGCTTTCTCTGACTCTCCAGAATCACAGCGCTATGCAGTGTTTTGTTTGTTCAGAATGGGAGCTGAGGTTTTTGATACTGAGGTGACTATTGTGGATGAAGCAATAACAGATATCTGTTTTGAAAATGTCACCATATTGTGAGTATAATTTACTTCTGTTGAATGAAGTACAAATATTGCAGTTTTCTTTTGCAGGTGGATGTGATTGTGAATCAGATGGGCTGTGGTCCACTAGGTTTTGCTGTGGGCAAAGGAATCAGTAGAAGCTTTGTTCATTTTAGTGGATGGAGGATCCCCATTTCTGGAAGGCTGTTTTTTGTCTACAAAATTATGTCAGTTGATCTGTACTTCTTTTCATTTTTGCCCTGCTGAAGCTTTTTTCTTTATATAAAGAGAAAAACAAACGTACAGAACAGCATTAAATTAATGCTAAAACCTGAAAGCGTTATGACAATATAGGTGTGAATATTGCACCCAGTGTTTCCTTGTTACCCTGTCCAGCAGGTTACACTCTCTTTCCTCATGGAACACGTGTCTGCTACACCTACCTGAGCATATGCTCAACTCCACTCCCTGCCTTTATCTTTTATATCAACAATTTAGAGTCCATCTCCTGAGGAAGACTGTCTGGAAAAGTAGAACTACCAAAGACTTTAAATCAAGATCCTGAAAACTGAGTTTAAATCAAAGAGTTTAAACTTTCTTAAACACTCATTCAAGTTAAGAGTGGGGACAAAGATTTAAAACTGCTTCTTCAAAGTTATGAGACTTGACCATTATATTTTTCTGTGGAACACTGCAGCAAAAGCAGAAAAGGCACCCTAATTTGCCTTGTATCCCACAAGGCATAGAAAGACTTGATATAAAAGCTTTTGGAATTATTTCATTATGGCATATGGGTAATGACATGACTTGTATCTGAAAGATGAGGTTAGGCTTCTGGCTTGATGACTAAACTTGAGAACAAGAGAATCGGTGGAACTGAAAACTGAGAAAGGCTGTGGGCCAGAGGATGCAGCAGTAGGTAGTTAAGTTGTAAATGACAGATTTTATTAGATAGCTTTTTTTTTTTTCCAGTAACTTGAAAGGAATGGAGTGCAGCTAAGACATCTTTAACATAGTTCAATCTGATTTAGGACCATAGGCAGGGATAGGTTTTCAATCATGTGATTTTTGTGTAACAGTAGAGGGCAGATTTAAGTGTGTTTGAATGTCTTGCCTGTGTATTTCCATAACGTGGGTGTTTTTTTTCCGTTTTTAACCTAAACGTTGAATTTCCTGTTTGTAATTGTTTATGGTGCAATTATCCATCTCATGACCCCAGTGCTAAGCTACTGCTGTGTACTCTAGTCCTTAATTCCATATTAATGTATATCTGTGCCTGAATTTTATGTCATTGCTTCCCTTGATTAGAAATATATTATTTAATCTGTAAAGTAGCAGCAACATTCCTTGGCTCCATACACAATTTGTTAACAAACACTCTGAAATTTTCTCCTCCCCCACTTCAGTGATGAAGCAAGCCCAGATTTCCAGGTGAAGGTTGAAGTGTATAGCTGCTGTACAGAGGAGTCTTTATGTATAACAAACACTCCTAAGAAACTGGCAAAGAAACTTAAAACATCCCTCAGCAAAGCCACGGGCAAGAAACTGAAAGCTGCACTGGAGGAAGACAGCACTGAACCCCTTTTGCCTGCTGACCCAGTCATTCCGTAAGCCACATATATTGATGTTCCGGTTTTATAGCTTTTAAAATAGAAATAGGCCAAATATAATTGTTAATTTTGGGCAAACTGCCAAGAAACTGTTTTTTTTTTCTCTACTTGCCCAAGTGAAAAAAAATTTACATTTTAAATAGGAAATGAGAAAGTAGGTGTGAATTCCAACCATGTCAACGAGCCTTGGGGCCTGGTTCTGATCTTGAAACAACAAGCAGCCTTTATCTTTGTGCTCCACAGCCAGCCAGCTGGTAAATCCACTGCTCTTTGCAAACTCCAGAATATTTTTAGTTTGATCTCTGGAGGAAGTTGAGCTTGTTTGGTCTGTCTGTGTCTCTCTGTCCATCTACCTCTCCTCCTTCCCCGTTTACTTCTTCCCCCATACTATTTTTGCACCTAGCCAGTGTTGCTCATACTTGACAGGTAGAGAGGTGTAAAAGTTGTGTGGCATAGGAAAAGGTGTGCATGTAGGCAGGAGAAACAATTCCTGTACCCTCTTCCCTAATTCCACTTGCCAGCTTTTCAGTAAAATTGGACTGCCAAAGGCACCTTATGGTTACAGGCTAATTTACAGGAGATTTCTGAATTGACTTTAGCACAGAACATTTTAAAATGACTTACTGGTTTTTAGTGTTCATAGGTATAAGTGTTTTTTCCCAATGATGTACCTGTTTGCTTTTAAAAATTAGCTGCCTACTAATATTTTCCAGCTACTTTAATTTCATTGGGATTTAAGCAGGCCAAGTATCTAATTTGCAAATATTAGCAGCATTGGTTTATTTTATTTATTTATTTATACTTTCTAGAAAGCAATTTTTTCAAGGAATTCCTTTTATTTTTTTGGCAGCTGACAGCAAAGAATCAATGCTTAGTTCTTGCTAGGTGTTGAGTCTACTATTAGCCTAAGTTCATACATCTATTTGCTGGGATTTTAAAAGGAAACATTCAAGCATATTTTATCTTTGTTGACCTGATATAACTGTAAACTGATTTTACTGTTTGACTCAAAAATAGACATCCAAGAGATCTTATCCACAGAGAAAAAAACACATTTTATCACTAACTTTCCAGCGGATTCCACCTAATGGCAACATATTTTTCAATCTGCATCATGTCAGGTGGCTGTGCTTTCCACCAGCTTCAGCTGGGCCATGAGACACTATCATTAGACACAGTTTGAATCAGATAGAACTGCTGGCTTCTTTGCTTCAATACAGATTGCCTGTCTTTTAAAGAAGAAGTAGGCTATTTAAACAGCTGCCTCCTCCCCTGGGTTTTGCTTTTGGTTTCTCAATTGCATTTTCCTTCCCGCCATCTTGGAAGTTTGTTGTTTCTACTGTAGATAATTATCTCGCAGTGACTGTTACTTTCTTAACATAATTAAATGAACAATGAAGTGTTAAATGATGGCGTTGCTGGGTGATTAAAAGAGTTGTTTGGAAAGAAATGGGTTATTATAGGCAGAAAATAAGTTGTCCATTTTTTTATAGGTTCCCCCTGGGATTTATATTAGACCTTGGTATGTAGCCCTTATAAAAGGGAAGAGACTGCAAGATTACAAGAGATCTTTCAAGTATTCCCAGAGAGTTTTACCAGTCCAGCAGGGGAAATTAAACTGCAACAAAAAAGTGAACTTTCTGTGTTATGCGAACACCTTTTCTCTGTAGATTTCATTTGTACAAGCCCTTTTCCTTTCAGTGCACACAAGTGAAATTCTCCATTTTCCAAAACCTCTGTGATCCCTCTGTTTCAAACTTCTTCACTTAGAAATCTCTCTGGTTAGTGAGGAAACTGTCAGACTTGGAACATCTTGAAATAGCTTAGTGACAAAAGGCTTGATTAGTTGCTTAAGTTGGTTAATTTGAAATATACTGATATTCTCTTTTAATTATCCCTCATTTTGTTTCTGTACAGTCTTTTGCCTGCTTAGTTTTTCGATTCTAGCTTCAATATTATTTTTTTCTTTTTTCTACATTTTTCGTAGAAGAAAAAAATTTTCAGTGCGGTTTTACTGTTAAATTCCAGTGTAACCAGCTTGCTCTTGGGATAAATCACTGGAGAGTCTCCCTCAAGTGCCTGTTTATTTGTTTGCAGAACTGGCCTACAGTGCACTGGTTGTTGTTTGATGTATTGTCCTCCCCTGGGCTGAAGGTACAGCAGCTTCCGTGTCCTGTGTTTGATTTGGCAAACCCCCAGTGATATTTTGCTGGAAGTACACAGTCTAATCTGCTGGCCACACTTTATGGTTAGGTTCTTGTTAGCACCTGAAGGTTCTGTTTGGTTTTACCATCTATTATTTAAGATCTGATTGAGAGGGCTGAGCATATTGAATTTATTTTTTTTCAACCTCACAAACCTTCCGCTCACTCCTTCACTCCCATTGAATGAACCAACTAAGATTGGGATTTCTAACACATTCAGGAACAGATTCTGGAATTGAAGATGTCTTAATTAACATACATTGATAGAGTGTTACAGTTACACCTTCCCACACCCGGGTCTGTGTGGAAACTTCACTGCCTCTGTCTCCTTGATCAGTAAACAGATTTAACAATGAGCCTTTGCCACAGGCATGCTGTGGAGATGAGCTGGTTGTGTTTTTTTAAATGAAGTTGTTACATGGAAAAATACTATAGATATGCAAAGTACTGAATGAGATGCAGCAGGCAGATTATTCTTTGTTATACAAAGAAACTGCCATTTAAGGCAGTTAGCTAATTCTCTGAAATGCAAAGGAAAAACACAGTCAACAGTCCTGATTAGCCAGTTAAATCTGAAAAATATCCGTAGATAAAACTTTCCTAAATTATATTGCAGCTGCCTGAAAGGAATGACTTGTATTTTAGAATGAAAATGTTACTGTGAAGCATATTTTAAAAGTGAAGTAGCTATTTTTTTTGGCAAGGTTGTTGTGGTAATTAGTCATGCATTAGAAAAAAAAAGGAACTTTAGAATCAGCACAGCAGTTTTATCTGTGAGAAGAAACTGAACTCTTTGGTACAGTTTAAATAGAATGGTAATGCATTGCTCAACTGCATGGTCAAACATAATCAGTGGAGAATCTTTTGTTAGGGAACAGTTTAGCAGGGAATATATACAAATGCTGATGAGTTTTTGTTCAGATTGCCTTGTAGAAATGCTTCATGGCAGTGGTTTTTCACCCAGGATGTAATATTGTATTTCATATTCTCTTTGTTCCCTGGAGACAGATATGTAACAGACCTCCTCTCTAACAAACTTTCTACTTTTCCTTCTCCTCTTTCATTAGGGTTAGGGGGAGGTAGACACTCTCCTTGTTTATCTGCAGAGCCAAAGGTCTGAAAACTGCATGTTCCCATTGTGCTAGTAAGAAAAATAAAATTTGAAAAATACTAAGATGAAAAACTATTCTTGATGATCTTAGTTCAATAGTATCTTCTCAGTTTTTACACCACTAAGCTTTCTTGTGTTCTACTGAAGATATTTTAAGGATCTTGTCAAGGTCCTGTTGGGAAGAGTAGTTAGTGATTTGGAGGGGTTTGTTTTCTTGTGAACTTTGTTCTAACTGCCAGTAGCCAGGTGGAATTCTTACTGCATTGCTGGACTGTAAATCTGTTACCCAGTCCGATGAGTACTTTAGAGAAAAGGTTAAACCTACTAAATTTATACCAGTTTATTCCAAGAACTGCATTCCACAATTGCACTGTGCTGAATTGTAAGAGTGATACTTTTTTCTTCCCTAGGCAAAATACAAAAGTAAGATAAAAGATTCTGAAACCTGTAAGTCAAATAAGTGAAAAAAATCCTTTCTGCTAAAAAACTGACCATAGGATTTCTGTACAGGTTTCTGCCTGTGAATAATCAATCGATTGGATCCTATTAAAAATAGATATATAAACAACTGGTTTATAAAGTGTAGTTGCACAGGCAAAGCAAAGAGCAGAACAACATGGAGAAGCAGTATAATGCCTTTTAATTTTTAACCTGTATTTTCAGATAAAGTTTGTCATCAGTTGTTCTATTAACTTTAGGAATTTTTGAGCCTATTACCAAATCTAATTGCTTTAGGCTAGGAATAAGAGCTGTAAAACTATAGAAAGTTACTTGGTGTCTGACTAGAGGAGAGAGGTGCTTTGAGCATCCAGAGGGTTTGGAGAGCACAGCCTTTATGCCTGTGTTTGCTGCTGGCTCTTCAGGAAGCACAAGACCAGCTCTGAGGCAGTGACCACACGAGAAGTCTCTTGGCCAGCAGGTCCCAGGGCAGAGGCAACAGAGAGAGAATTAGGGAGGATTTTAGAGAATCACATTCATTGTAATGAATGATGGCATTGGCCTGGAAGTTGTGGGGTGGGAGGAACTGGAGGTGCACACATGGAGGCAGGAGATAAGGATCTAGGCAGGAGATGGACAGACCTGGGACTGTGTTGGTTTACCAGGAGAACCAGAGATACAGGAGCTGTGTGGGAGGAGGTTGGAGGTGGCCATCTGTGGTCAGTAACAGGTCCTGCCGTGCACCTTGGTGTTTCCTTGTACCCAAATGTGGTCTCTCAGACATGTCTAGACTCCCTTCAATTACTGCCTGAGCAACATGAAGCAGGAATGTCCTAAATGTGCCTTTTCTTTCACATGTAGTGGAGCGAAGTACAGTTTGCTAGCATACACCACTTTGGGGCTGGAAAGTGCTGAGGACAATTTCAGGACCCATAACCTTACCATTACAGGAAATGGTAAGTACATATGGTATCAATTTAAGGAAATAAAAAACCAGAAACATTTTGCATTAAACTCTTGCAAACTAAAGAGCTTAAAGAGATTATTTTTCTTGATACTCAATATAGAACAACTTTAATAAAATATTTAACGGCTCTAAACCAGGCATCTGTACACAGCTGAATAAACTATAAGTTGAGTAAAATTTCAAGTCCAGATAAAAATTTAATTCTTTTGGGAGTTTCTTCTGCCATTTGCATCTCAGTATTATGTGAGCTGTAGTTACATAGAAATTATTTCCCCTTCCTCACAACCAAGGCAGGGTATCAGAATGAAGAGCAGCTTGTTCCTCTGTAGTCAGAAGGAAAGAAGAAAAATTGCTTCAGTTTATCGAGGTTGTTTGAGGCCCAGATTTAACACAGGACATAAATGTGTGTGTGCTTGCAGTCTGTGCTGGCTGCAGTCCTTCAGCTCTGGGGCAGCACAAGCTGGGAACAGTCAGCCTGGATGCTGACACTGTGGGGGACTGATTATTCTGCAGCTGATGGTGATGTTTTCACTTTCTGATACTTTGTCCATTATTTTTTGCAAGGAAATAGTCCCTACCATAAGCCTCCAACTGTTAACTTAAGGCATGGGGCCTTCACTATTGCTTCTGGGAACTTAAATCATTTACTGGGGTAAACTTGACCTCAAAGGGAATTTCCTTCTTTACGTTTCAGTAATTCTGAGTAACTACAGATTTGAAGATTTATGGGGCATTTATTTCTTGGAGTGTTAGATGAATAATTCTGAGTACCTTTGATATTTGTAAACCTTTCTTTATTAGTACTTTATATTCTTTCTATTTGAAGTTCCTTCTTCTGACATTAATTTACATAATTTAGTCTGGTGAGAAAGGACATACCTGGATATTTTGGTTCATTACAAGTATTTCTAAACATTGACCAAAGACAGAGTCACATGAATGGAACATTGCATTACCTACTTCTAATTACAGAAGGGAGAGCCTATTGCAGAGTGGAGCTGAGCAATTCAAATTCATTAGAAACTCCTTGGAACCCTAAATGCGCTTCTAGTGCTGAAGGCAAAAGTAGATACAAATTCCAAGCCTTATTAAAACGATCTGAAGCGAAGTGCTCATGTATAAATGTTGCTGTGTCACAATGTGATGGGCTCAGGGATCATACTAGATGAGAGGGCCAGTGTACTTACCTTTCAAAGAGTTTCTAGTTCTGAAATTTCTAGCTCATTTCAGAGCTACATTTTACATAAGAACAACTCTTTTTTGCAGAACAATATTGCCGTTTACACTCATGATATTAATGTAAAAACAGATGTAGAGAGATAAACCATGTGTTTAGGGCAATTGCTCAGAACTGTTTGTCTTTGCCTTTTTCTTTCCCCCAGAGGAATCCTCTTTTTGGCTACCCCTGTATGGAAACATGTGTTGCCGTTTAGTTGTCCAGCCCTCCTGCATGGCCAGGGATATGATGGCAGGATTTCTAAATCAGCAGGTAAGGAGACCTTGCTTGTGTTTGCATCCTGGGCTGTTGATAGCTGTGACTAAGAGTCAGTTGTTGAAACATCTGCTTTTACCTGAAGTGGTGTATTGAGAACTGCTGTTTTTTACCTGTTCTACCTAGAGCAAGGGGGAAACTCTCCTACAGCTGCATCCACAAAAGGTGTCTTCAGTGGCTGAGCATGGAGAAATCAGTGTTTCCTTGGCATGAATGGTATAGGCTGTTGGTAAAGATCAAGAACAGCTCTTGTTTCAGAGTTGGTTTGCAGTGGTACTTGATGGACATGATGGCATCAGTCCTAATAATCCTGTGGCTCTCATGCTTATATGTACCTCTTGTGCTAACACAAGTGTTCCTATCACAGCATGGTGAGTCTTGCTGGTGAACCAAGCCATATTTAAACTCCCTTCAGAAATGGTTAATGTGAGCTCACTTTATGTCTCCATTTTGGTTTGTTGCACAACTAGGCATATGAGAAGGTGATGGTAGAGGGCCAGAGAGTCTGGGTCATTTATTAGGAGAGCTGAATTACAGGCTTTAAACTGGTTGTGAAACTTATGGTTTTATGAAAGCTGTTGAGAAAATTCATTTGAGAAAGTGGAAATTCTAGGCAAATGTGTTTGCTTGACATTTGTTGAATGTACTGTGTATTTCCAAAGTGAAAACCCCTTTTTATTTCCATTATTGTGCAGTTGCTATAGCTAATAAAGGTGCTTTCTTTTTTTACAGTAGACTCCAGATCTAGATTTCATTCTGTGTGAACCAGCCCATTCTGTTAGTGTTCTGTACTGTTAGTGTCACATGGCAAGTCTGCAAAAACTGTAAAACATCAGAAGGCATTTAAAGTACTGCTAACATTTCAGAAATCAGTGATTGAAATGTTCTGTAACAGAAGATCTTTGTTGTAGGAATGAATTTGGTGTGGCTAAGTTTTGATCACTCAGGACTGATAAGTGTACACCTTACAATATGGTTTTGTTTTAGGTTTATGTTTGACAATTTCTGACTACTTCTTCCCCTTAGCAAATGGTAGGAGATCTGGTGTGCTGGAGGAGGCTGTACTGCGTACTGAGAGGTGGCAAACTCCTTTGTTATTATTCACCAGAAGAAATTGAGGCTAAAGTGGAGCCAGCATTGACAGTTTCCATTAACAAGGTAAAATTGGTTGTATGGGGACTATTTTTGGTTGTTGGGGTTTTTAAAGTTGTTTTGGGGGATGTTCTTTTTTGTTTAAGAAATATGTGCAGTCATTTGGGCACTAAGCTGCTGGTATACAGAGTGCTTTGTAGGTAGAATGAGGGTGGGATGTACTTCAGTGAAATTTGCAGTCCCCCAGCAGGAACGTAACATTCCTTAGCTGTGGGTGTAAATTACTTCTGTTGCATTAGACTGGTTAGTATGGAGATAAAAAGGAGGGTATTTTTCTATAGGAAAAGTAATAACCTTTTATATGACAGTTCTATAAGACAGCCCTTGGATATGTATTGCTTACAGTCCCCTAGCAATACTCCAGTAGACTTTTGTCCTCAGTAAGGTGGAATTCCAACAAAAGCTTTTTTGTTATGTGTTATTTGGCTACAGTCTTAATTAGAAGGAGAAATGGAAAATTTTTCAAAATATTTTAGTGCCTTAAAATAAGCTGCTTTTCTTAATGCTGGTTTTGTCCAGAGCACAATAACTTTGGAAGCTCTGTTCTCTAGGGTGACATTATTGCTGTTGTTCATGCCCTGATTGAAAAATCAGAGTTTAAAATGTAAATTTTAAATGCTTCTTACTATTTGGCCAAAGAAACAGTAACTAATCTGAAATAATATTTAAATTAGTAATGTTATTGGAAGGACCTTCTGGAATGGCAAGCATTAGAGAGAACAGATGCTTTCACAAACTGGTTTTGGTGCAGGCATGAAGAGTTAATATCCCATAAGGATGGACAGAGGAATGAAATGTTATTTGCAATCAGCATGGCTGGGCTCCTCTTCCAGGAGTAGATGGACACATTTGGAGGCTGTGTTCAGCACAGGCCACTCTGGATTCTGCTGCTGGGAGCGCTCGGTGCCAACACCAATCTGAGAGAAGATGAGAATTCCCAGGCACTTGTGCGGCTCCCAGGCACGCACAGGGCAGCTGGGGGGGTTAAAGTTGGTTCATCTGGGGGACAGGAGGAGGCTTGGCTTTGACCTTGTTTCCCTTGAGAGTTCTCTCACCCAGGCCATGATGTGGCTGCACAAACACTTGTGTGGTACGAGCAGGGGCTCAGCTGTCACTGGGACCCTGTGGGGGCATGGGGTGACAAAGGAGGCCCTTACAGCACCAGAATCAGCTTGGGGTGGCTTGAGTGTTCCTGGGAGAGATTACTGCCTTCTCCTTCAGAGAGAGACTGCTACAGAACCCAAACATTTAAATGTGTCATGACAGTGTGACCTGCTTGTGTTAGGATCTTGTTTTTAATTGCTAAGATTTAAATTGATTCCTTAAATAAAATTACCCTTTTTCTAGTGCTATTTTTTTCTTCCAACTGTTCCTACATTTACATTAAATAAATATTTATACTGTGATATATATTTAAGCAGGTTTACTTCTTCAGTCACTTTCAATTTCACTAGTCAGCCTCTGCCATAATTCTGTTTTCCAGCTGTTCACAGTATCAGTTAAGAAATGGTAAACTTTAGTAAATTATAGAATGACTAAATCATTCTAAAACATGACAAGAATATTTTTAAAAATTATCTATCAGGCTGCTTCGTATCTTTCCTTGCAGTTCTCTGTTTTAATCTAAATTCTAATTTTGTTTTTCCTTTTAAAATAACCATATTGTACTAAGATATTTTGCTCCTTTGAGTAACCAATGCACTTAGAACCCAAAATCCAGCTTGATAAGCCTTTGTTGAGAGACTGTCCTTATGTTTGCAGGGTATCCTTAAAGCTAACATGTAAAAGGTACATGATTTATGTATGTTACACCATTTTATAAAAATGTCAGGCTGATGGAGAATGACTGTGAATCCTTCTTCAATTGAAATTAAAACAAGAAAAAAAAAAAAGAAAATGCAATTGAAAACATATTTGAATCCTTTACTACTTAAACAGTTTCTCTTGAAAATAACTTAATGCCTGCAGATATTTTTTGATTCCTTTGTTATGAAAATTCTCTCACGGATTAAATGAAAGCAGACTAATCATATGGGCTTGTCTGCTACATGTTGTTATAGAAACAGCAATTTTGAAGTGAAAGTTAAGATGGAACATCAACTCTAGACATTCTAACTAAAATCTCTTCAGGTTTCATATGTGGCATTTTCATTTGTAATGAAATCCTTTACATGTAATTTAAAGATATTTTCTGAGAAGTAATGAAATCATCTGGATTTATGAGAAATTCTCTGGAAAACGTTCACACCGATAGCTGTATTTCCCATTCCCTTTGAATTGAGACTTGAAGAAGCCATTAAGACCAGCAAAGTCATTACTTCAACTTTAGATGACTTCACTGCTACTGCTGTTGGGCAAGAATGGTTCTGCAGTTCCTATTATGCAACTGCTACTGTTGTTGTTCCAGCTAAATGTGATTATAACATATTATATTGCACAACTAAGAAGGAAAAGAGAAATTATATTTTCTGTAGCAAAGAAAATTTACTGGAATCCAGTTTGAAGAAATATCCTTTATGGGCCAGTTCCTGAATTTTTTTGAAGTTTTCTTTAGTTTGAAATGAAGAATAAAGGCCTTGCCTACACGTGATAGCTCAGCAAATTGGTGCCTGTGCCAGCAGTTCACGTTAGTTGCTCAGTGTTTGGAATGCATAATCTACTGTGTTTGGTTCATAGATTATAAAACTTTTTTTGTGCCATGGGTGCATGAGGCTTGAGGAATTCTGGGATGTTGCTTCAAATTACTGTAGTGCCATGATTTCCTTCCTGGCCTATTTTATCCATGCAGTCTTTGTCCCAGGGCTCTCTGTGCTCACGCTGATTGCTGAGGGGAGCAGGGTGAGCAGTGTTTGCAGCCACAGGCTCAGGGATCATGGGAACACTGCTGATCGGTGCAGCAAGAGCACAGGGACAAAATCAACCTGGAATTACCTTGAATGGCAGTCCTTGATGGTACAGCTGTTGTGGCTAGGGCAGGTACAGGTTTTTGTTGGGAAATGTGGCGATGGTTGCAGCAGCATGACTTCAAGGGAACCAGGGAGTTCATCCTTGGGCTGGAGCAGAGGAATATGGATATCAGTTCTGGACCATGTGGGCTTATAGGGCATCAGCAACATGAACAAGAGTCACTGTATGTGTTGGGGAAGTCCAGCACTGGGAAATTAGAGAAGCCCTGAAAATATCTGTATTCTCTGTAATAAGGACTTTGTCCCACTGGTTGTCTTGGAAAAGCCTGTGAAAATACATTGGAAAAGCACAGACTAGTTAGGTGCTCCAAATGTGTGGTATCTCATACCCCATTGCTCAGTTCAGTCTTGCAGTAGCTTGAAAGAATTTGTGGATGCAGGCAGGGGAACCAGGTAGAACACCCAGATCCTTGTAGCACACATGCTCAAATTGAGCAGTTTGAAAGCTGCTTTATTGGCTCTCTGATGCTTCACACAACACTTGCTGGTCACATATTGCTGTGTCCTTTTCCATGTTTTCAGCTGCTGCATTGCTCCCGAGATCAATGGCACAAAGCATAACATTGCTTATCCATGTCATACTCACACATTGGACTGACCATCCAGTGGCCATGAGGATGTCACATTAGTACAAGCTCACAAAACATGGAAGGGACTAAATATTAGCTGATAGACTGCATTTGATCTTCTGCATTAATGTGTTTGAAAGCCATAATTGGAAATTTAACAATTTTTCCCTGCTTGCCTAAAACAAACTTCATGGAAATTATTAATATTGCAACAGAAACCAATGCATGTACAGGTTATACTTGTTTCCAGTGTCGTACTCGTTTTCAGTTTGGTTTATTTTTTGGTAGTAAAAACATGAAGGGAGTTTGTTATATGTGATTTGATTTGTTTAATCTTAAAATAGATACACAGAACTGGATCTCAAGCTTATTCAATACTTTTAAGAACTGTAATTTGTCTTGATGTCTTAAAATGATCTTTATAACCACTGCTTCTTAGTGTGTCAGGACTGGCTTATCAGGAAAATGTTGTACCTCAGCAATAAAAAGTTCTCTTTGTGTCTTCTTCTTAGCTTAAAATATGAGCTTTCCAGAGAGGTGTTATTAGTCAAAGAGATTTTATGTGTGGGGAGAAATATAGACTAAGGTTGGTATTTACAAATACCATACACTTTTCCTTTTTATTCTTTCCCCATCTTCAAAGAAACAATCTTTTGCATAAAGAATATAAAACTGGCTTCAGCTTCCCCAGGAGTCACTTGAGTTCAAGATTCAATTGTTTTCCTATTGCCATCCACCGATTGTTCTGGTCTTTACAATTGCTACAACAGAGTTGGTTCAGTCTTTTATAAGACTGGTAAAGATATTATTACAACATGGTAAATTAAAACACTTTTTGCTGGGTGGGTTTTTTTTTGGGGGGGGGTGTTTTTTCTGCTTGTTTGGTTTTTGTTTTGTTCTTAATAGCTTTTTGTTGATTTGGGTTTTGTTTTTATTAAGTGGAATTGGGCATGTCGTGTAATTCACCCAAGCTTGACAAATTCATCAGCCCATTGCTGTAATGGCATCTCGTATGACTGCTGAAATATGCAAGCATCAGGTATAGATTGTTGCTTGAGGATTTATCTCCTTTGAATAATACCACAGTTGTGGGATAAAACCTGCAGCAAACATCATTAAATAAACTTGTGTGTATGGTATGCTTGAAGTTCTTACCTGTCAAATGTTAATCTATTTGATTTCATTTTTTTGCTGGTATCTATGGTTACCTGAGTTAATGGGATATAGAGCACTGATGGATGAATTACTTCATCTCCTATTTTTAGACAGAAGAATTTAAATGAGCATATCCATCAGATATGCTACAAGCAGTTGTTGGTATTTCAAATGGTTAGTTCAGTAATGCATTTAAAATCTGGGGAATGGTCTGTAGAATAACTTTTGTTTTTCTGACTGTTGGAACTAGGCTTATCCCCACGGGATCTCATGCATAAACTTAATGTCTGTAGGTGTATGTTTAATGTCTTTAGCAGATGTTTGACATTTGGTCGAGTTGTGTAGAAGGGAACTGGTTGTTCTGACCCCACGGTATTTTGAGGAACCACCTCTGTGGTCAGATTCACTGTCTCTCCAGACAGGAGATGTTTGAACACAGCCCTGGCTGTGCTTGATGGCTTCCTTCAAATGCTGGGCACTGCTCAGGGCAGGAATACCGGGTGTGGCAGGGGGGCAGTGCAGGCCCTGCTGTGTGTCCACGTCCTCGTGTCCTGCCGTGCTCCGGGGCTGGCCAGCTGCAGGGGCGGGCACCAAAGCTCATTACTCTGCTCTCCTGGGTGTGCAGAAATCCTCTGAGGAGAGGAGTTGTAATGGGCTGCTGCTTGTTCATTCAGGACAAATTGCATGTGCAAAGATATTCCCAGGGCTTCTGCTTTACTTCCGTAAATAAAGTGATGTTAATTGTTTTAATTTGCTCATCGTGTTGTGATGAGCGGCAATGTTGACCAGTTGTGCTCTGGAATTAATTTAGTTGTGTTTTAGACAGACTTAAGGCTCGTAGCATTTTACACACACACAAAATGACTGAGTTAGGGATAAGTGGGTTTTTTATTGTAGTAATGCCATAACAAAGAAAGTAAATACTCTGAAAATAGTACTGGCCCTAGTCTAGAGCAATTGAACTATGTCCCTGAACAGACAGAGGAACCTTGGCTCTAACAGTGCTGCTGGGTAATCTGAGAGCCTTTTGAACTCTAGCTGAAGAGATTTTATAGACTTGTGTTATACTTCTTATATATTTATATATGTATACATTTAATTATTTCTCTGTAGCTCTCCCTAATGAAGTTAAAACTAAAATGTCTGTTTTTAAATGGGAAATTTTTTTTTTCTATTTGAGCAAAATCTTGTTCTAGCAGAACTGTATGGGTTACTGCTACAAATACCTCTTTAAAGATGACCTAGGTAAATTTCTTTTTAATTTTCCTGTCACTATTGTATTACCCTGAATGTCCTGATTCACTAAGATGAACATTAAATGGATGCAAGTTTACAATGCAGTGGGTAAACAATGGCCCACAGAAGTGCAGTAGGAGGTGTAAACAGTAGCTGTAATAATGTCAGTGTCCATCTGAATGGTTTGGAGAAAAGGAACTGCTTGCTGTTATTGTAGGTTATTCACTAAACTGCTGGGGAGAAGAGTGAGCAGTGTGAGATGAGCTGGAGAAGGCAGAGGGAGGGGGAACACAGAATTACAGAACATTCTGTAATTCAGAGCTGAACTGCGATAATTGTGCTTTATTCCCTTATTTTTCATGTTTTATCCCACTTTAATAGTTTTATGAGAAAATACCTTTATAATCAGTTCCTGACATTAATCTTTTTTTTTTTAATTGGTTATTAATCTGAAGTAGACAAAAAGCTGAATTCTACCTTTCTTACACTGTCATTGTCCATAAGTTGATGCCAGTGTGAAGCAATAAGTCCTTACCACAGTTTGTTGTTCCTAGGAAACCAGGATTCGAGCTGTGGATAAGGACTCCCAGAGAGGAGCTCATAACTTCTCTGTAATCAACCCCGTGTCTGGAGAGGGTGTGACACAGCGCTTTGCTGCTGACAGTGGGGAGGACCTGCAGAAGTGGATGGAGGCTTTCTGGCAGCACTTTTATGACCTGAGTAAGTAAGCAGGCAGTGCTGGCAGCGTGCCCTCCGAATGGGGCGTTATGTAACATCAAAGGGATCTTGGAGCAATTTGAATTGGAATTGCCTCATAAGCCTTTGTTTGCAAGAACGAAAAGAAATATGTTCTCTGGGATAATACTGGGTGGTGGTCTAATTCGTTGGAAGGCAAATATTTGACTAAACCAAAGTCCATGTGTTCACAGGAAACCAGAGGCAGAATATGTCCATCAATCTAGAAAAACACCTTGTTCTCTTAGCAGTGTTCTAGGTGTTTTTAAAGACTGATAAATTCTCACCATCTCTTCCTCTTTCCCACTGTAGTGGGAAGAGTCCACCTCTGCCTTGGCATCCTACCAGTGGTGTGTTGGTTTGGTGAGATCCTGCAAGTATGAAACCTTAGTAAGGAAGCCTTAGTGACAAGTGGTGAGGATGCTGGAATCATGGATGTGGAATCATTGGCTAGGATGTGGAATCAGGCAGCTCCTGGAAGTAGGCACAAGTAAACTTGGGCTTTCCTTGCTCAGCACTATTATGGATCGATTAAATTATAATTGGTTGTAACAGGGATTTGAGTCTGTTGTAGTTCAAAGGTTTTTGTAGCCCTCATCACATGGGAATATGCTCACCCAGCCACACTCCATCCAGTCAGGCAAATACACACTGCTTACCTGGACCTAGTAAAAGCTGTACCTCAGCCTTTGTAACAGGTGATAAAGTGTTGCCCTGATCCTTTGGCAAACCTCTGGAACAGCCATAATCTTACATGGCAGAGGGAACTCATTTATTGGTGTGTAACATTGTTGAAGTAATATACTGTGTTCCTTGTTTATCACCAAATCCTTATTGTAAAAACTTCATGGATTAATTTGCCTGTGTATTTTTTCTTTGCTTTCTGCTTGATTCACAGATTTACTGGGAGCAGAGACTGTCAGCTTTTATGCTGCCGGTGACAAAGTAGAGTTGCTTCCTGATAGGCATTTTTATCAGGTCAGAAAACAAAATGAGGTCAATTAGTGAAATATCAGTCCTTAGTCAGAGACAACACCAATAAAACAATTGAACTGATTGTGGAAACTCAGTATCATAGTTGTATTTCCAGTCATTTCTAGCTCTGATTTACAGTAAGAAAAAGCACTATCAATTAAAGAAATACACCAAGCAAAAAGTAGGGCATCCTCTTTAAATTATCTGTAGAGTAGGGTATAAGATCTACTTCTTATTCATTATAGATAGAATACTACCCACAGATTTTTTTGAGACATTTTCCTTGGATTCAGAAAAAATGGGTCACTTGGCATTTAAATGCCTTTTTTCTTCCCTGGTTCTAAAATTCTCTTAAAATTAATGTGCTCAGAAAACTTGGAATGATTGGTATGAACAAAGTAATTTTACTGTGTCTTGTTTTCCTTAAGGTCAAAATCTATTAATAGAAAAAGAGGTTTCCTTGTCTGCTAAGGGATAAAAGGCAAGTTATCCTCTATTAAAACAGAATGTTCCTTTGCCATAACATTGTAACATATCTGTATCACATCCAGGTATTGGAAGCTGGGTATTGGAACTTGTTCCTGGGTAACTTGATGAAGCTCCCGAACCTTAAATTTTTCTCTATTTTTTCCCCCCTTGGATTTATATTGTTTGGGGACTTGAAGGCAAATTGTGATATTTAGCCATGATAGTGTAACAGTAATGCTGGGATGCTTAAATTCCAGCTAGGATCTTATGACCTTTGTGCTGAGAGAGATGAAAATACAAACACCTCCTTGAGCACTCCTGCTACACAGAAGGAAACGCTCACTGTTTAGCATTACTTTGGAGATAGTTTCCCGACACAACCTAATAACTTCCATTTTTTTTCCAGGCTGAAGTGTTTAAGTTCCAGTCATTGTTCTCTTTTCTCTCTCAGGCCAGTGGAAACATTGTTGTGAGGAACTTATGAAAATTGAGATTATGTCACCACGGAAACCACCTTTGTTCTTGACAAAGGAGGCGACCTCCGTCTACCATGATATGAGTAAGTGGGATTTGCCTTTTCAAGTTGCAGAATAACAGAAACAACATTGTCTGAATTCAGATGGCTTCTGGTATTGGTGTTGAAACACTGAGTTTTTCAAGGACAATTCAGACAATGAATGAGCAACATAATTGCATACCAAGGAGTACGTATTAAATCTGAATTTTTAATAGTGCAAATAATTAATAACTTTTTATACCTTGAGCTAAAAAATCTGCAATCTGCCCTGGACACACTCAAAAAAGCTGTCACTAGAAATATACACTCTTGGTAAGAGTAGTGTATAGCTCAAAAAGCGTAAAGGTAAAATAGTCCAGCTTGCAAACCAATTGCATGAAATTAATCTGCTGTTTTTACAGCTATATGAAGCCTTGCCTAGCATAACTTACCTAATTTTTTGGTCTTTGGTAATGATATTGAAAAATATGCTTGGAAAATCTAGCTAGAGTGTATCTGGGACTTGTATTTTTGCAGAGAAAAATGGTATGCAGCAGGATTTTTTAAATAGTTTTGTTACAGAAATAATATTTACAGACTAGAAAAAGTAGGTCACTTTGTTTTACTGGATCCAATGCAGTATTGACTGAGAAACACTGTACAACTCTAAATGCCTGACTGCTTGCTGTTTGGGATGGAGCTGTGAGGGTGCTCAAAATGCCATGTGGGTCACTGAGTTACCATGCATCAGAGCACTGAACAGTCAACTTTTATCTAAGCTGTGAATGCAGAGCAGAAATGCAGCAAATGAACCACACAGAAGCTTTGCCAAGGTAACATGGTAGCATAATTCCACTGATGCACGTGTACCTCAGTGAGCAGCAGAACACAAACTCCCTTTTCCCTCTTAGTGCATCATTTTTCTCCTGCCTGATGTATAGTGTTTGTAGCACCCTGTACCCAGCACTGGTGAGGCATCTCAGATCCTGTGCTCAGTTCTGGGGCCTTTGGGACAAGAAAGACATTGAGAGGCTGGAAAGCTGGGAAAGGGTCTGGAGCACACATGTGAGGAGGAGTGACTGAGGGAGCTGGGGGTGTTTAGCCTGAACAAAAGGAGGCTTGGGGGGACCTCATGGCTCTCTACAGCTCCCTGAAAGGAGGGTGTAGCCAGGGGGGTTCAGTCCCTTTTCTCAAGCAATAAGTGATAGCACAGGAAGATACAACCTGCAGTTGCCCCAGGGGAGGTTTAGGTTGGCTGTTGGGAAGAATTTCTCCACAGAAAGGAGCTGTCAAGCAGTGGCACAGACTGCCCAGGGCAGTGGTGAGGCACCATCTTGGAGGTATTTGAAAGACCTGCAGATGTGGTGCTTAGGGATGTGGGTTGGTGGTGGACTTGGCAGTGCTGGGTTAACATTTGGTGACTTTTAAAGGTTTTTTCGAACCTAAACTGTTCTGTAATTCTATTGAAAATCAGATACTGCTGCTGTTTGAGGCTAGTACTATTGCAGTACACATGGAAAACTCAGTAAGAAGAATAAGAAATGCAGCAAGGCAGTCTTAAGGCACATAGAGAAAAATGATATATGTAAAAACATCCCATTTCCTACAGGCTGGCAGCACAAGAATATTTAGTCATAGACTTTCATGGGCCTCCTGTGAAATGAAAGTTTCAAAGCACTATACAACAAAACATGTTTAATAACTAACACATACAGGTTTCCCAGTAGTACATTTTTTTTTTTTTTTTTTACTTGGAAAGAAATATCAGTGCCTACCCTGCTGCCTCAATGCCAGCTGTCACGAAAATAATTCCCTCCTGTCACCTCAGTTCTGTCTTGGATAGCATATGTAATATTTTCCATTTCATCCATTAATACTCTTAGTAGTTCAGACTTGGTGAGACAGTTAATACATCTTTGTATACTGAGTGGTAATAACAAAATAGATAGAAGTACAATCATTGGTGGTGTTTTAATCTGGGTTAATTGCTGTCCCTTAAAATTACAGGCATTGATTCTCCAGTGAAACATGAGGGCTTAGTTGATATCATACAAAGGAAAATTGAAGAGAGTGATGGTGAGTTCCTTCTTGGCCAGCAAAAAGAGTCTGCATCTGCCCTATGGGCGTCACTCTTTGATGGATCTCATGAGATGACTGTTCAGAAAAACATGCATCTGGACTCAGAAAGAGATACAAGTCCTAATGGCAGCAGAGGAAAGAAAAGAAGAGCTCCACCTCCACCCTCTGATAAGTCACCATACAGTGCCAAGGCACAGGTGAGCACAGAGCAGCTGGGCAAGGAAAACTGGAGGAAGGCTGACCACAGCCCTGCCAGCAGCACTTCCTTTGAGTCAGCATTAGCTACGAAAGTGCAGCAGCTGCAAACCCCCATTGCTGCTCCTCGCAAAATTGGTCCTTGTGGAAAAAGTGGTTTAGTTGGCCTGGGGAATCCCATTTCTCTGGTGAGCAAGACCAAGTCTGAAACCAAGCCAGTACCAACCCCTAGACAGAAAGGCATCACACAAATACTAGACCCCAGGTCCTGGTTGCATCCATAGGCATAATATTTAGCTTAGAGGAGTCTTTGGAATTTAAAGTTTCTCAGTTTAAAGTTTACTTTTCATTAAAAGCAGATTTTAGCATATAGCTCAAGTGTTTCCTGTAAGCCAGGGCATTACTGTTAGCTGCAGCCTCAGCTGTATTCATTAGTGCTCATCTAAATAATTGCACTAGGATGGGGGGGTTGTCTCTGTCTGGAGTAATGGTGCTATTTCTGAAAACAATAGTTGGGTACTTTCCTCTTGAAAAAACCACAGTGTTCAGGGTAACCTCAGTTGTCCCCACAGCAGGGATGTTACCAGTGCCTTCTACCAGTACCTCAGCTTAGCCCATCCCCAGCTCCTCAGACTACTTCACTGGGAATTCACACATGCTCAGCACAGATCTTGCAAAGCTGATTTTCTTGGGCTCCATGCTTGCTGCATTCTCTCTCCCTTGCTGTTTAGGAAACTCTGCTTGTGTGGTGATCAAGTATGAAAAGCTTTTGTGCTGTTCTGAATGGCTCTGTAACTCCATATGAATTTCTGAGGCAGTTCTATCAATTTAGTGTGGGATTTCCCAAATTCCTGCTGGTTCATGTGCTATTGGAATGGACCAGGGTTATCTGTCTTTGAGCAAGGATGTGATCTATCACTGCTGTTTATTCTGGGCTAAGACAAGCATTTAAAAACAGTTGCTGGGTATGGGTTAAGCTCACCTTATTGGTTGTATTTCCTGACCAACCTGGCTCTGTAACACAGCTCCTCCTTTGTGGAGCCTCAGCTGCTCCTGGCTGGGAGCTGGTCTGTTCACAGGCAGGGTTACTGGTGGGCAAACAGGGCTTTTTCACCACTTGTTCCTTCTGCAATAGCAGAGAATAAGCACTTCAGGTGAAGATTGAATATTCTTCCATCGGACTGTTCACCAGTTCTGTAAGCAGTATGGGTTGTTAGGGTTCCTGTGGCACCTACAAAACATCTACTGAGTAAGGAAAAGCTGTGTTCTCTTGGATCCACAGCTTAAATACCTACCATTGCCTTGGTTGATGCATTTGTCTCAGATACTGGAACTTATCCAAGAGCAAAGGTCTGCTTGCAGTTCTCCCTCTGGAGTCATGGTGCTCAGACCTGTGCTGAGAGGGTCACATACCAGCAACTGTGTACATACAGTTCGTTATTTATTTTATTTTTCCAAAGTGTGGGTGACTCTGGGAGCTTTACCATCTCTCCAGAAGATACTGTGGGCATGGTTGGTTGGTTGGTTTTATCTAATTTTTGTCTTCAGCTAAGCTCTTGGCTGCACAGTTGTAAAGGTATCTGCTGAATTCCCTCAGTAGTTCATTTGGGATGGGGTTGAGAGGCAGGTTTCATTTACAAATCCTTTTGCAGGATTAGAGCCTTTTGTTCTAGAATGTCCTTGTTCATTCTTCATTTAATCACATTCCATTTTCCTACTGAAACAACCACAATCATTTTTACAATAAATCATGCTGTTACTTAAATGGATGGTTTGTGAATGGCTTATAAATAGGAACAGAAAAACTGAAGAAAAACTATGTAAATCAGACACTCGACTAAGTGGACTGTATAATTCTGAACAAGAAATGGGAAAAATTGGGGGGGTGGGAAGCATATTTTCCAACATGCAGCTGCAGTTTATTTAGCTTTGAATCTAGCCTTAAATGTTTCCGTACTCAGAAAGAAAAAACACTATTTCTTGGTAACCCCCTTTCATTTTGTAGCTATATTAAAAAAAAACAAAACTCATAAATATATAAGGAAAGAAGGCACCATAACGAGGATCTATTTTTAAATTCACCAGGCCATTGAATTTCAACAAGCAGTTTCTCTAATAAATTCAGTGGCTTTGTTTTGAACTGAACATACGTATTTTAGCAAGGCATTTAATATTAATTTGAAGTCTTCAAGTGATGAGAATTCACTCATACCTCCTGTTGCAATACTTAATTACCCCAGGTACATTTTTCACTTGATTTTCTATTTGCATTTCTAGCTCCACCTTAAGTTATTTTGGTCTTTTTATGCATTTGATTGCTTATATTGATCTCTGTAGTATCAGCTTTTCTAATTGCCTGTGTGTAGTTATAAATCATGATTATGTCCCTTTTAACCTTTTCTCTGATGAGACATACTGAATTCCTTAACTTTCCTATGGCAGTGAATGTTATCCAAGATTAATTAATCTTCACGTTCTTCTCTGTGTTTCTCATGTGTAGAAATATTTGTAAGGGTGACATCTGAATTAGATTCCACATGTCAATAGTGATCCATCAGGACTGTATAGAGCCATAATGTGATCCTCTTACTCTGATGAATATATCCCTCTCTCTCTTTCCTCAAAAATTGCATTATCTTTTTTTTTGTGTGTGTGTGTGTAAGCATTGCCTTGGATGCTGATTTTTATGGGCCAAGTCCTCTTTAGAATCTTCCTCAAGAATGTGGTACATCATCCTCTTATTATCCTACCTTATATTTTGTTGGAAATACAGATTGTATTTTACCAGCATTAAAATACTGCTCATGAAGTGATCCAGATTGCTCTGTGTAAGGGACCTGTCCTCATTCTTTACTACTCCAGCAGGCTGCATGTCCTTTGCAAATTTATTGCAAGTGATTTTTACAGTTTATTCCAGATCATTGATTTTTAAAATTGAATGCAAGGTTTGTAGAGAAAGGTGATAGGTTTTTATTACATCAGTGACATGGGTAGGGGGTGGGGAAAAGCAAACAGGACATTGAATTTCTGTCCCTTTTATCCCACAGCCTTTAAAACTTTGAGTAAGAGTGACAAACAGCTGTATCTCTTGCTGAATCCCTATTAATAGTGTATCTTGAAATTATTATTATGATATTTTAAGGAAAATTATATGTTCATCTTGTTTTCAGAAAGTTGCTCAGGGTTCTTGTGGGTAACACCTCAGTGCAGGTGTCTTTGCAAGCCAAGCTTAATATATCAAAGAGTAAAATGCAACCTGTTGTTCAAGACCTATTCTCCATGAAGCTGTGTTGATATTATATCTATCCTTAAATTAGACTCATGTGAGCCAGTTCCTGGTACTGAAGTGAGCACCAATAGGAAAACAAGGGTGCTCTAATTGCATATCATTGACTCAAAATATCAGCAATGAAAACCCAAAAGTCATTTGGGAGCCTCCTGCTGGGATGAGGCTTGGAGAACAGCAGCAGGCCTGTGGCTTCTCCCAGACCTTGTGTCCCATTCTGCTGCGTTCACATCTGTGTAGGCAAGTTGGGATGCTGTCACCTGGCAGGGAAGTCCATTGAGGAACCCTTCCCCTGGGAGGAATGGCTCAAACCATCCAGTGTAGCACAGGGACAATGTTGGTGGCACCTGCTGAGCCACGTGTGGGGTAGAGACTTTGCTGAGGAACTGTCGGGCCTGCCCTGCAAACTGCTCCTGTTCCTTCTCTGCTGGACGAGCTCGTGCTGCTTAAAGCCAGAGTGATGGGATGCAGCCTTGAAGTGGGGCAGAGACAGGAGTCAGCATGAACTCTTCTTTTAGGAAGTACAACTTGAAAGTAATTGCCAGTTCAAACTTGAATATACATTTCACAGAACATGAACTTCTGAAATATTGACTGAACAAAGACAATTTATTAACTTCTTTTATTTACCTAATGTCTGCAACTGTTTACTTGGTCTTGGAATTGTAGATGGTACCTCCTGTGGTTTTAAAGCATCATACCTTCAAAGGCTTACATTTTTATTAGTATTGTGATTGTGATTTTTTTTCCTGTGATAATAATACCAATAGTTATTTTGTGGTGGCTTGTATGTATTTGGAAATACTGCTGTAGTATTCAGAGTTGATTTCTAATTAATGCAAACTGCCTTAATAGAAAAATGGAGATTTGGACACTAATGTACTGTGAAACGTTAGAACAGAAATCTTCTTATTTTGCTGCTAGCATATTGTATTTTTGTTAAAATATGCAAGTGAAATTAAAAACGTTTCTAGAAGAAAAGGGTTTGGTGTCATTCTCTTCAGTCTGGATCTACATTAAGCTTTACTCCAGTGTATAAACCATGCGTGATGGCTGCTGTAAAATGAGAGAGCTCAGGGGTAGCTGCTTTTCCCCTGGGCTGCCATGAATGTACCCCTGGCAGGCTCATACCAAAAACAGCAAACAGCATCAGCCTCAGTTTTCTGACCTGGAGGAAGGGAGGAAAAGCCATGTAAGTGGCTTTCAGTTCGATCAGTGCAATCTACCACCCAGTGAATCCAGCAGACACGCCCTGTGTGAGTAGGTAAAGTTGGAAATATTGTCTGAGGTGCATGCACCTTTTATCCATAAATGTGCCAAAACAAAACATCCTGGTTTAGGTTTCATCTTACTTAGCCATGCAGGAAAACATGCCATGAAGCAGATTTACATCTTGCTCTCTGCTTTGTAAGGTGGCTTCATAAATGAGCCACTGACATCCATTAATTAATTAATTAATCCATCCATTAATTGTTTTCCTTTCACAGGCAGCCTTGTGCGGAGGGGGAACTTTTATCCACCTCAGCAGCTAGAGCTCAGTCTGGCACTGCTAATTTAGAACTGACTGAGCTGCTCAAGCAAAGTGTTCTTTTGACCCAGTTATAAAATTACTGTAATAAATGCAAAAGGAATTGCTAGACATTTTAATTTTAGAATAAGAGTCCATGAAAGAAACAAAGTGGGATTGACAATTACAAGGCAAGACAATGCAGCTGACTGATTTAATAAAAACTGTACTGCAGCTAAAGCTGCTGCAGTTTGCTTTAAAGGATCATGGGAATATAAAATATGATCTCTTCATAGAACCATTAGCAAATGGTTAAACTGTAATTGTTCCATATATGTGTTATATACTCACAAAAGCCCCCAGTTTGTGAGACATCAAAATAAATTGCTTTTCATGAGGAAAGAACAATCTTTCAAGATTTTTATATCAAGATAGCTTTCTAAATGTTTTTTATGTACCTCCCTAAAGGAAGAAAATTTATAATAACTAGTGAAGTGTCTTTTATTCTGTTACGGTGTTTCTTCATATTTCTATAAGCTTCTTGCAAAATAGTTACCAAAAATATTTTTGTATATTTCTAATATACATTGTTTCATCTGAAGGGATTTGTTGGCTCTTGTCCAGTGTTAGGTAGTGATACAGGAATTCTTGCAGAAGTTGTTTCATACACAGCCTCTTCCCAGCCCTTAGTAATTACAGGCTTTTTAATATGCAGACGTGGGAAGCCTTTTAGTCTGTCAAAGTTTCACTTTATGTCTCTGTCTGGACATGAATTCAGAGTGGCAGTTAAAAGTAAAAAATTGTATTCTTTAATTTACTTAAATTTTGGCATCGCTGCTGTCTTGTAGCACTTGCAGCTTGATGATATGCCACAAGAGTTTTCTTACCAAGCTTTAAAATTTGTGTATTTTCTTTTGCTAAGAAGGAAAGGGTCAGCAAGTGTTCATCACACATGCCTTTTTCTGTCACTTGAATATAAAAGTGTTTCCAAATACAAATATCATTAAGTTTTTTCACCCTAAAGGAAAATGGTCCCAGTCTTTTCCATCTTTGTTTGGATTATATTTTCCGTTTTCTAATTAGTGTCTATTTCCAAATCCCACATGTGTTTTGATGCTGTCTTTCTTGAGCTGGGTGCCCAGAGCTGAACACGCACTACTCACTCAGGGGCGCTCTTCATTTACAAGAACAGTTCATTGATATTGCCTCCATTTTAGCTACTCATTCTACATTAACAAAAACCAAATAGAAATATTCCCATCACTCTGTGGCCAGAATGGTGTGTGCTTAAATAAAGATGTAACTTAGGCAAGGGAAGGTCTTAGTGCTGTTATGGTGAGCTTAACATCTCACAAATTTCTCAGTAGCAGGAAAAATTGTTATAACTGCATGGCTGGCACAAGTGAGCTGCTCTGTCCTCGCAGCATTTGTTTTTCAGATGGCAGCAGCTGCTTTACTTCCTTTGGTTTTGAGTGGTCATTACTCTTCAACCCAATGTCGGTACAGAAGGGTTGAGAGCCTTTGAAATAAACTGAGAGCAATTTAACTGACCTTCCTGTGACTGGATGGATCAGCTGGAGTGTCAGTTGCCAAAGCACTGACCTGGCAGATTCTTAGCCTGTGTATTTGGCTTGTAGGAAAATAGAGGGCCTGTGGCAACTTTGCCTTTCTTCTGAATCCAGACCTGGGGACTGGAAGTAGAGGATGATGAGAATGCTCTTCTCACCGCTGTAGCTTGACCACACAGCATGGGCCACCTGACGTGGGGCAGACCAGCTCTTCAAGCATGGAAGAAACTGCTCAAAATAAGTGGAGTCTCAAATTTTATTACCTAAATGGAAAGCCTTTTATTAAGGACAGATCCTAATAATGGTATTCAACACATGGCTTCAGGTCAAATTGGATTTAATACGCCATGCCTTTAATATATCAGGATTTTTCTATTATTTTAATAAGAGTTCGTTTGTGTGTCTAATAATACATCACATTTTACTCATGACCTCATTAGAAAGATTCTTAAACATTTGCTTGTTCATTATCCTACAGAAGGATAAAGGTCTGCTGTCTTGGGAACACCTCAGGTTTAACCCAGCTTGTGCAATCGCCACTTGAGGCTGCAGCCCGATGTACACTTTTCCATTCATTCATTTAAAATAATTGTATAATTCCTTGGCAAGTAAAGTTAGTGATTTCCAAGCATTAATGTGTAACCTGCTATTTATGTTTTTCGTAAGGATAAGCCAGAGCACATGAGTCTTCAGCATCACTACAGCTTACCAGAATGATTAACACAAACTTCAGCAACAACTTGTTGCTTTTTTCTACATTTCCTTTGGCAGGGCAAGTTTTGTCCACCATACCTGGGAAAAAAAAAAAAANGGTAGAGCCAATTATTTAGCTAGGTTCCATCTGACTCGTGTTGAACCATTAAAGAGAGCCAAGGGCTTGCTGCAGAGACAATTATTTGAATCACGGTATATACAAGTGTATAAATCCATTTTGGGTATCACTGATATTAAACAAGAGTCAAGGGAGGGGCCACAGCTTCTTTGGGCCTCACTTTTAAAATGAACCATTGTGTCAGAAGTTTCCATCACACATTTTGAGGCATTAGTCCTTAGGGATGCTTGGTTTGGCAAAATAGTGCCATGTTCATGTCCTCACAGACCCTCTGAACTCGGGCATGCAGGAAAGGGAAAAGAGCTCCATTTCTCCCCATTTCTAGAGAGATGATGCTAGCAAACTGTTAGCAACTTTTAATATAAGAACAAGGCAGATCTGAAAAGCTGACTATGTTACTAATGGGATATGACCAAAAAAGCCCAATCAGAATGTTTTCTGAGAAGCCACCTGACATCACTGCCCTTCAGCTGACTGGGCAACCTTTTCAGCTTTTTATAGTGACACAATATTCAGAGAAGATATTGTTTAGTCCTTGTACTTCACTTTTGAAGCTCTTTACTACAGAGAATTTTGAATCTTTAAGCTCTATTTCCCTTTCCAGTGTCACTGTAGGAATTTGTCTTATCTGGCAGAAACATATTTCATCTCAGCTGACTTGTAAAGCACACAAAGTTTGTGTTGAAAGAAGGAAGCATGGCTGGGATTGGCCAGTGTGTTGCAGGCTGTGACTTGTCCATGGAGCAGAGTTTGGGACTGTCCCATGTGAGACACTGGTCCTCCTCATGCTGCTAAAGGAGCAGCAGTCACAAAGGAGCTGGAGAGATCAGAAACCCCTTTCTTCAAGACCCACTTGTCTTCAGTGCCTTCATCAAGCTTTAGCATCAATCCCACTATTTTCTACAATGCTGTAGTCCCAAGAAAGCCCCAGTCTTGCACAGTCGAGATACAAACTGTCCTGATGGCTCCTGGATATTTGTCAGGGACTGAATGGCTTTCCCCAGCACCAAGGTACACCAAGGTACACAATTTTGCCCAGCCAGGTCCAGAGTTGATCCCCACATCCCCACATGCCTTGTTCTGCTTTTTATCTCACTCCAGTGCAATCACAGCAGCTCCCACTGGGAGAAAGTTCTAAAGTGCTTTATAATCATTAAGCCCCACAGTACCCTTTGGGTTAATTATTGGTATGGCAGGAGAAGTCATCCACAGAGTTTACACATATGAGCTATCCATGTGCCAGCCTTTATAGACCTGACTGTGCTCGGATTTTTTTGGCCCATTTTAGCAGCATCCTGATCCTATAATCAAATTATAGGTGCAAGTTCTGGTTTTGATAAACCAAACATAAAAGAACAAACAAGCATATGAGCTTTTCCACAGCCTCCTCCTCCTCTGAGTCAGTGTTTCAAGGTCCTCGTGGAATGCTCCCTGGAGCGGGGCTGCAGCTTACTAAGCCTGAGTTCCTCCTGGCATTCTCATTCATGCATTCTGTCAAACAACATTTTCTTTGGTTTTTTATCAAGATCTTCTTGACTGAGATCTTCAAAGCAATTAATTCAGTGCTCCATGATTGCAGCTGCTGAATAATTGTTTGTTAGAGCATTTTCTTTCCCAGGCAAGAGATGTAAAATAGTTGCTCCCCTCAATAAACAAGTTGTCAAATGTGATTAGTTAATGGACCTGTAATCATGCAATAGCATAAAGGTAAGGATATGGTAAGTGTGATGTGAAAATGCATATTTAAATTAAAGCTATAGGGGAACATTTTCCCATAGGAACTCTTCCTATCGATGCTGAAATAGACAATTTACCATTCATAATGATTAACTGTAGATCATTAATTA
Organism: Aegithalos caudatus; assembly: GCA_013389925.1. Taxonomy (NCBI): domain Eukaryota; kingdom Metazoa; phylum Chordata; class Aves; order Passeriformes; family Aegithalidae; genus Aegithalos; species Aegithalos caudatus. Next base: position 78,573 of record WEIU01004193.1, read on the forward strand.
AAGAAAACAGGAGATTAGTCATCAAGCACTTCAAATTAAAGATGCATTGGTTGTTTGAGTTACTTTTAGGTCTGGCCAGGAGATCAGGTTAGTGTCCAGGTCCCCATGCCTGAACCAGCCTTCCCACATAAACTGACACACAGAAGTAAAAGCCTTCTAAAATTAAGGCAAAAAATGTACCAGCCAATATTAAACTCCCAGAGCCTGACATGTGATCCTATGTTCCTGGTCACCAGCCCTGTAATTTGCCATACTGTTCCTGGTGAGACACATTAGGAGGCAGAAATGGAGTAGCCAGGCTCGTTGGCTTGTGGGGAAGAGGCAATGTCATTTTTTGGCAAGTGAATGCTAAATTCCAATCTAAATGCAGTTACAGAGAGTATGTATTATAGCTCAAAAATCTAATTAGTTCATTTTTATCTCTAAATAATAAATCTATCTTTCTGCCTGCCCTTTAGAAGAAATCTGAGACAATCCTGCTGTGGAATCTGTGGAAAGCAGAAGCCCTTTGCAAAAGAATCGTGCAAGGCTGGGGGTTTTTCCTTCCACCCTCCCTTGGGAAATGTACATTCAATGGTATCATTTCCTAAAAGAGTTTTCCTTGACAGAAAAAGCAAATACTTTTATTTTTGTTTTTGTTAAAAGCTGTATCTATTACAGAAATTTAATTCTCCATTTGGGAATTATAAGCAGTAATACAATAATAATAGTTGTTGGTTACCACACGCTTATTTTAGACTATTCCAGGCAGCTGCCTTCTGCTTTTTATGCAATCTCTTAGCATTAGGCTCCAATATAAAATGAAATTGCTCTGAACTGTCTGCCAAATTTGACTATTCTTTTAAAATCAAGTAGCTGTTACTTACATTATGTAATAGCAACAGGGGTAATTTAATTACTAAGTCACGTATGAAAAGTAAGACTTCAGCCTGCAACCTTTGGGTAATTAACCACCTAAGCACTATTAGAGAGATGATCGGGATACATCATTCTGAGACAGTGGAGCTGTGAAGGCCACTGCACCAGGGATGTGCTGCATGGTCAGAGCTCTGCAGTCACTGCTGCTTGTAGCCCAAACCTGCTGGGTTTTCTTTGCTTTTTGGAGGGCACTGGAGGCAAAGCTTTCACGAGTTAAGTGTTGAGCGTCTCTTCTGATGTGTCCCAGGATGAGCTCCCTGCACACTTCCAGCAGCTCAGGAGGGGAGCCCCTGGAGCCCCTGGAGCTGTGGACTCACAGAGCAGGGCAGGATCCTTGCCCCAGGGCTGGCTGTGGTCCCCGTGGCCCCTCCCAGCCTTGCCCCCACCATTCAGGGAGCCCCTTTACCATAAGGGATGGAGCTTTTCACAAGCCACGACTACAGGCTACAACATAGGTGCCAGTAAAGCAGGTTCATAAATGAAATTGTTTGCTAAGAAAGTTGATCTTTGCCAACCCCACATCCTAATACTGAGGCAGCTGCTTTTAAAGAAATAATAGAATATTATTTGTATGGACATTTTGGCTGTTCAGTCCAGTAGGTCACACTTTGGAGGCTTCTCTCCACCGAGACTATTTTGTCATGTAAGTTGAGCCCCATGAATAGGGATTTTAGACACAACCCCACAAGTTGCCTGTTTAAAGCAAAAGTCTCTGTGCTTCAATGTTGGCACAACTGCAACTTTACCCCACGAGGTTCTGCTCCAGCATCCCTCCAGGTTCATCTCCTTTTGGGTTACTTCAGGGCCTCTCCCACTTTTCTTCCCCTTGGGTGGTTCCCAGTGTCACAGTGGGCTCCTCTTATTTGCTCTGCCTCCCCTCCACACCTCTACTTTTCCTGGTGTAGTAACTAAGGACAATGGTTTCCCAAGAGTGTTTCAAGGTACTGGACATTTAGAAGTGATCAAGGTAGTTGGAGCATAGACCATACACACAAAATCATGGTTGACTGCAGGAGTGCAGCAGCCAGAGGATGACATAGATGGCCAAATGTCAGGAAGCTCACAATAGTATCCTCCCAAGCCAGTGGAACAAGGGCTATGACCAGGTTACTCAGGATAGCTGCACTGCCGACAAAGAGCATCCAGGCTTTCTTGGAAGGCTACATGCTGGATGAAGTGGATGCATCCCTTCTTTGCCCACACGTTGCTCGAGAGACATCCTCATCCTTGTTAGTATGCAGGTGGTGTGCTTCACTGGCTCTGCCAAGCAGAGCTTTTTAATTCTCCCTCGCTGGAGAGAGGAACTTCAGAACAAGAGAATGATTAATGGAGGGAGAAAAAAAAAAAAAAAAAGCAAACAAAATTTAAAAAGGGACAATAAAAACCCTCCATGAAAGTGAAATGATCAAGATTGATGAGAATTCTATGAATTCCTCACAGTAGTTCAAAGCAGGATTGCATAAGCCGCAGCACACCTCACTGGCACATCCTTTAATGAGAATGGCCGTGTTGATGTGTTCATTTACATCCACGCCCGCAGGCTGCAGGCCAGGCCTGTTCACACATGTGTGGAGCCAACAGAGAGCCGGGAAGCCAGGCCCGTGTAACCTGGGACCAGCTGGAGGGGATTGGGGTGTGGGGTGGGTCTTGCCTGCAGCGCAGCTTGGAGGGACCATGCCGGGCAGCAGCCCCAGCACAGGGACAGCCAGGGAGTGGGGACACGTACCAGGGTACTACCGTGAAGTCTGTTTTTTTGCAACTCCAGGAACACAGCAATTGGATAAATCCAAGTTTTCCTGGGAGGGTTGACCTGCTCACATTCAGCAATGTTTACTGTAGCCCTGGAAAGTTTTTTCCATCTCCCCCCAGCTTTCAGGGAAATCAATTAAATGTCTCTGATGAGGTTTTTCACTGTGGGGACAGGTTCTTCCTATCCTCCTGCCGAGGTGAGCATAAGACAAACTGCATTGAGGATGTCTCCAAGCTGCCTGAAATTAGACATCATTGGAAGATCTTAGCAGACCTTTTTCTCTGGAGAGTCCAACAGAGGAGAACTGTCTGGATCAGCTGTGAAACATTTGCAATGAATTGTCTCCATCCTAAACACTGAATGTGAATAATATTCCTGCAGTCTCCATAAAATAGTCCCTTCATTGCCAATCTCCCTTTAACACAAGGGAGGTTAACCTGGATGGCAAAGGCCAGGAGAAGCCATGTTACTGCAAAGCACAGCTTTTATACAATCACCTTTGTAGGCAACCCAAGCTCACATTTTGCCCAGGATGGATCACAGAAGCTGTGCTGTGTGATGTGTTGCAGGACAACTGACAGAAGAGTTGGTTATAATTGGAAGAGATGGGCAGAGATGATACCTAAGCATGGAATGTCCTAGCTTGTAGTCAGAAATCACACCTGAACTCCCCCAAAGTGCTGAGGTGTGTAGCACAGTCACTCTCAGCACAACTTCCCAGAGGCTGCAAACCTTTCTGAACAGGTTCAGGAGCCAGATCAAAATGTTACAGGTCAATATGACCTCAAAGAGAATGTTTGACAATGTAATTCAGGGGCTGCGAACAGGAGGGGTGGAGAAACAGATTGCATTCATACTCCTTCCAGCTAATAATCATACTATTAACTTGAGGTTGAAATGTTGAAGTATTTATCCTGTTTATTGTGTGCACACATGTATGCATAAGTTTTAACACTGCCAGCCACATATTAAGGCACACGCAGTGGGAGCCTAGCCAGCAGGGCTTGTAAAATGTGACACCCAACTTCTGCATCTGCCCATCGCTTCTAAGCTGGCTCAATCCAAGAAGTGACACATTCCTTCTTTCTTCTCTTCCTCCTTTCTTAATTAGATAAGGAAAATAAAACAAAATGGCACAAGTACAACTTTTCCATTTCTATCTCAGTTCTACCAACGCCAAAGCTGTGGGCTGCTCACCTGGTGAGGATGGCTGTGTTGATGGAGCAATCCTCACAGGGCTGAGGGCCATTGGTGCTAATTTGCTGGCTGCATCTTCTGTGCTGGCAAAGTGAGGCAGTGTCCACACTCTGCAGCAGGGACCTGCACAGGGCTGTCCTGTCCAGCTCTGGAGGATCTGGCACAGGGTGACAGCCATGGCCCTGCGGAGCAACCAGCCTGGGCAGAAGCAGTGCAGCCATCTCGGCATCATGTACTATGTTGCAATGCTTCAGCAAATACAGCTTGCTTTCAGAAGGCCTAATTAACACAGGCAAAGCTTTTTTTTTTTAAAGAACTTGGTTTTGGAAAAAGTAGTGAAAATTAGTAACATATCCAAACCCCATTCCATCAGAGAGAGAGGAACAACATTGAAGGGTGGTGATTGGTGATGGCAGCAGGAGTGTAGGGCCCCCATCCAGCCCACCAGAGATGGAGGGGCCACTGGATTTCTAGTCCAGGTAAGCTCATTGCTTTGTTTGAAGTATCCAGCATGCAGCTGTAATTCCTTTGATCCATATGGGGATGTAGCCTTTTCCTAATAGCATACAGCTCTTTCGGCCTTCTCTGGGGTTTTCAGTCCACAGCCTTATAAGGGCTCATCCGAAAAGCCAAATTTGGACTGAGTAGGGAACTGCTGTTCCCTATCATGTGGATTTCAGTTCTTTGATACACATAATTCTTCTGAAGGGAGGAGGGCCAATAATCAGTAGGTGCTATAGACAAGCTATTTATTGGGACTCTCTCCAAACTTGGATAAATTAAGTTTGACCTCCTTCTGTCTCCATCAATCCTGTAGCAAAGTAGCTTAACACTGGCTTTAAATGAAGAACAGATGCTTCCTCTGAGCAGAGCTATTGTGCACCAGTGAAGAGAGAAGGGGATAAACAAACACGCACTCCAACTGCAGCCAGTGGAAAATACAACTGGTGGCTCCACTCTTGGAGTTGTTCCTCCACGTCCATTAGCAGCTGAGTGCAGGATATGCAGGGGAAGGAGGAGAGATGCTGGGAATAATGGCTGCTTTCTCAGAGTCCTGCCATGACCTGGGCAGCTGGTGGCTCAAGGCATGGTGGATGGAGACTGGTGGGGTCAGAGTCTGCTGCTGCACAAGACAGCCGTACTCTAAGGAGTGAAACCTGAATGCCTTTCGTGTCACACTCTAAGCTATTAGGAGGAAAATCCCCTTCTCAGTGATGTACATAACACCTTAATGAATTGGCACTCCTATCTTCTCATTCTTGCTTCAGAGGCCAGCTCCTTTGCTGCAGTTCAGACTCTTATTGTGTACCATTTTTATGTGTTTTGTACTGGTTTGGAGAAGTATCTGCAACTGCCTTGTAGGAGATCTGGTTTGGATCAGAAACCTGTCCACACCAACAGACATTTGGCTGATATCACATAGGTAAACTCATAAATTAGTGGGTTGTTGTCAGGCTTTACTATTTCAAGTTTATTTTATATCATATGGGTAGTGTTTGGTTGGGCTACACTATAATTCCAGATGGGAAAACATAATCCACCTTTGTTTGTCTCTTGATGTAGCAGTGGTGGCTTCTTGTTTTCACATCAGATGAAATGGGGTTTTATCTAATTCCAAAGTTACAGTTCATGAAAAGAGAAGGACAGAGCAGTTTCTCCAGTACATCCCCTCCCTTGCCTTTCAGCAGAGACTGGGATTTTATGGTGTGTTTATCATGTCCTGAGACAAGATGTCCATGGTGGCAAAGCAGGTGGCTGCCCTGCTGCAGGACACAGCAGCCTTTTCTGGATATGCTGATGGGACACACATTTTGTAAGTATTAAAAGAAGAAGTGTTGGACAACACGCTTCACAGGGTATTTCTCCAAAGGACCTCTCATTGAGGTTATTGAAGGCAGGCTGCTGGACAGGCCACATGGCCACCCTGGGGCCACCTGGCTTACCACAAGACAGATACTAAAGGTGTAGATAAACAGGCTACAGCTGGAAATCTGGAGCCATTGTATATTAACAACTAAAGCCCAAATGCACAGAGAAGCTTCTACAAAATCACCCAGCCCTTAAAATTCTGCAAGGTCCCCTAACCCTGGCTATGGATGGGGGCAGGATCATCACAGACCAGTGGGATTCCAGCTTCAAGCTGGAAGAGGTGTTCAGTTTGCAGCAACAGAGCAGGGTGGACCCCACTCATAGATGAGCGTGTTACCCCAAAGTGCTGCTGTTCAATTCCAGGGCATGGCAAGAGCAGAAGCTCTGTTGGCAGCTGTCCTACACAGTAAACCACCTCTACCCAATCCTCTTCACCTGCTTTCTGTCAAGGCTGTCAAAACTGTACCAAAAGGTAAGGGAAAATCGAGCCAAATTCTTAATTTCTGGATGGTATTGCCATATGAAACCATCACCAGCTCCTCATGGAAAGCCACTTTGGTGCAAAACTGCCAGTGGCCCTCTTTACCCCACTGCTCTCATGGCAAATGCTGAGTTCTCAGTACTTCTGGGCATGAACACATGATCTCTCTCTCCCCCTCTCTGCATATTGCTATTTTATATAAATCAATATTTTCTAGTCCTTAAGAATCATTTTTCTCCACCAATAATTCAGCTCCCTTCCAGCCAAAGTGGCTCAAGTGGCAAGGGGGGCTGAGGGGCCCCTGAGAGGGCGGTGGCAGTGCCCCAACAGCTGAGCCCAGCAGCAGCAGGAAAAAGCAAATACATTGGGGATGGCTGTTTTGTGAGGTGCTGCCTGTGCAGGGCTGGTGTTTCTGTGTGTACCTGAGCATGGCAATTTGTTCATCACTTACTTACACATAAATTTGGAAACTAAGAGCAACCAAATAATCTGATAAACAATCCCAGCCACCAGGGACAGAGGAGCAGCAGGCTCAGGGGGAATGATATATTTACATTACATATTTATACAATGAAAGTGTATATAGTTATCTATATAAATATAAGTACATAAACCTACAGAGAAAAAATATTCATGCAAATATAGAAATTATTTTAGTATTTTCCTTATGCTTTTGTATTTATACCTACCTATATAAACATAGATTTAACATTTCATTCTATATCTCTCTAATTATATCTTTCATATTGCCCACGGGCATTGTGACACCCTGCAGGTGGCTGGAGGGGGAGGCAGGCAGTGCCCTCACCCCAGGGACAGCTGAAGCACAGGACCAACTCACAGGCACTGGGAAACCCCCAGGGGAAGAACCACTGGAGGGAGATCCAGAATAAACCCTCCATGAGGAGCCACCCCCAGCCCCACTGCAGCCACCTGTACCCCCATTCCTGCCATTATTGGCCATGGTCAAACCCTGGTACCTGTCAAACAGAGAGAAAAAAATATCTCTCCACTAAAAATTCATCATCTCACTGATTGGAGTTAGCACTGAGAAGAACATCCATTTTATGTCCTCTAAGGAAGTTTTGCAGGTGAAACATTAGCCTAGCTATTTGCAGAAAGCAACTCTGTTTTCCATTAATTTTTGGAGGAGAGGACAGGGAGGGGAAGCAGGGATGAGAGCAGGGACTAGGTGGCAGTTGGGCTGGAGCCATTTCTCCTACATCATGAGAAATCAGAAGCATCATAGATTATTTTAGTCCCTTTTTTGTAGGTCACCTTTAATAGAAATGTTAATAATGCTGTTATCTGTATATCTGAAATCTTATATGGTAGCTCTGTAATTCACTCTCTTTATCATCCTTCTTTAATGTATAATTTAATGCTTGTATAGCTATTTTGTTTGGGTATGACTCTCAGAATTACGACTAAAAAAAAATCTAACGCTAGTTAACTACTTTTTATGGAAAGCATTTCTTTCATGTTATTTTAAAACCACGGAGCCTGGGGAAGTATTTTATGGACCACGGAACCTCACAGGGTAGTTAATTTCTGTCTGAGCTGGTTTCTCTGCTATTTTAAAGGATGCTATCAAGATCATTGCTATTTCTCTTGGTTGGGAGCCAACTGACTCTTCTGCAGTTGTGACACATCCTTGTGCTGTCCTAAAGACGGGGAATATTGCAAACGTGGGGGCTGGATGCTGCTGTGTGGAAGGCAGGAAGAAGGGTCTGCCACCCCTGGCCACCCCGGGGCGGCTGCTGCTTGAAATTGGGCACCAAGCACGCTGCACCTGATGGGTAGAAACTATTTCAGCCTGGGAATATGGGGGGGAAAAAAGATCATGATGATGACAACTCACATGCCCGCTGTCACTCTTCCCTATCCCAGTGTCCTGCCAGCTGGGCATGGGGGCCAGGCAAGCTGGCATGGCAAGAAAGGCACTTTCTTCTTTGCAGGCAGCAAATGGGACTTGGTCATGTGCATGCCATGGGCTCAGTGGGGCATATGGGCCTGCACTGTGTGTGCCTTTGCTTGGTGTAAGAGCTCTAAAAGCAGTAATTGGGCGCTTAGCTGAGCCCTAGGCGAGCTCGTGCGATGCACTAAATATTCTGCCTTTTGTTTCATAATGAATTATTCTGTGTATCTAGAGCAAAGGGAGTTTTCTTTTTTGGTCTTTTCTCTGCAGTTTGTTCCTAGCCTACTTGTGGGGGTGTGTTGAAATCCTAGCTTTTTGCTTATGAGGTCAAGTACTTTAATCAGGAGCAAAAAAAATTGCGTGCTTTAATCCTAAATTCTCTGAGTGGCTGCCAAATATAATTAGAAACAAATGGCTTTATTCTTCATTTGAGAGTTCCACAGACACTGGCAGGGGGCAGACGGAGAGAGCTTGGTTTGCCTGGCTGTTTTTTGGGGAGCTTGCAGAAAAAAACACTGCCAAAAAATATGACAGAGCCCTGCAGAGGATGGAGGGTTTGGGCAGAGGTGCAGGAGGCAGTGCCAGGGCAGGACAGGGCCCCTGTGTGTGCCTCCTGTGCCAGCAGCTTGGTAATTCTTCCCACTGGTACCGGACACTGGAGGGGCTGGAGCAGGGCACCAGCCCAGGGGAGCCACATGGCCATCACCTGCTCATGTAACCACACAAACTGATCATGTCACGGTCCCAGCCACCCCAGTGGGACCTGAGCAGGGTGTAGACACTCCCTCCCCAGCCCAGCAGTGGCCAAACCCCAACTGGGTGCACTTGTGTTTAGGTTGAATTCTGCTCTGAGTAACACCAGCCAGCACCTCTCACTGCAGATATCCACTGCTCCCCTGCTTATACACACATGAGCTGCCTGAAAATTCAACTTACCTCTGTTTAGGTGTATCCATGAACTATCCACAGAATGACAGAGGTGCAGTAGTTTAATTCCCATGGCATGGGACACCACTTCGTCCATCGTGTATCCTTTAGTACTTGGAATGTGTGCTGGGAGTACAGCATGGCTGCCTCTCGTCTTTGCCTGCTGTTCCCCATCTCATCACTTCCACAGCTTCCACAGCGTGGTCATGGTGCCTGCTCTATAGAAGTGAGATCGCATTGCCCAACAGCACTGCAGCTACCACGCCTCTGTGTGGTGGCTCTGAAATAAACTGGGCCATTGCTCGCCCCTCTGGTGTCTCCCACCCATGAGGGGGCTTTTGCAGTTTGCCCAAGCCCCTGGAGGTCGTGAGACATCTCTTTCAACAAACAAACAATTTTGGCACCAAAATGGCTAAAGAGCAGCTTGTGCAAGATGGGAAGTTTTGGCTCATTGCATCACAGCCTAGCACACCCCTGTGGCACAGCGGTGCCTCACAGCAGCTCCTCACAGCATGGCGGCCCCTCACGGATCACCTCACAGAACGGCAGCCCCTCACAGCAGCCGTCTCAAGGCATGGCAGCACCTCACAGCATGGCAGCCTCCCATGGGATCCCCTCACAGCATGGCAGCCTCCCATGGGATCCCCTCACAACATGGCAGCCTCCCCCGGGATCCCCTCACAACATGGCAGCCTCCCCCGGGATCCCCTCACAACATGGCAGCCTCCCCCGGGATCACTTCATGGCACACCAGTCCCTCACAACATGGCAGCCCCCACAGGATCCTCTCATGGCACAGCAGCCCTTCACAGCATGGCAACCCCTCACGGGAGGGCATCTCACATGCCTTGGGGCACGGCCTGTGGCAGAGGAGGGGATGTGGATGTCTTTTTTTCCTTTCATGACTGAACTGCAGAACAAACTGAGCAACATCTTCAAGTTCAGTGGGTTTCTCCCCTTTCCTACTTTATTAGAGAAGCCCCCCATGGGCCTGGCATCCTCAGCCACCTCATTTCCCAGGAGAGCAGCCCCCATACCCAAGACAATTCGTTAAATGCTTTTATGCTCATCACCAAAACCAAGCAGCTGCTGAGCTGCTCTGTGCCCAGGAGCAGCGCCAGGAGGGAGAGGAGGGAGCTGCCAGGTTTTTGTGCCCATGTTATGGTGCAGCACCCAAGGACAGCGCACGCCTGCTGGCCCCGCACGTGTGAGCACGGGGAGGTCCTCACAGCTGCCACCATTCAGAACTTGTGGGTCTCCTGAATGTGGCACTTTTACCCAAATCACTGCTTTTTCAGCAGCCACAAAAGACTTCATGAATTTGTTTAACCCAGTTTTGGGCATAATGGTCCCCAGTCTGCTGGCTCTCATGTAGGGTCCTGTCCCCACTGCCCCAGCCACCAGGACAGGGCACCTCCGGCCACAGGCTTGGCCTGTGACCTGGGGGCTCCTTCCCAAGGTGAGCACTAGATGGAGCATCTGACATCGCAAATACTTTTTTTTAATCCTCGTAAAGGACAAATTGAAAAGCTAAATGAAAGCACAGATTAAGCTGTATCCCTGCCTGCTCGCTGGATATGCAGCAAGGGATGCTGCCTGGCCACAGCCACGGCTTTCTCCTGCAGGAATGCGAACCTTTAGCAGCCACAGCTCCAGGGACTGTGGATGCTTTGGGGGCCACTCCTTTTGCTTTCCTCAAGATCACCCAATCCTCCCATGTTTCTCTTCAGTTGCAGAGGCGATACATACCCATAGCACTTCAGTTGTGAGTGTGCTCAAGTTTGGGAAGGCAAACATGCAGACTATTGTTTTTGTTTTGGGAAGAGCAAAAGGTGTCTGATATTCCTGGAAAGCCCGTGGGTGAGTGCTGAATTTCCAAGAGCAATTAGGCTTCCAGTGAGGATTAGCAGTGATGTCTGTCTGTGATAAGCTCCTCCCAGCAGTAGAAACTTTGCTAAAAATGTTCCTGAAATATTCTGGAGCAGAGACACTGCTAGTGAGGCAGAGACAGAGGAAGGACCCCATTCCCAATAAGTTGGCATCACCATGGGATTATCATTGGCCCCAGAAGCCTGCCAGGCAATGCTGAGCCATTTTCCCTGTGAACCAATCTGGGCAGGGGAATCCTGCCCCAGGACCTCCACTAGATTTCAGCCCTCTGTGCCCTCCCTGCTGGGGTGCAAGGCTTGCAAAAGTTCAGCAAGGTCCTCAAGGGGTGTGTGCCATGGTCCAGAAATCAGGAAACCAGATTCAATTACATTGTTCCTTCTGAAAGGAGCACAGGGTACTGCCATGTAATTGTGGAAAAGTGAGGCAGCAAAGCAGAGAACCAAGAGCCCTCAGCCAGGGGAACTGAACTGCAGCCAGCAACATCAGATTGTGCATCTCCACTTTGCTTCAGCCCCTCAAAACTATCAATTCCCTGCTGCTGGCAGCTGAATTGAAAAACTGGTGTGACAAGGTGACAAACTCTTTGTCTGCAGCAAGCCAGTGGTACAGCATCCCTTGTCCTCTCAGATCACTGCACATTTTTTTCTTAAACACAGAAGCACTTTGGAGTCCCTAATATGGTGACAAATCCTTCCTGGGTGTAGCTCTGCTCTCCTGCAGACCCCACCAGCCACTGGAGGGGTGCACTGAGCCCTGTGGAGTTGCCCATTTCCTTACAACTGCTTTGGGTGCTGTCAACACAGACTACTTTGCTCCACTGCTTGCCCAGGTGTGGGTGCAGTGATCTCCAAGTGACTCCCAGCAAACTCACTGGGAAGTGCCTAGCCCAGCCAAGGGAGGATGCTGTGCCCCACTGCCACTCACAAGCCAGGTTGGTCTGGCTATGAAAAGCTCCAGGGTGCTGCTCCCAGTCTTCTTCCCAGCCACATTCTGAAGAGTGGGTAGGGAAGCCCAACAGGCACCCCCAGCACTGCCAGATTAATGTAAGGCAGTGCTGGCTTACATTAATCCACAACTAGGAAGGGCTAAAAAAAGGAAGCAAGCATGGTGCTGGAAACCAAGCTACCTAGGCCATCTCTGCATCTCCTGCAAAGGCCAGCATCCACACATCCACATTTCCCCCACCTCTTTCACTGGTTGGCTGCATTTTCAACATAGAAAGAACAGAATGCCTTAGCTTGGCCAAAGGCAAGAAGTGGACAGGGGAAAAGGTCTGCTAGAAGGTCCCATCTTCTCCCATAGCTTCACATACGTGAAGTGATCACAGCACCGAACCTGAGTTCAAGAAGTGCTTGGACAACACCGGCAGGCACATGTAGGACTCCTGGGATGCCCTGCACAGGGCCAGGACTCGATAATCCTGATGGTCCCTTCCAACACAGCATATTCCTGTTCTATGGTTCAACAGAACTGCATCCTTCATACATGCCCAGTGGCTGGCTCTCCTTCTCAAGCTGGTATTTCCAGCACACAGAAGAGGAAATGGTTATTTTTGAGACTATTTGAAAGCCTCATCTAACAGTGTTCTGAAAATGGTCTGTGCTCGCTACTCAGTGCAGGGAGAACAAATGAAGCAGGAGCAGCCTCCAGGCCACTCATGGGCTCAGCTCCTGGACTGCCCAGGGAGGGAGGGAAACCTCCCTGCTGCCTACATGCCCCAGAACCATGGAGTTAAGCAACAATGTGGAATTAACAGGTGGCATTCCTGTCCTGCTGCTGAGCTGTGCTGGGCAAGGACAGTACCCAGTCCTGACCTCCACACACCCAAATGATTTTCCCATTTATGGAGACTAGGAGTGTAACAGCATTTGCTGTGCTTATGGGTTCTCAATGGGTCCCCAGGTTAATGGGGGCTTTTTGGAACCACCAAGAAACACAGCAAAAATTAAGTTTGCTTGGTGGTTGTTCAGCATCATCAGCAAAATTAGTAGTTAGCATCTGACTCCAAGACTCCAGAATCTCATCCATGTTTGAGCTGGGAAGAAGAGGGGGCAATTTTCAGATCCCGGCTTGAGCCCACAGTACTGGTAAAAAAATACCCTACTCTGAGATGCAACTGGAGCAAATTTGGTACTGGAGCCACTGGCTAAGCATGGATGTTATCCTCTCAAAAGCTATTCCTATAGTCAGCATGATCACAGCCACACTTTAATGCAAGTACACCGCAAAAATAGCGGGGCACTGACTGAAGATCTTGTCTCTCCCTCCTTGAGGAAATTGCAAACTTCCATTTCTTTAATCTAATCATTTGCAGGAGGAGATACTTTCTCTAGAAAAGCCAATATAAGAGGGCTGAAAGGTCGGATGGGATAATATGTAATCCAATGCGATAAGGGCTGTTTACAGAATTATTAATCAAACACAAAAGGGAACAGATAGTAACATTTTTTATTAAATATTACAGTGGATCAAAAAGTACAAAATATCTTTTGCCTGCTATGTGATTGGGAAACTATTGGCACATAATACAGTATCAAAAGCATTAATAAGTACAATTTGGAAAACATACAAAAATTGAGTGTTTATAGTTGGCTCAGCTTTATTTCTGGTAGTGTTTAAACTAATGCAAAGGTTACTCAATAACCTTTTAAATGGGAAACTATATAATATTACTGGGCCATTTTTATATATACAAATCATCACCTTACAGAGCATATAGGCTACATAACTTGAATCACAAAAAGTATACAATATTTACAACAAAAGAAAGTTAAAAAAGTATAAACAGCTAGTAGATTATGCTGCCATTATTAGAACATATTTAAAACTGCGGGGTTGGGGGGAGAGGGGAGAAAGAGGAAGAGAACGAGCGAAATATCAACCACACGTACAGCAAACAGCGCTCACGGCAGCGCCGCCAACGCCACCCGCCACACACCGGTGCAGGGAGTCCCACTGCTCACCAAAATCAGCCCGATGCAAAACTGGACCAGATGTGACCTCACTGATCCCTGCAAAGGCAGCGAGCAGGGACCCCCGACGTGGTCTCTGGAGGCGGCAGCCCCACGTCTCCCCACATGGGGCAGAGCTGCTGGCAGAGGCAGCCACAGCACTTGTGCCCTGCTTGAGCTCCAGCTGCTGCCAAGCCAACTTCTCTGCGGCTGGGACAAGCTACTTCCCAGGCACGAACCCACTGGGCAAGCTCTTCACACCAGGCCAGCTCACAGCCACAACAGACCTGCCACAAACTGCTGGCCTGCTCCCACCCTGCCTGGCCAGGGGCACAATCACACTGGGAATCAGGCCCTACTTCTCATGTGCTTCACGAAGCCTGGCTCAGTGTGGCCAGAAGCTACACACGAGCCGTTTGCTGCTGGGCCTCTTCATTTGGATCTCACAACCTTTAGCATCCCTAATGCATCCTGGACATAGTGCGTTTGAATTGCAACATTTCTTGGAACTGGCTCCTAGTAAGTAGATTTATGACTCTATTGCCAATTAGATTCTGCAGTTTCCTTTACAAACCTACCAATAACAATGGTCTGATTGCACAAAGAAAGACTTGTGCAATTTCATTCAATAATAAGGCCCCTTGAACTCAAACAATGCAAACAAAGCCCCATTTAAGAAATTGAGAAAAAAAAAGACTTTTCAGCCAATGAAGAATTCAATAGCCTGTTGAAAGATTTCCAAGATTTCCGTTAAAAGATTTCTTAAACAAATAATGCACAGCTTCTCTTGGGGGTTTATGCCACCATTTCTTTTCCTCAGCCCTGACGTTTTGCCCAGTTATGAGCTTCCCCAGCCAGCAGTGGCCAGTCTCCTCATGGGGCAAGCTAGAAGCCTTCTTCTCCTCTCCCTGTCCCCCAGCCCTGTGCTGCCTCAGCATGGCTCCAGAAAGCCTACCAGCAAACTCAAACAGGACGTAACCAAAAGGGATGTTGGACACTTCGTGTAAACAAATGCACAACTCCAGAACACACAACTTAACTAAAACAAGGAGAAGCATTTGCTTTGCCAAACACACAACAAGCTTCTGTTCGCATTTGCTGTAGATTTTTATATTCTCTGCCCCCTTTTCCCCCACCCTCCCCCCCCCCCCCCCCACACCCCC
>WEIU01004193.1:93660-132121 GCA_013389925.1 Aegithalos caudatus
AACCCCTGATTCTTACGTGATTCAGATCTAGTGCAACTTTACTAGAGATGTCCTCCACACTGCGGCCTCTGCCTGGATGAGCCTGCGGTTCTCTTTCCTGTATGACTTGTGGAGCAGCAGGATACTCTGCACTGGCACATCTATGTTCCAAGTTCTACTAGTCTGTTTATCAATCAATTAAATATAGTTTTACCACAGGAATATAAAGTATTTAATTGAAGAAGCTGGATTTTTAACAGTAGACGAGTATATTATTCTGGTTTCCACCTTTGGATATTAAGTATGATACATTATATATTGTATTTGGCTTCATATCACGGGAAAATTTATTGACATGCCTAGCATGCAAAGTGTTTCTTAGTAGTTTGTTTTTTCTTTTCATATCAAGTACACTGTCTTTAAACAGTAACTGAGATGGTTTGAACCACAACCAATTTTCACACTGTATAAAGCCTCCAAGTGACACTTCGCTTTATCAATGTCTGTGCTCAGCTGCGTAGTGGTGATGTCCTGCAAAGTGAATATATCCACAGGGAAGCTCTTTCATCAGGAAAATCCAGCCTCTCCATGCCTGGGCTTCCCCCCTGCAGAAGGATGCGCAGGGAGAGGCTGAGATCCCCATGGGAGTGTGGAAGGACCATCCCGACCACTGCACAGAACCCCCTTACCCATTGTGAGGCACAGAAACAACCTGTAAGCCTCTGATTCAAATCCACACTGGCTCCTCGCACAACTTCTGAAATTCCCAACGTTCTCACAAACCTCCAAACTGTTTTCTGCACTCCTTTGTCATTCAGCAGCTTGAGCCAGGGAGGTTTTGTTTTCTAGACCGTTTCTCTGGCAGGCAGGAGGGTTTCACAGCCTAGGTAAGATTAAGTACAACGCTCGACAAATTCACAGACCACAATACAGGAAAGCAAAGCTCGGTGGGAGGGGAGGAGCAGCACAGGAGCCATTGCAACAACAGGAGGAGGGTGAGAGGTGCTCAGCACCTCACAGGGGTGGGCCGTGGGGAAAGGAACCTTGTTCGCATCCTTGCACCATAACATCACCTACAGTATGTTTATAACCATTAAGATTAATCTGAACCAGTTGCTTCAGTTTGTAAACAGTAAACGTTACGACAAAAACAAAACAGAAATGCTGCTCAAAAGTATAAAGAAACTGGAAAAATTACAAACACGTAATAAAAAAAAAATTAGGACAGCCACAGCCTTTAAAAAAGTTGCAGATAAAATGATACTGTTTAATTTAAAAAAAAAAGAACCCAAAACAAAAAACCAAACATAAAGAGCACAGAATATACTGGACAAACGAAACTATATAAATTACTGTGACCAAATGTGACACTGGTAGTTTATGAAGTGGATATGTACAGTCAAATTAAACAGTGTTTACCATTCTGTTCTAATAGTGTTAAAATGAAAAAAAATCTATTGCCGTTTTACTATACATTGCATTGATTGAAACTTTAAAAGTCAGGAAAAGTTACCCAAAAAAGCACATCCACTGATTGTACAGATTTTCGGCCCACTTCTTTCCAGGTTCATCTGAAGTCCTTGACTCATTTGCACCAATGCACAGCCTCTGGTCCTTGGCTCAGTGAAAGGCAAACACAGCCCCCACCTGGGTTTCAGTGAGCTCAGGACTGGGCCTGTGTTTCCACAGCTCCCTTTGAACATCTGCTCTTACCATGTTCAAGTCCTTTCAGAAAACACATATGCAAAATCCAAAAAAATTCTTTTTTTTTTTTCTGTTTCTTGTTTCTCTCTCTCTCATTTTTTCTTTCCTTTTCTTTTTTNTTGCAAGGGCAGGGATGAGGGGTGATGTGGGAGCCAGAATTCAAGAAGCAGTCCTGTCTCCATGAAACTCCAAGATGCTCCTCTAGGCGGGATACGACTGCATCCTGGTTGACAAAAATACAGATTGCTAAATCTGCAAGACATCATCACGGGGGAGGAATGTCGCTAACTGAACTTTTCTCCTCAGACCATTTTTTGTGAGCGAGGGGGTTTACAGTTTTGTGCTGGGATGTACAGAGGATAGCTGGGAAGGTGGGAATGCAGCTTGAGGGTTTATAGCAGCTAAAGGATAAATGCTGTTATGCAAAAGGTCACCGTAGGAACTTCCTACAGGTGTTGCTGCAGCTAAGTGTCTGTACAGTTGCTGGGAGTTTGCAGGGGACGTGAGGAATTGTCTCTGCACCATGAAGGAGTGAAGAGCCAAAGGCTGCATTAGTGGGGATAGCACGGTCTGGTTTTTCAAGTACTGCAGGGGGTGAGAATACCCGGGTGGGAGGCGATTGTTCAGCCCCGTGCACAGGCTTCCTGGATACAAGCCTGGGAAGATGGGGGCTGACAGGGGAAATTTGTGGCTTTCCAGCATGCTGCCAGAATGGAGGCCATGCACTGATTTGCTACCTTCCCCCTCTTGGTCGGGAACCTTGTCTTTCGCCAAGGTCTCCTTTGGTAAGTGGATAGGAGAGACAGCTCGGATTTTTTTTTCAGAAATGACTTTGTCCAAATCCTCCAGGCTCCGTTTCAGAGGCCGGGCAGCCCCCACGTTTTGAGGGCTCGTTCTGCGGCTGATAGGATGCACCATCCCCTCCATCTTCCTCAGGTTCTCCAGCCTCTGGGCCTGCTGCTTCCCAGACCTGTGGAGCAACTCGCTGTGTTTTTTTGGGGCTGTCAGTGCCATAGGGAACACGCGGCAAGCTTTGGGGTTGCAGTCTAGGCTCACTGCCTGGCTGCTTCCAGCCTGGAACGGGGAGATCCCTTTGCATTCTTGCTGGGCCGTGGATGAGTGAGGGAGACTGGAGCCTGGAACCTTTGCAGTCTGTTTGTGTACGCTCTTTGGAAGACTCAAATCTGTTGGCTGATCATCTGAAGAAGCCTCCACTGTTGCCTTTTTTTCTTGCTGATGCAAAGACGGGCGATAATTTAAATTTAGTTTTTCTTGGTGTTTGTGTTGAGTAAAAGTAGAAATATTTTCAGACTCTCTGAACATGTCCCGGGGGAGGTACTTTGATGTCTGTTCATTATTAAGGTGGTGTTCTGTGTGCCTATAAAGGCTGTGCAGATGAGGTGATGAATAGAAATCTGCCAAGAAAGTGGGCACATGGGAGTGCTGCAGTGCCCTTTTCTCACTCATTTTATCTTTGCAGTCCTGGATATCCGACTTCGGTAGGTATGACTCAGCAAGAGAACTGAGGTGATGTTTTGAAAAATCACAGCGCTGAGGATCCGGTTTACTTAGCATGTCATGTTTAAAAACATCATTAATTGACTTCCTTTCTTCCTTGGTTTTAAAACTCTGTACATGTTGTATGACTGAGGGCCTATTAATTGCTACAGGATCAGAGTTAGGGGCATGGGGACCTTGCGATACGCCCGAGGACAGTTCATCTCTGCTGTTGAGTTTCTTTTTGCTGATCAAAGGTGGAGGAGAACCATAAGGATAGTTACACGAAAGCGTGGCCCCGCTGACCTGCGACAGCAGCTTCTTCTTTGCCAGGGGTGACATGATGCCTGGATTACCTTTTGAGTACAGCAGCGGTGTGTAACTGAAAGTGGAGTCATCGTTCATGGACCCGGGCAGCTCCTTTTCCTTAAACATGTCAAAGTTCTGCACCACCAGTACTTTGGGCGTTTGCTTTAGTGCATTGTGGATATCTTCGTTTCCCAGCTGGTCCACTTTCACCGTGCAGTTTGCAATGTAATCAGCCATCCCTGGCAGTTTCTCATCTTCCACGTCGCTCTGAGTGGGCAGATGGACTGGGAAAGCTGTGAAGGGCATTTCTGGAGGTTCACTTTCTAGGCTGTCAGTAAAAGCTTTGTGTGGTCTTTGTTCAGGCTTTGTGTCTTCCAGGGCATCTGCTGGAGGCTGTAATCGTTTTGCGACAGTGGCGTCCAGCACAGTGTCTTCTTCTGCAGGCACAGATATACTAGAGAAGGAGGACGACTGCTGCACCTCCTCCTTGGCTTTCTCACTGTTGGTGCTGTTTTCTGTCATGTCTGTCTTCTCCAGAGGCAGCGTCCGAGTTGTGTCTGGTAAAAGAGATGGAGCGACTTGCATGGGTAGTTTCATCTCTCCCACCGTAGGGTGTTCAGGGAAGTTCTTCTGGTCTGCTGGTTCTTGATCCTTCTCTTGTTCTGATGAAACCTAATGAAATGATTCAACAGACAATAGTAAGAATGCAGTATGTTCTGGTAGCCTGTTGGTAAGGTTATGCACAGCATGCTGTTTGCTACTTTTAGAGAAGGACTTGCCAACCACCTTGCTGGCATGCGAAGGCTCTAACATCAGGTACTGGACTCAAACAAAGAGAAGTATCTCCTAGAAATATAAAAAAATACACCATCCCTATCAGAGTCACAATAAAGCATTTCAAAACAGCAGATGTTTGTAACCTGATGAGAAGCACTGGTGGCTTGATCAGATAGGCAAATGCTGAGGTTATATACTCTTTTTAAAATTAATTAGGCAAATGCAGAAGAGCAGATTTCATGACACAAACAATAAGGCTATAGAAATTTCTCCTGCTAGCCAATTTCACCTAAGTAAACCACACTATTCCTATGATTATCCTGCCCTAAAGTCTCTCCAGCATAGCTATCTTAAAATTCAGTGATCACACAGGAGATCATTCACACCCAATTCTGCATTAAAGTGTGAAAATGATAGAAATGGCATACTAGAAATCCCTATTGTAGGCAGCAAATCACTGCCACAGCTTAACTAGGACACACATTTTTTTATTAACGGATTAAAATGAAGTTGTCAACATTCAGTAAGTGTGTGTGCCTGCTATTACAAACATGGCTTTTATACGTTCTCGTCAATGGGACCGTGGCTCGCTCTGCTCCCCCATTAATACAGCGTGTGTGCACAATTCACACTATTCATCCCATTATGTAGCCGGCTGAACTGTGACCCGCAGAGGTCACCAGAGCATCCCATCTGTGATCCAGCTGACTGACAGCCCTTTTCAAAACTGCTGTCACTCTCCTCTGACATGTCGTGGTAGAAGACAGTCATAAAACAGCAGCATTGTGCGAGTCCTTTATTGTTATTGTTTTCTTTCTTCCTTCATTGTAGAGATAAGATGCGCCGAGAAAGTTATCATCTAAATGCTGCTTTATGGTCTGTCGCAGGAGCGGGGAATTGGAGATGGTCCTAACGAATCTAACCCTCTCAGAGATTTATTTCTTCACAGCTGCTTTTAAATATTCCTGTCTGTTTGGTTGGCCTATTAGTTACAGTGTCTGTTAGTCATCCTAACTTCTTCTTTTTAAACTCATAGCTGACTTTTGCAGCCAAATACCATCATTAGGTCCTTTACAAAGTACCATCGCTAGTCTCTTGAGCTTATAAAATTACAGGCAAATACCAGACAGATGAGCAAAGCAAGGAGGAGAAAAAAAAGATAATCATACTTAATAACTGTACATTCTGCTCTTTGTTTCTGTTAAGCAATACTTTGATTGAAGTTTCAGCTATTGTGAGGAAATGTGCAGTCTAAGGCTAATAGCATTTTGTCTGGTGTCTTGTTACACTGACAATGTCATTGTGATGGCAGGAAAACAGTGAAGAGCACAAAGGCAAATGCAATCCTAATAAATTAAAGTTATATTCTCTCCCTGCATACTTCTAATGGTGCATGAGTTGAACATGCAATTGAGACGACCACACATTCGTAACTGGATTATGCTTTTCCAGCTCACAGTTTCCAGACCACATGCAGAAATGGCTTAAGTGGTGGCTTGGTTGGGGACATGCCTACACATTTATGTGGTGGCTATAGGGCTCTCCCTCAGAGCAATACCTCATCACTGCTGTGACTGGACGAGGGCCCAGGAATGGGGCTCCACTGCCAGGGCATGGCTGTGGGGCAAGAGACAAGCAACCTTCTGCCTGGCTCCAGCAGACCTGGATTTTGCTCCACCCAAAGGAGCTGGACATCCCCTGCCTGCTACCCCCATTAAGTGCCACATCCTGGGCATGGAGCCTTCCATATGGCAAAGCACAGATGAGTTCCCGAGCCCTACACCCACCCAGGGGTGAAGCATCCACCTTGCAGCCCCTTCACTGCTCAGGCTTTGTGTGATCATCGACCTGTATGGTGACTGACATGGAGGTCAAGGTCCTTAATAGCCCACCCAATAGCCAAATAGGGGCAGGACATGTCTTCCACCCCAGTCAGGGAGAAGACATTAATTTTGCTATAAAAGGTACAATTTTACAATAGGGAACTGCCGTAATTGTACATTTTTATTGTCTTGTCTAGGCTCCCTACATTTCCGATATGGGCAGCTTAGGAACTCTTCCTGCAAACCACACAAAAATAACTTCAGTCTAAACAGCAGGAAGTTTGAAATAGGGAACAACAAAAGCGAGGAAATTCAAAGTGAAGGCTGTTGCTCTGTTGCTGACTTGTTATGTTGGGCTTAGCAGCAGTGGTACAGATAGTGTGCAATGTGTCTTCCTGATCCAAGACCTCAATAAATAATCGGGGATGAAGGAATGACAAGGGAAGGGAGCACAAGCTTCCACTTCACTTCTCCTTGCTTTGGGCAAGTTGTCTTGCAACCTCCCAATGACTGAAGCACATTTGTGTGCACTCTCTTTTTTTTTTTTTTTTTNTACTGCCCCTACTTTAAAATTACAATGTAGGAAAAAAAAAGTCTTTCTCGTGATTGCTCTTAAATTAGATATTAATGGTACTGTTATTTAGAACACAAATTCTTTCTTTTTTGGATGGGAGATTAAACTGTCTTTGTAAGTTCAACTTAAAGAGGTAGCGGGACACAAAACCCCCGATTTTCTGTTCTCAAAACTGTGTACATGGAGTCTCAGAGGCATCTGAGTTTACAGGTCCTGCATTTTTTTTTTAAAAACAATGAGGAGGAGAATTGTTGAGAGCTGACTCAATAAAATTTCCTAACAAACTTAGCAACAGGACTTCTGTACCTGCCAGACGCAATGAAGTCAAAGGTGCAGCCATAGTCTGCCGGGCACGTGTTTCGACATTCTTTAAATACTTACTTTCACTGCAACGCCTTGAAGGCTGCTGTGATCTGGCAGACTGAGACAGGAAAAGCAACATGCTTTGCAGGGGTTGTGTGTGAGGAGCTTCACCACCTCCTTCACTTGCGGTGCAAGCGGGGAGCAGGAGAGAGTGGGCAGATGTGTAAAGGAAGGTGCTTAAGTAACACTGGAGCAAAAACCCCATTGATTTTTTATCGCTTAACAACACTTGAAATTTACCAGTTCTACCATCAACCATACCCTGTACTGTGAACATAAAATCTCTTCCATGGGGCTGTCCTGTGCCTGCAGGTAATGTGGCTCTATGTGGAAACTGGGGCCTGCCCATGTGAAGTAGAGTGATGGGATATGTGTGAATAGGAACCTCAGCTGAAAGCCATCTACTGCTTGGGAGAGGGAAGTCGATCTCAGGGCTTGGAAGGTGGTTCCCTCAAAATGTGACCTTCTGGTTCAAAACGAAACTTAGTATAATATAATAAAAATCCTAGGGAGCAATGTGTTTCCTCACAGTCATGCATACATCTGTGAGCAAAGAAGGGCTGATCCAGAGGTTACCATTATAAAACTCAGCTGTGTCCAACAGTTACCACAGTATTATCAACAATATTAGAGGTTCCTGCACCCTATACTTAGATTAGGAAATAACTGTGGTAGTTGTGTGGTTTCCCTTTGGCAGCTGCTGATCTGTTAATGGTGACCACTGTATAATACAATGAGCAGAACTGGTACTAGTCAGATCCAGAGCTTGGTCCTCTGCCATCCCCGCTGCGCAATATGGAGCAAAATCCCAGCACAGACAAGTATCACAACAGCTGAATTTCCATTGCTGAGCAAACTAAAAGGCCAACTGGTTGGAATTCTCCAGTTTAAATTATACATTTTATCACTGGATTTCATGTGAGTAAAGCTGTGCATTTTTAATTGAAAAACTGAAAAGCAGGGAAGCAACAGACCTCAGATGCATCTTGGGGTTTCTGTGAATTATCTTTTTCCTTCTTGCTCTTTTGGTTTTCATTTTTGATGCGTTTTGTTCCAGACACTTTTGTTTTCACTTCACCCTCCTGGGAACTGTTATCCTGTTTTCGAGGTTTCACTGGAGGCAGTGGCTTATCTTCCTCTCCTTTAATAAATCTTTCATATGGCAGGATTAATCTAGGGGATTAAGGAACAAATAATTGATCAGGTTTTGCTGTTCTAGAAAAGGAAAAAAAATGTATCTACTATGAGCAGTTTATTTAATAAATCCATTTTCTTCCATGCCATAAAAGCAACAGTTTAAACTCTACATCTATAAATCCAAGTATAAGAAATCAATTTATTTGGAAAGATTATCACGTGGAATAAATTCAGTGGAGTTAGAACTGGCGTGGATTAGTTGTCAGTAACTTTGCAGTGGTTTGTGTGGCTACACCAATTTGTAACAGATGAGAATATGAGCCATTATGTTTTAGATTGATCAAAAAAAAAAAAATTCCACCATTTATTTTTATTTTTCTCTCCCTGACTTTAACAGCATGAAGCAAGCTCCAAGAAAACACCTACAAAGCCACAGCCAACTTGGTAACAACTACACAACCTCCAGGCTGGTTCCCTTGACTGCAAGGGTGAGTGCCAGGAAGGTGGCAGGGGCCAGGAGAGCTGGGCTGCAGGAACCCTGCAGGGTGGGCGCAGCACCTGCCCTGCATCATCCATGCAAGGCACCCCTGTAGCCACAGTCACCAAGCTCCCTTGGCCAGGGAGTCTTTTTTAAGGAAGAAGGGGAGAGGAGAAGAGTTAAATATGAAGGAATTCTTCACTGTGGAGCTGTCTGCCACAAAGTGCATGAAATTGCTTTAAAAACACAAGGAAGAAACACAAACAAAAAACATCCTCTCCTGAAAGCATCAAACACACCAAGTTTTAATCTGTTTTCTCTTTGCAATTCTTGATCTGAAAGGAAAAATAACTGATATAATTAAAAGGGATGGATTGCATTACAATCTCAGTTTCAACTTCAGTGATTAAAGTTTTTATAATGCATTTTAGTATGATTAATGACTCACTGTGGGATTAATGTAAGACTCAGACTTTAAAAATATGAACATTATTACAGAAAACATAATTTGTTAAAAAAAAAAAGACAAGTTGACTTTATGAAGAAAACGTACTTTGCTTATAAACAACATAAATCTACTCAAATACCAGGAATCCTTAATTATCTTTAATCTAAGACTCCAAGGCAGAAACCTCTTTGGTTCAGATATTCGTTTGTTATCCTAGAATCAGTTTCTAAGCATGCAATTTTGATTTACATACTTAGATGTTCAAACACAGTTTGGGCTTAAGAGAGCAGAATTAGATTGCTCGTGATCATAATATTTTACATTTTAATACAATTCAACATAAATTATGTTAAAGTATAAACCTAATTTATGTTATATTAGAAACAAAATTCATTAACTGAGCATGCTCTGACATGGTATGTGCAAAGAGGCGTGAATAATACTTTCTGGCCCTGAATTTGGCAGGGCTCCAGTAATGAAGCTAAGCAGAGCCCACAGGGAATATTCATCTTCAGATCCCATTACAAACTGAGTTTAAACATGTTACAGCTGCTAAAACTGGAAACTGCTCCCTCTATGCAAACTTAGCAAAATAATACGTAGTTGCCAAATACCTACTTCCCACTGTAATATTACAGGTAATGTTTATATAATAAAAAGCATAACTAAGCAGAAGAAGAAAAAAATAATCCTGTTCATACTTGAGGCTGCTACATTTCATTTGCAAAGCACAAATATTGGTGAAAACACTGAATTCCTCCCTGCGCTGCACAAAGCACTTTGGACTTCACTCAGAGGCAAGGTTGGGTTTCACATAGGGCAGTGCCGAGGCTGCTCTGCCATGTGTTAAGTATTTAAAGTCGCTTTTAATAAAAACACATTTTATTGCAGTAATTGTTAGCACTGCGAGGGGAGTGTTTGACTTTGTTTTGTTTCCATGGGAACGCGTCGCCCATTAAAAATCTACATATTCCATCCGTAAAGGTTTCAGACGCTGTCCGGTGCCTCATGGGAGACAGAGATGCTCCCAGCCCCAGGAATGAGCCTTTCCCTGGAAGATGCTGAGTGATTAACCCAGTGGCTACGGCCGGGCCAGGAGCAAGGTCCGGGCCAACGTGATTAATCACCGCTCGCGTGCTCTCCGCTGAGCCTTGTAGGGTAACGCGGGACCCAAACCCCTCCTCCTCCTCCTGCCTCTGCACCTCACCAGAACTCATTAGCTTGGGTGCTAATTAGTAACTGTGGCTTAAATTTCCTTTTCTGATCTTAAGGGTTCACGTGGGAGTACAAGGTTTTCATTTTAGTTATTTTTCACTGAGCTCAGCAGTTGGCAGGCCGACAGCAGTAAAAATACATTTCACATAGCTGGTCAGTGGCCTGGAGCCAGTGGCAGGAAATCTGGAATTAAACGTTTCGTGTATCGGGGAGGCGGCATGACTAAGGTAAAACTGAGTCAAAACACAAGGATGGCTTGTTCTAGGATTTTCCCCTCCTTGTTTCAAAGAAGGACCAACTGAGGTGGCTTTTGGGGGCGGCTGGCGGGGAGCCGGGCAGGAACGCGGGCTGCGAGACCCCAGGGAGCAGCACCGAGCTGAGCAACACCAGCAATTGCCTCTTCACGTAGAGATTTCCGTCGGTTGCAATTTTCCCTGAATGTTTTTTCAGTTATCCTGTCATGGTACAACACAATTACCCACAGGATATGATCTTATCATTTGATTATTAGAAGTTTTTATAGCGCAGGAGTAATAAAGCTAATACAGCTCTCTCAACATGTAAGCAGCCGGCTCACATGCCATGAAAGCAGCCGGCTTAGCCAATTTAAGGTCAATATTGCCCAACACCGGAAGAATGCGATCTGCTGTTAGCCAAATAGTTTAGCAGAATGTGACATGTCTGAAACCAGCAAAAGATTTTTTTTTTTTTTTTGTCAAATATTTGCAGTGCAGGTAAGATTTAATCAATCTTTGCGCAAGGAGAGGTAAAGACAACGTCCAAAAACCTGGATCCAGATATCTCAAATGTGTCGTATGTTGGAAACAACAATCATGTTTTCAGTCGCTTTGAACTGTGGCTGTACTTCCCGACAGGGGGGGAAGTATAAAAGTATTCATAAAAAAAGGAAAAGAGGGGGAAGATTTTGTGGTCTAAAGAATATTTACTTGTAAAGCCTGCAAGAAGACCAAATAAAAGGGTCTTTATCATGATCAAGATTCCAATATTAAGATTAATAAAATGTATTATTTATAAGTCAATTAACATAAATAGAATATGTAAGCACTAGTGTATTAAAAAAATCTTTCCACAGGCAGCAGATTTTTAGCAGCATGAGGTTTTTTTTTTTTTTTTTTCCTGGAATAATACAAGAATAACATTTTCCAGCCAAGAGCAGAAACAGTAGGGGAGTCTTTGCTATCACAGGACTTCTTATTAAATTCAGTCACTGTGAAAAGCCAGTCTTTTTCCTTTTTTTTCTTTTTATTTTTTTTTAAATAAAGAAAACTTAAAATCAATACAAGTTAGATTAACAAATCAGTACTATACTAATCCTGATTTATTACAATCGGCAATATTAAGTTTAATCACGTATAAACTGCTACTTAAAAAAAAATCTTCCTTTAGTAAGTCCTGAATTAAATAATGGTGCAGTGTACCGAGTTTTTAGATCTGCATCATCTCATATTATGAAAAATTCAATGTACTTCTCTGCAGCAGATGTCAGAGGTCAGCAAATCTATTACAGTAATGTAAGTAAGCTGGCTTTCTGCCAACCTTTTTTTAAAAAACACTGAAGCAGATAATTTTATATTTACAAAATATTTGAAAATCCTCCAGGGACTGAATCTCTTTCCCAACAAAAAGCAGAAACTTCACATTAGAGATATGTATTTCACAGCATATCAAACATGTCTTCATCATTAGCATTTCATAAAAAGAAAAATAAAAACACCCTTAATCTTTATTAGTCAACATTTTTTTTCCCAGCTAGAGAACTAACAATACAAGTTCTCATCTGAGCCAGTAACCACTATATGTATTGATTATACAGAATGAATGACTTTTTTGGCCTGACTCTGCTTCACAGGACACATGAGAGCACATCTATTTATAGGCATGATTAAAAAAATAGTTACAACAATGCAAAGGATCTGACCAGCCCAGAAAGAGGAAGGAAATTAAATGTTAAGGCTGCCAGTTTCCTCTTTAATTCTCCCTACTGTGTATGGCTATGACTGAGCTCTGGGGCTGGGGAGGAACCATATGCCCAGGACACACAGGGTGATGGAGAGAAGGAGGCAACTCAGCACAACCCCTACAATATTTTATCGCTGTTTTAGTGTTTATTTTTGTTTTCTTTCTGGCAGAATAAAATATTTCAGCATGTCTCCCACTGACATCATTGTACTTTCTCCAGGGAGCCAAGCCCAACACAAAATAGGATGCACTGAAGCCTCTCAGCCACAAGAATAATCTTGGAAGGCCTTAAAATACCAAAGTCCACTCCTTGGGAGATGTTGCCCCATTCACATGCTTGGCCAGGTTAAGGAGGTTAATTGCAGCAGAAATGGAAAATGATTTAAATTTTGCTCCACCAAATGAATACAGCAACCAGTTAACCCGTGGAACTCACTGCCAATGGATATCTTGGGGCCAAAGGATTAGTGAGATTATGCAAGGATTAGATGCTAATGTAAATCATGAGAACATTAAGCTGTTAGAGCTTCAAAAATGCTGAAAAGGGACAGGCAATAGGTCTCTTTAGTGGTAGGAATTTGGAAAACGCTTTCTTCCTGAGCACATAAGGCCATGGTGGCTCCAACTCCTTCCTCTGCAGGCACTGCAGAGCTGGGGGGAAAGACAGCCAGTTCTTTCAGTCCAGGAGGGCACCCATGTGCTCCAGGATGTCCTCACAGCAGCTGGGCAGAGCTGCCCGCAGCCCCTGCAGCCAGAGGGTCTGAGAGCAGGGCTGGGACAGCCCCTGTGGTGAAAATGGGCCCCCATCCGGAACCTTGCTGAGAGAAACCTGATTCCTTTCCCCTAGAAAGTCAGTGGCAAAACATTCAGCTGTTTTAAGGGACCAGCAGGAATGCCTGAGCTCTGATCCCAAGAGAAGTCTTGTCTTTTTTACCCTGTTGCTTTTCAAAAGATAAACCTTAGAGCATGGACCCAGAGTAGGCAAGGGAAACAAGAGAAACCTTCAACAACCATCAGCTGGTGGGGATAGCCAGGTGCAGGAGGCAGCTCCCTTGGGCACCAACGACACAGTCCCAGCAGAGGGGAGAGGAACAACCCAAACTAAGGTCTCAGCTTGTTTTCCAAAATGGGAATATAAAATACATTGAGGAAATGAAGCAGTGTGTTCCTGAAATCTGATTTCCCTGGATTGCACTGTACAATGCAGGGGTTATGAAAGCAAGCCCCACGTGCTTTTGTGCAGAACACAATAGCAATGGCTTTATTTGCATTTGTCTGAAGTACAAAACTGGCACATATTTTATCAGCAAAGACAAAATATGCTGGAGTTCAATTTTCTTTCCAAAGAACTTTCCTTCCTTAAAGAAATGGCTCTTTCATCCTTTCAACAACAACTTTCCTCACAGCCCACTGGGAGTGCTGGTGGGTAATGAGAATGGCTTACTGCTGAAAGGTGGGAACAGAGCTGCTCTAAGAGAATTCAGACACTTCGTTTTAAGTAAACTGGAAATTAGTGACATTACAAACACAGCTGTTGATTTAGCTGCACAGCCCAGCGAGGCAAGCTAAGGCACTCCTGATCCTAGGGCTCAGCAGGGGGAGATGAACAACTCCAGTCTTTTGCCTTTGGTGCAGATTTACTGCATGGAAAAGAGTCAAAGGGAGGGTGGTGGGCACAGAGCAACTTCCCCAGATCACTCCACCAAAACCACTACAAGACTCTGTTTTGGCCATAGTCACCATTTCTGCATCTAAAGGCAGACATGCATTTTGTCTCATAGATCCATGGAATCCCTGCAATGCTTGGTCGCTGTGCTCAGAACAAGCTTGCAGATGCCATTTTGCATTGTCTGTGGGGTGCAGGTCTCCTGGCAGGACTCCAAAATCCTGCTGGCCTTCCCTGGGATCTCCGAGTCACATCTGTATTGCAGAAAGCTGAACAAACTAGGGACATTCTCTTTCATGTTAACAAAATCCTGAAGTACAAGGTGGAAATTCCCAGAATTGCTGGGCAATCTGAGGGAAAAGATCTTGGTGCTTACTCATTGGCGCTGCTCCTACAAAAGAGAATGGCACACTGTCCACTGTGCAGCACCCCCCTGGGGCAACTCAGCTCCCAGCAAGGAAAAGGGGCTCGTCCCCTTGTGTTGAGTCTGTCCCTACTCCTGGATGTCATGAAAGGAGATTGTCATGTGTGACACTGCCTGACTCCAAGCACTGAGCTGGAGTGCTGGGACCCCAGAGCTCCGGGCACAGCAGGGCCTCGGCACCCAGCAAGTGCCGAGGCACACGTGGTGGTGGGCACGCCTGGCAAGGGCGACTCTGCTCGGGTGACAACGCACCCAGCAGCACTGGGCAGCACACAGCACGCCCCAGTTCTGCTGGGACAAACTCCTGGGTGAAAGGAAAGATGGAGGTGAGAAAACAGTTCCCCATCAGGAGAGAGATCTGCTTGCAGGCACTTAAAGGCATTGCTGGACCGTCCAGCACTTTGCACTCAAGGACTCCCGCTGACTCTAGTGCTGGCCAGTGAGTCGCTGAGGCTGGAACCCCAGAAACTCTGAAAAAAATGCATGTTCTCAGATGTTTTGAAAGGACAGCTAGGGATCTGTTTTAATGGTAAACAATTACATTCCTCTGTTATCTGATACGTTTTAAATTTTGGGGAGGGGGAAAGCTTTCTGAATTTTCAATAGTTCCTTTGTTAAAGCATCTGTTACTCACATAATTGAAAAGATGTTTGTTCAGTGGTATGCTTGAGAGTACAGTTATTTAATCTTAATGATAAAGCCCTAAGGGCAGAAAATCATAAGTAGAAACCTCTTGTTATTTATCAAAAAGAAAAAAAATCCAAAAACCTAGGAAAATAAAGAGAGAACTGAGACACCTCATCTATCTTCAGGCTTATATTTGTGCTTGATGGAAAACTATGGAGACAATTTGCAACTTGTGAAGTTTTCTGGGAGTCTGGGACCAGCTGAAGTGTGAGCAGAGCAGAGAAGTGAGGTGAAGACAAAAATAAAACAAGGAGGAAAAACTGTTGCTTGGCAAGTTGGTTTTTTTTTTTTTTTTTTTGGGTCAAACAAAGAGCTAGTTGTAGTTTACAGCATGACATAACATTTGATTAATTTTTGCCTGGGGATGTTTTCACACTTAACAGTGTAAATCAAAACCTTCTATTAATTACAATGTGTATAAAAAGATAACCATAAGCAATTTCATGCAGATGCCATACTAGCCCCCTACTTTTTGTTCCCTCTAACAACTGGCTGTTATTTCCTGCAAAATTCCACTGAAATGCTTACACGTTATGAAAGTTATCCAAAGCTTTAGAAAACCAAACAGCATTTGCATGGAACACAGGGCCCTCCTGCATATTGAATTACTGCACAATATCCTCAGGGTAGACAGACTTTATGGCTTTTAAAGGGAAACCGTATAAGGGACCTATTTTGACCCGCCTTGTGTTTCTGATCATATATAATTTTTATGTGAGAGATTTAGAAAGAAAAATGATAGAATAGGTTCTGAACTGTACAAGACACTACAACTCCTTAGGTTTAGTCCCCTGGTAGATGTGCAGGGTTCTCTGCAAGGGCACAGGGGCCAGACTCACAGCCAGAATAAAACCCTCTGCAGGTAAGTGTCCGAAGTGTGGGCACAGCCACCCTGCCCCATTGTGAAGAACTACAACCCATCTCACCTACCTGCTCCTTCGCAAGTTCCAGGTGGCTGTGCCTCTGCAGAATACCCTCCCACTCAGCTGCCTTAATTTTGTGGGAGCACAAGGCCTAATAAATCCCTGTCTAGCTGTGTCTGACCAGGACAGACTGGATTTCAAAATCAGGAAGTTGTGAGGGCCAGCACAGGATACACTCTGCTGAAGAGCAGGACTTGGGCCATGGGGTTCTCTTGGACACCCCAAGGGAGCTCAGCTTCCTGCAGCACCCCAAAAGGCCAGGAAGCTACTGGTCTATGGTACTACCCAGCTGCCTGCCATGATGCCTTCCAACAGCAGTATGTCTGTCCACCAGAGAAGAAGCCAAGGAGAGTTGCTGTGTGCCACTGCACACTGCAATTCCCCAGCCCATGCGTGTTTGTGCACAGCTTGTGCACAGGACTTGCTCTGGAGGAAACCAAGATGAATCACAGCCAGACTTGGAGACAGAAAAAGGCCCCAACAGGTAATTACTAGTATTTCTGTTTTGTTCAATGTATTTTATTGGGAACTTTTTATACCTTGTCAACTAGCCAGGTTGGGTTTTTTGGTTTGTTGGGGTTTTTTTTGGGGGGGGGAAGAGGGCAAGTGGGGAGAAGTGGTGTAATATTTACAAAAAATCCCTAACAACAGCGTCAGCAGCACTGCAAAAACACAGCCTACTGCTCATACCAGAAAGTTAAAGCTGCCTATCATGTGTTTTGTGTAAAAGTGAAAAGAAACCTCAAACCCTGCATGTGAAAACCACATCAGCATTATTAGGAGAAGACAGCACGGAGCAGAGTGCTTCGCAGAAAAGTAGCCGTTTCTGAGGGTTTCTTGATAAGAGAGAGAGATGCAGGGTAGTGACAAGGGCTGTAAGAGTTTCACAGGACCAGGGCAGGCTGAATCAGCTCATATCAACCACACACACCTCTGGTTTTCTGTAACTGTGAAAGGCATTAGAGGAACACAAATATAAGTAACAACCAAAACAACAACACCTTATAAGCTCTGTACGGTCCAAGTCGTGCACAGGGCACCAGTCCCATGATGGGAAAACATTAATGCTTTTTATATTGGTAATCATCTGTAACATGAGCAATTAAGTACAGTACTAATGGACTATAGCCAAGAGCCTGGTACTAATATTAAAAACTGACAGAGATGAATAGGTTTGGAAGGAAAACTAGGCTGACAAAGACATTTTTATGAAGTGCTTGGGCCTATTTGGAATAACCCAATCAGAGGCAGGTCCAGACCAGCCATGCCTACAGTGACAATGACGCATTCATTGGCATTATATGATACCGGCTATGCTTTAAATAACATCCATTCCTTCTACTCAGAAACCTGCACTTTCATTATTATACTCATTAATAAAACAGAAGTTGTCTAACTAATATACAAATAACACTTACTGAAACACTGGCAGCCTTGCCTTATTTTAAAATGAAAACAGTTACTGGAAACACGAACTGTATTAATGATAAATGAATCACTTGAAAATGCACACAAACCCTTTCTTTCCCTTTTACCAGAGGAACAAAGAAAACGCTGCCCCAACTGAAGCACTCTACCTACCTATAGCACGGCAGCAACTACCACCACAAGCCCAGCTCCAAACAGCGGGGTGCAGAGCAATACATTCACCAAAGCCTTTAAATCTGGCTTTGTTCCAGCTTTTGCCATCCTACCATGAATCTGCAGCCACGTGGTAGCTTTGCAGAGGTAATAAACACATTTAGAAAAAACAGTATTTCTTCACTGGATTCAGCAGACATAGAGAGACAATTTTGCCCTCTCCAATGCTTGTATTTTGTGTTTGGGGTTTTTTGGTTGGTTGGTTGTTGTTAATGTTGTTTTTCCTCTCTCTCTTTCTGGCCTTTGAAATTGTGTGTAAAACTCCACCTTGAAAAGGGGAACAGGAGAGGGCAGGAAGGAGGGATGGCAATGCCTGAATTAGGACATATGTACAATTCCACTCCTCGACATTCTAAGGATGTCACTGAAAGGTGGCTGCCACCTGAACAGCCTTGATATGCTAAAGCTGATGCAAACATCCAGTAGCTTCTCTTGGGAGAGAGCTGGTTAACAAAATACAGATTCCCTTGAGATCCAGTTGTAGAGATGAATGGCAGGCTAAGCCAAACAGCAGCAGGGCCAGTGAAGTCAGGGTACTGCCTGTTCTGCCTCCAGTAAGCAAGGGAAGGCCAGTGGGGATTCAGAAAGGAAAAATCAGGAGATTTACTCACCATTTGCTTTCCAGTTTAATTGAATTTCCAGTTTATCTGTACAGCTGTACAGTTTCAAGTTTGAAAATGCATGTGTGTCCTGAATCATGAGTGTGTGTATTCCTGCACTGCAGTTCTAGTTTTAGATTAAATGTCATCTGAGCACTTTGCCTATAAATGAGCATTACATTTACAGGTGCTGTAGTTAGAATTACCAGCTGAAACAAACCATGACAATTTCATTTACTTTTTTTCAAGTCTGAGGCTTAATACAGCTTTCCTGTGGTGGAAAAAAAAAGGCATCTAACTCTAGAAAAGTAGAGACTGGATGAGTTACTGCGGTTTTTTAATATACGTTTTGGTTTTCAGACCAGATTTAGTGAAGAACATTTTAGATAAGCTCAGGGCTAACCTAAAAGTCCCGCAAATTTTTTTCTCCAAATGCCATCTTTTGATAGCATGCCAGGGATGTGGAAAATTAGGTGCTGTCTCATATCAGACCTAACCCAGAACTACATGATAGACTGGCATCCCTGGACTCAGATTTGAGTTCTTCAGTATATTAAGACCAATCCAACCATAAACTAGAAGACTCTTTCCTCAGACCAGGTCACGTCAAGCAGAACTGCTTTTGGATAGCCTGGAAAGACTTTTCAATCTGGAAGGCATCAGGAGGCTGCTCAGGTTTTTCAGTGAGCACAATGGGTTTTGTGGCACTTCAGAGCATACCCAAGTAACTGCTGAGTCAGTCACACATAAGTCTCTATGCATGAGAGTGCAATGCAAGGCTTTTGCATATTAAAAAACCCCAAACCACTAGCACTGAACATTGTTAGGAAAGCAGAGAGACGGGGGTTCATGGAGTATTTGTGAATGGCTCATTTATTTTTCCACAACTACAAGAGATGTGCTCTCTCAGCGACTCTAGGGTTTCAGCAATGCTCCCTCTACAACCCAAACCCACAGAGACCTAATGCTTATGTGTGCCTGGGTCTCCTCTGTGAAGTAACATCCCCCACAGAACATCTGGCAAGGGAAAAGCCAGACTGCCAGTTGGAAACTCATCAGCTGGCTTGGGTGCAAAGGAAGCTCGGAGACTCTCAAGGCTATAATGATGGGGGTGGAAGAGCTGAATACCCACAATCTGATGAGTCAATAAAACAATCTATAACATTTGTCTGCAGCATGAAAGCAGGGAAAAGCCCCATCTGACATGCACAGAAACTGACTCACTTTGCTTTGCTGCTTGGCTCAATCTCCAGAAAGCTTCTACCATTTACAATGGCATTCATTACATGCAACTCTGTGCACCCAAGCCCTTCTGCTGGAGATGTCCCCTGTAAATGAGCATGACCAAATCCCCCACCCTCCATGAGGACAGCAGCATCTCTGTTCAAGAGGCCAACACATAAGGCACTAAGGTAAGGAGAGAAACTGCCCACTGAACACAGCTCTGCCGTGCCACCTTCTGCACAGGCAAGTACAATCTCTTCCTGAGCCCAGCAAAGGACTTGTTTATACCCAGGAACAAGAGACTCAATTTTACTTATCTGAGCCAAAAATTGTTGAGCTTTTATTCACATTTGCTTGTCTAAGGAAAAAAAAAACCAAAAACAGAAGAAAAAGAAACAAAAAAAAGATAAAAGAAAAAAGAAAAGGAAAGAAAAAGCCCCAAGAGTTGTTTCTAAAATCCAAATCAAAACAACATTCCAGCTCCAGTATTTTATTCAATGTGTGCTGGCTTCACAAGCCCTGGAAGTTATTATCTACATGGGAAGAATAAGAATTCAACAGTTCTGACCAGCAACAATGGCTGCAGAGAAAGAGTGTTTGGCAGCAGCTCATAGGCAGGGAGGAGGGAAGGAATGCTATGAGGAAGAGGAATGCAACACTCAGCATGACCTACAACATTAACAGCACCCTGCATTATGGGCCACCCCATTATTTTGATCAAAACCACAATCTGGTTAATTGATATTCCTAATGAATAATAGAAGACAAGTGTTTGCATCAATCAGCTGCCGTTTCTTATTTTTGCTTGAGTGTTTTCCTCAAGTTTTCAGCTTCTTTAACGGGAAAGCTGTTGCAAAAATTAAGATCTATACCTAAGAAAAATCAGATGCTTTGTTTATTTATTTAGTCACTGGAGTACTCTGGTTTAAATTACAATGGATTATCTGACTAAACTGTTAGGGAAATATTTACTAAATCTTTAGGAAGACTCTCTCTCTCTTTTTCTCTAATTCTTTATAAAACGCTTTGAAGGTTTTCCAAATTAATTTTTTCATTATTAAACAAGCATTTCAGATTTGTTATCTTACCTTTCATAATGTCTGCGAGTACATGTAGCAGCACTTGTGCTTCCAGGGTTACCACCTAATTCATCATAAATATGTTTCCATTGTCGACGGGCTGTTATCTGCAGAAATGGCAATGGAAAATTTAATCTTGCATCTTTACAGATTCTACAGCATTTGAGTTCACAACAACAAATGCACGTATGACACTTTCAGAACAGCATGTACTACAAGCACTATAAAAGCTCTTACAGAATATACAGAGTACACAGAGCTTTGGGTGTCTTTTTTGGTTTTTGTCAGTTAACACTATGCCTATTTTCTTTCTCTCTAAAATGGAGTGATCTGACTGATTCATTATCAAGTCACAAGCAATACAGACTCACAAAAGAGAATCTCAATCAATACAGGGTCATTAACCATCAGAAGTTATGCAGACAAATCCCACGGTGAATTATGAAAATGAAGCTCAAACCATACTCAGCACAAATAATGATTACATCGTTATTTTAACTGAATTAGAGAAAATAAATCTGCTGCAAAACCCAAATCCACCACAGAATTCTGTAAATCCACAAAACCATAGTCCATTACTATATATTACAAGCTGTTTATTTTTATCCATTTATATCTGTAAAATATATAGATCAAATACTAATGAAATCTTAACATACTCCAATGTTAATATTTGAGCTGTGTACTTTATTGGACCATGCTGATGAAAATAAACATCTTGTAACATATTGAGTTGCATACCATGGCTCTGGTTTTTTTTTTTGTTGTTTTTGTTTTTTTTGTTTTTTTTTTTTTTTTTTTTTGTTCAGAAATTAGGATTATACAGAATAACAGATGGAAGACCTGGCAAAAGGATTGTTTCTGAATACTACATCATTATTTTATATATTCCACTGTACTTAAAACAGGAAGAGAAACAGGAATAGGGCAAGCACAACAGATCACCCTTGTTTCCCTGCAGCTCATAAAGAAGGCCAGTAGAAAACTGTGGGGGTAATTTGGGGAGAATTTTGTCATTTGCTGTGGAATGCCATGGATTTTAATATATTCAGCCCTGGAGGCTTCTTTGGAGTTACCCACAGAGCAGTCAATGGCATTTACTGAGGAGCTAAAGGCAGCAATCAGAAGAGAACAAATATTACAACTTGCAATCTGAGGCCTGTAATTTTAATCTAAACAAGAGAAGATAGCTACCATCATTAAATATTACAGGGTAAGAGGTGTTTCTGTTTCGCTCAATATAAAGGGGAAATCCTTCCTTTGCAGAAATTATTATACAAAGCCAAAAGCATGGCTGGAGTCTTATCATTTGATAATGTTACAATGTCTTCAAATTTATTGTTTGCAGAGTTCTCCAGAACACACCAGTAGCTTTAACTCACTCTTAGCACCTGAGCATAGTTTGCACCTACAGACACTTTGGAAAAAAAAGAAAAAAAAAGAAAAAAAAAAGTGTGTTTTATCCTAAATCTTATAAAAAGCTAAATGAACTGACTTCATTTAGTAATTTTATTTTCTGTCTTTTATAATAAACCCAAAGACTACCAGCACAAGGATTCAAGAAATTCAAGGATAACTTCTGTACAGGCAGATTATTTAACTACACATCAAACACTCATCTGATGATAAGGTTCATCCTAAGTCTGTTTTGCTTCACTTCTTATGCTGTCTCTTCCACATGCTACCCACAGTTATCACTACTAAAGTGCTTGAAGAACCAGAGTCCTAATGAGCCATAAAGAACATCACATCCTGAGAATATGAATGGATGCTCCTTATGCAACCCAGAAAGCCAAATGAGAGCTGGACCAAGTATCCTGCTGTGGAGGGATGCTTGGATGGGAAGCTACCTCTGATCCCACATTCCACCAGTCCTCAGGACAGACAGAGGACAGAGGCATGGCCAGACAGCCCTTGTGATCCTGGAGCTCCCAAAAAACCATGAATCCCTTGAGAACTGCTGCAATTGAACCTCTGGCAGGCTCACAGACATGGGAATGAAGGTGCATGAAGCTGCTCTGGGTCTGTGCTCTGGCCCTCTGACAAGCACAACCTGGCTGCCCTGCAAGGCTGTCCAGGACCTGCAACCTTGGCTAAGAACAGTGATGCTGTGCAGAAACTTTAAATCAAAGCCAAGGATTAGTTAGCAGGAGGACTACTGTAAGTCCCCCTCATAAACATCCTGATGTGACTAAGAAGTACCGTTTCCATTTTCAAAATGAAAACTTTAGAGCCTTAGTCTCATTTACCATGAGCTGACTCAAGAGTTGATAGTCAAGCTGGAGCACTAGTAAACTAAGGGGAAAGTGAATCCCTTTGAAGTCCATGGATCATTTTTCGTGTCTCTTTCTTCTAAGCTCCTTAGAATAATAGTATTTTCACAAACATTTGCCCAGCTTTATCCAATTCTACATCTGCAATGCACCAGAGCTCCTTGGCAATTAACTGAGTTGTGCCCTCCCACAGAGGGAGTTTAAATTTGACATTCCCTGAAACAATTGTTATTCTAACAAAGCCTGGGGTTGAGTTTTCCCCTGCTCTGAAAAGTTTATTTTTTATGCTTAATAAACTTCAAAGGACTAAAGGAACTGATTAATTACATCCTTAAACAATCCGAACAAAATGCTTCAGTGAGGAAACTGCACTCTTGTCATGCAGGGCAGGACTGCTCAAGCTGGATGACCTGCTGACCATATCCAAACTGAGGACTGCCTTCCTTCCTCATCTAAGTTCTTCCCAGCCACCTCAGCGACCAAACTTCCCAAGGAGTCAGGAAAAGGTAATGCTTGGCAATGCTTTGCTTATGGTTGTGGTTGCTACCAAAAATGTCTGGCTCTGCTGCTTTAGTTTTCTGATTTGTTTTTCCTTACTCCTAACAGCATATACATTACTACCAGTGCCTGCCACATTTCTGGAAGTGCAGGATGGTCCAGGCTCACTCATTAATTGAGATGATTTCACAAGCCAGTGTCACCTCTGGCAGCTTCACATTCCAATGCTGGCTTTAGTTTTAAAGCAGCCTTCTGGGTTGCAGAGCCCTCCTGCAATTTGCTCCATCCTACAGCTTCAAAATCCTTATGCTGAGCCCACTGGAAGCCAGCACCTTTGAAAATCTCTGTGACATCTTTCCCAACCAACAGAAATCAGAGTTAAGCAAAGAGACTGGCCTGTCTCTGGATGTAAGAGCAGATCTGATCCAGTTCCTATAAGCACACTATTAGGCAGTGATTGGTAGTCAAGAAAAAAACAAGTAAAATGATCTTATCTATTAAAGTGGAAGACTGTTTACAAACATGCTTTTAATGGTGTCTTCTGCTTTGAGAAACCTTAAGGTCTTCTGCATTGCAATCCTAGCTCCCATTCCCTTCCTTGTGAAAGGCTTCTTGCTTATTTCCTGTTGCAAACATAATGGGAAATTTTCTGGTCATAGTTCATGATGTTCACAGCTCTCTCCTCAGAGCTCTGGGTGTTAGTTGTGTATGAAACAAACCCAGTTAGCTTTGCATTCCACTGATATACCAGTTTCTCTGGGCCTGCCCAGACACAGGACTGATGTATGTGTCAATCACTAATTTTTAAAAACTTTATTGTTGCTTCCAGGAGGCAGCAGCTAAATGGGATCCCACTGACCTTTGGCAAAATCTAAGCTGCTACATACGAAGGTTAAGCTCCACCTAATTTTCTTTTTATCCTTTATCTTTCTAAGACATCTCCAGGTAGAGTCCATTCAGCAGCACAGCCTTCTGCAAACATGCCAAGGCACTCCTTTTATGCTGGCTCAAAAGGAAAAATGCAACTTCATAATTTGCCAAGGACAACTCCTTAGGTACGTCCTGCAAGTTTTCTATCTATGAACTTCTGCACCTTTTACTCACTTGACTTAGGGTGACAGAGAAAATTCCAGGCAATGGCTGTTAAATGCCACTGCAGCTGAGCCCCCTGCAACATGGCATCATTTCATATTTCATCCAACAATTTGGGGACATTTCAAATCATTCATACTCTGAAGGTCTGCTACGGAGAGTGCTTTCCAATGCACTCTCCTATTATTAGTAACAAAGATGTTCATCTCACATATCTTTGTTTAAGAGAAATATGATTCCACCAACTACAAAGAGACAGCTTCATCTGTTAAAGTCTTAAACCAGTTTGTATGGATTGCTGTTTTTATTATGCCTGTATTATGCTCAACAACAAGTACAAGGAAGTGTGGTATTACACAGTAATAGATGACAACTAAGATTTAGCAATCAAATGGAGGAGAAATGACTCTCTTAAGTACTCTAAATGGAGAGTACTTAAATATGACACACAATCATGACTTGACACTATTAGATACCCTGTATCTATATCCCATATGCAAAGGTAATGCTCTCTTGTCAAGCCTCACTGGATCCATTCCCCCAGGGGGAAAGTTAGATGGCTAAGAAAGTTGTTCTCTGCATCTCAAATCCAATCCCTGTCTGTTCTCAGTCACTTTTAGATCCTTAACTGACAGGACTGGACTCAAAAATACTGCAAAAAATTTCTGTGAATCTGTGCAGAAGCTGAAAAACACCATACATGATCCATGCTTCTTTCTCAATAATGTTTTTTAGACTGTATCAAAACATATATATATATGAACAAAGTGGACAAGGCAGTGGATAAAATTAAAAATGGGCAGACTATAATAGTTCTTCCAAATAAAAGGATATAAAGTTTGCAACTGCTTTAACTGGGAAGGTTTCTATGCTTGTAAAAAATTGTCATCAGACCACTTTAATTTTCCATGTGTCACTTTAAGCAATCTTTTATCTGTTTCCTGTTCATAAAATGGCTGTCACATGCTAAAGTCAAATATCTACTTTTAAATATTATTTTCTTTACAATACTTCCAAGAGAAAAGAACTATTTCTATCTCAATGCACAAACTAGAAACTTGTGAAATTTTAAAACCAATTAAAGATGATGAAGCCCTTGTGTAATGGTTTTCTCAAGTCAGGTGGAAGGGGCCATAGAGATAAATGCATATTAAACAGGGTTTGAGAAAGCTGCTGCACTCCATGACTTCTCCTCATCAATAGATGGTGGCACTGTGTATGAGAGTGGTGGATTCTGTTCAACACTGAATTAAAAGCACTCACTCAAAATTTCTGCATTGAAGTAGAGCTGCCTAAGATCCTAGAACTGATAACTGAGGTCCATGCCAGCCCTACCATCCACTGACTTGTGAAAAATGAAACAAACACAAAAGCTTCTCAGCAGTGTTTGCCATTATAAAATATAGACAAACAAATGCAGTTGGCAAACTCAATGCATATCAACTGGGCATAAAATAATAAA
Organism: Aegithalos caudatus; assembly: GCA_013389925.1. NCBI lineage: Eukaryota > Metazoa > Chordata > Aves > Passeriformes > Aegithalidae > Aegithalos > Aegithalos caudatus. Next base: position 119,513 of record WEIU01004193.1, read on the forward strand.
ATCCAGGGTGTGCACAGGTCAAAGTATTGCAACAGCTATCAATAACTCAGAGAATACAAGGCAAAGGCAGATCCAGATTGAGGATGAGACTGTTAACAGAAGAGAATGAGGTCAGGAAACCTCACGCTCCATATACAACTTAAATTACATCACAGCAGTCCTCCCAACTTCGGCTTGCCTGCAAAGAGCACAGACACCACTCACATCATAGAAACAGGATCAGGCCCATCATGTCAGACACAGTCTCATGGCTATGTCAGAGAGTGTGAGCTGTTCTTGCCTTGCCATTTACTGAACAGGAAGCAACTGCTTAGTTTGCTCTCTATGAAGAATAAGCACTGCTGGTACATTTTCATTCAAGGTGACAAATGCCCCTAAACAACAGAGAACATCTGTCACCAAGGAAAGGACAGGAGCTCTGAGACAAGTGCGGACTGAAGCTACTCTGGCTGACATTCTCATGTATGTGATCCTTCCCTCTGATCCTGTCATGTTTCTCAAACCTGGCTCTGTGGCCTTGTGGTCATGAATTCACAATCCTATTCTTGCTCTGCCTCAGGTACAGAGGCTCACCTGCTCCAGCTCGTCTAAATCCATCCCTCTCCCTCCCTCTGGCACTAAAACTCAGGTCTCTCCAGCAAGCCACCACTTTGGCATCCCTGCTTCTGTACTCGGCCCCCTCAAGCAAACCTGGAACATTGCTCTGAAAATTGCTCACCTTCTGAGCACTCTGAACATGCCACTCTCCCTTCAACCTCCCTCCTGGCTTCCCTGGTGCTCTGGATCAAGTTCAAGATTTTAGCCTCATTTTTGTTGCACTTTACAACTCAAGCAATTACTGTTTGCTCATAATTGCTGTAACGATCTATCTATGGCAGCTGTTCATTCATACATACCCATGAGCACACCTACACACACCCCTGTACATAAGCATGCTATGTGCTGATTAATGGAAGATAGAGCAACAAAAAAAGCCAAATCAAGCATATATATTTTCAAAGAATGTTAGATTTCACGTTTCACAAAATCCCAGGTACACTTGTGCTAACCAGCCCAGGCTGACGAGGTACAGAGCAATGTGCTTTACTGTATGGAAGGAAAAGACTGAGTTTTGCATTTTAGTTCAAATGACTTTCGGTTTCTTGATAGTGCATTTCTTCTCGTCATTTCTCTACAGCACAGATATGTCCCAGATTACTTTGTAAACAAAGCAAAAATAATTTCTTTCATCCAACTGTGGCAGGAACTGAGCAACTTAATCTGATCATTGTGTGCGAAGAAAATATTTCCAGTGACGACATCTTCCTATGTGAATTGTTTTTTTATTACAGATGTCATCTCGATGTGCCATATTAATGCAGCTCTTTCTTCTCATTTCAAGATTTTAATCTAAGTTTGTTGCTCTAATATTTTATTGGTTCGAAATACATGCTGTAAAATCCGTGGCCATCAAATTTTCCTGTGAGCTAAAAATAAACTGCTCTTGTCAGATATGGTTAGCTGATAAAAAGTGTCAGAGACTTTTCTGAATTACTTTGATAACTTCCTGTTTATGTGGTACTGACCCTTGTCTAATAAAGATCTTTTACACTTGGAATAAGAGAAGATTCTGCAGCATACTATTCCTTAATGGACAATGCTGATTACTTTTGAAAGCCTTTAATATATTTCCCATATTAGACATGAACAGATGTCAGGGATGTTGCCAAGTGAAATTTCTTTTATGCAATCTTGGCTTGTTGTACAATAATAGCCCTTTCTCAACATGGGAAAAAATTACAGACCTAACTAATTTCCTTGACAGAGAAGAGTTACATATGTTTTCCACTTGGAGTTTTTACGACAAGTTTACAATTTTGCCAGATCTGGAACTAATTGGGACCATTTCCAAAAATGGCCCAATAAACCCACAATGAGTACAGCTAACCTAAAATGCAGCAAATGATTGTTTGCTTTTACATTTTTTTTTCTAACAGGGAAAAGTTAGATTGCACAATTATTTCATTTAAGTTACTTAAACACTTACTGTTTCATATCCTCCCAGTTTTTGAGCAGCTTGAAACATAGTCCAAAGGTTAACTGTTAGAGGGACAATAAGTATTTAGATAAGCATTGCATTAGCCAACATATTTCAAAGAAATGTAAATTAAACAGTTTTAAAAAAAGAAAAATAGAGAAAAAAAACCTCACAGCCCCTGAAAAAGTTCCTGTGAAACATTTTCCAAAGAGGTATTTACATAATCCGAAGAGTAAATATTAGCCCATACTATATATATTTTTAATTACATATAAGAGAACACACTTACAGATTCCTTAACAGGACTGGAAAAATACACTGAGACAAAGGTAATGGGCTCATTTGACTTTGCTGATAAGAGACATGGTATAATGACTGTAGCATGTTTCCATAACTTCGATAATAAAAATTACTCACTGGGAAGAATGTTACTTTTAATTATTTGTTTAATACTGGTTTCATTAGCAAGCAAGCAGGACCCAGACTCTGGCTCAGAGAGCAGGCCTATCGATTAGACAATAGCCAATATTTACTGCAGCTCAGATAATGGGCTCCACAATCAATGCACAATGAGCTGCGTCCTAGCGGGCCCCGCCTGAATGAACCCAGATGGAGCACGAATGAGCATTGCTGCAATAATTATGCTGTGGCTGGTCGTGCCTTGCCCGTGGCTGTGAGGTCAGAGGCACACAGGCAACTCAATTCAAAAGATGTGCTGGGAGAGAGTTGTTATTTCCTGCAGAACTTCTCTCCTTCCACGTGCTTCTCATCCCGGCCCCCAGTCCCATGGGGCAACTGCTTGCTGGTGTCTTTTTTATTTTAATTTTTATTTTATCTCATTTAATTGTTAGAAGAAAAATCCACATGAGTCCTATCAAAGGTGTATGCACAGTTCCACCAAGAGTGATTCCCCACAGACACACCAGAAATACTTGAGGTCAGCAGTAATGCTGTGGACCATGGAGAACAGGATCTCCTTCTCCATGGAGGGACACTCTGCTGTACTGTATGAACTGCCTCTTCCCAACAACCTATTTATATTGGCAATGTTTGCACAAGCCTTGCTGGACAAATACAGAGCCTTATCCTACAAACATTTCTGCTCTTCTCAGCATGCTTACTCTTGGTATTTAATTATTTGTCGGACCAGGCCCCTACTTCATAATGAATGTCAAGCAAGTTTCAATGTATTTCAGCTAAATGTTAGCAGCAGGCCCTACCCCCAGTGGGCAACTTCAGAAATAATACTTTAGCTTGTCTTTTAAGCCCACCCTGTCTCCATGCCTGATGGAATGCAGAATAATATGGGGGGGTGGGGGAGAAAAAAAATTTCTTCAACACAAAATGTTCTGAAAGCCTCATTGAACCTTGTACTGCTTCAAAGCTATCAAGAGCTTTGCTTAGGCCTTGATTTAATCTGAATCAATGCATAATGCAACGAAGCTGTTCATAGTACATTAATTTTACTCCCATTTCAAGCAGCCAGTTTTCAGACAAACACTGTAATCATTCAGAGTTATATAAGTTTATAATGGCTGCTGGAGGCCTGTTGCAATCAGTGCCAATTGCTATTAGGTATGTAAATTGTTATGTAAAACATACAGGTTTGACATTCTTCATCAAAATAACACATGGTTTTAATCTAGGAGATAAATTAGAGTAAATAATATTTCAGTCCATGGCATTTTCCCTTTAAGGAAATAAAGTATCATTCAATGTATAGATAAGGAGGAGAAATACTCCCATTTACAGCTTTTGTTGGAAACTGTGAAAGATCTACATTGTGTGCAATATTTATGCAAAATTCAGTTTCAACTGTATCTTCTCCACATACAATTAACTTACAGATTGTGGCACTACAAACTTTACATGCCAAAGCAATTCCAAAGACTGCATTCTGTATTAAGCAAATACAGTCTGGTTTTGTTCTCCAAAGTCACTAATTTATTAACTATAAACACATTTTGGGGCTTAAAAATATGATCCCTTTTGTGCCTTTCTTGACCACCTTTAAATATCTTCCTTTAATATTTGTCCTTTCATAAAGAACATCTGGGCACAATAAAGATACGTCATATTATTAACTCAGAAGAAAGGCATTACAGACGCTGCAGATTTACAAAACAGAAAACTATGGGGTTTTCAACATGCCTATTTCTAGTCATAATCAGCGGATTTAAACATATAAATATCCGGCAGCAACTACCCCAGAAGGAAGAGTTGCAAATCTAGGCATAACACAGCGAAATGCCTGGACTGGAAAATGTGTAGAGATAAACATGGTCCCTCCCCATCCATAAGGCTTTAAAATAGGCTTTGTGTGCAATTGTTTTCTCTGGAGAAGCCAAACCATTCTAAAATGTCAACAAGAAAGTGAGAAAAAGGATACTTACTCTGCTTAAAACCTAAATAGGGTATTCGTTCAATTGGTGTTTTCCTTTCTTTCATATATTTATAAAGAGCCACAAGGAAAGCCTGCTCATCAGCTCTGCATTCTTCACCTATGGCAATCTTTGATTTATCCTCACTTGAGCCTTTCTTACAGTTGCTGTTGTTACTCTTGGGTTTGGGCAAAGCTGACTTAGCCTCACATTTTACCTGGGAAAAGAAAAAATGTCATATCAGATCTGGGTAACCTTTAATTTTCACTTATGGAATAAATACCCTCTCCTAACAGAATGGATTGTTGAAAAAAATGAAGGCCAAACCATGCGACTGTGTTTGAGGGGAAACAAAGGAAGCTATTTATAGAGCTAAATGTCTTGTTCTGAATCTTAGTCACAACATTTTTAAACATCCACATCTTTAAATCATTATAACTCACTGGTAATGCTCTCCAGATCTGCATTTTTATGACTATACATTGCTATGTCACAGCTTCTATCTCTCACATACACTTGCCATTAGCAAGTCTAATAATAACCCTCATTCCAGGATTGACACTGAGCACTGTCAACTCCTGCAGACAACCCCTGGAGCTGAGGGTGCTCAGCCCCTTCCAGGAATGCTCAGCAGCCATCTCTGAAATGACACATTTTTCTCTCCTTTGGCCCGCCAAAATAGATGCAAACCTTGGCAAGCTTTATCCAGGCAGAGCCCTCAGCACGAGTGGAGGTTCTGCTCTAGCATGGACTCAAGTGTATTTGAGCATCTGCCTGAACTTGAGTACAGCCCTAAGCACCCAGCAGAAGGGAAAGGCTGGTAGCTGGAGAATTTCCTGGTAGACACTGGCATCCCCAATGCATGTAAGTCCCAGTGCTCCAAGTCTCCCACTGGACTGTCCAGCAGATGTGTGCCAGTCAGGAAATCAATAAATTGGAACCACTTTACCTCTCCTCACCATTCATACATGGGAAAAAATACCCAGTGAGACTAGCTTAATCCTGCAGCCACTCTTGAAGATAATCCTTTCACTGAATCAAGCAATTACAAATCGAGCATTCACTTAAGGTATGTATTAAAAAAAAAAAACAAAAATTTACTAAAGAAAATAAAAAAAAAAAAAAAAAAAAAAAAAAAAAGGAGCAGAAACCAAATTTTTAAAAGCTCTACATGACCATGACATTGGGACCATGGGATCAATAAATTACCAATGAAATACTGGAAGTTCTCTAATGCATGGTAGTGGAGATGGTTACATGTATTTTGGATTTGCACTGTCCCTTCAATGCTTCTGAGTGCTGTCAGGAGCCTTCTGGTAGTTCCATACCCCATCCAAGACATGTCCTTTGTGCTCCCAGAGGGAGCCTGAAGACTCTAAGAGCCAGTACTTGGTATTTTAGAAGGATACCAGAGGAGAGCAGGGTATCCTCCTGTGCAGGAAGGCAGAAGCTCTTGGTCAAGTGACCCATGGACCCTCCTTCAGAAATGTCACTTCTAATCCAGGTGCTTTCTGGATACTTGGTGGCAGTTTGGAAGCAACTGCTATGAAGAGCATTATGTAACAGATTGTAAATGAACAACAAACAGATCACCGGAAAGACCACAACCATATATAGTTATTTTGTCTTAATAGAAGATACTCTGGCATTTCAGGCTCGGGGAAAGCAAAATCTTTATACTGCTCCAGGTATTAACTTCGCAGAGAGTACTGAGTTCAGGTGATCTCCACAGTTTTCCACAGATGCTGGACAAAGCAATGGTAGCTCCTAAGCAGAGTGGACAAGTGGTCACAATTTTCCATGGTAACTGATGCTGCTGAAAAACCTCCATACTGGCCACGGGAAGGTGCAGGCTCACTCCTCCCAGGCAATGCAGCAAGGACTGGGAAATGGAACTTCCTGCGGGATTTTTCTTGATCACTTGCTGCTGAAGTACATCCAGTGTACTGCTTGATATTCTCCAACTGCACAGTTCAAAGAGATTTTGTCTTCCTAGTGCACAAGACACCATCCTTTGCTTTTCAGTAATAGATATGCTTGCTGATTAAACTTTTGTAAAGACCACAGGTTTCATCCAAAAGTCAGAAGAGCTAACAGGGGTTTTTATTTCCTATTAAATGAACTTTGGACTTCCTCGTCCACTTTTCAGGTCAGAGCTGCAATTCCTTGACTTTTTTTACTTTGGCACCTCACAAAAATTATGTAACAGCTTCCAAAGTTTAAATTACATTGTCACAGGTTTCAATGTTTCACCAAAGACAGGGTTACTGTTCCCAAAAGGAATGCATGACTTCAATAATTTTAGGATTTTTAATTGGAGCTTCAAATTTGGAACAAATTCACTGGACCTGGGAACAATTTTTCAGTTTTGTCACCCACTTGCTTGGCTTCTCTTTTTCAAACCAGACAATTCAGAACTATGTTTGCAAAGACAACCTGGGCATGGATTCTAAGTCAAATCAAAGCTCACAGCTGTGCAAGCAAACTAATGGCAAGGGACACTACCCTAAAGGAGACAAAGTAATATTAAGAAAGACACCAGGAGTGGCAAAAATCCATGGTACAAACAACCTTCCTCTCTTTATCTAGAGAGAAGCAAGGTCAAAGCCCCTGTGGAACCCAGAGGTGTCAAAATGTGATGGGTGGACTCCAAACAGCATTAGGTTCAACAAAGCTTTGGTGAAGGCTACAGTGCTTCATCTGCTCAGCATTTGAGGCCCATGCCTCGCTTCTGGAACCTCCTCACCATCTGACAGGCAAGACAGATGAATGCCACAACCAATGATTAATGAGAATCGAAAGGGCCAAATGCCATTCTGGGTAACAGCAGCGTAAATCCAGCACAAACATATCAAAATCGGTGAAAATGATGCCAGAGTTGCTCCAAGCACCACAAACTGTCCTTCACTTTCAAAACACAAACCCAGTGCCCCAGCGGGGTTCAGCTAGATAAGATGGGGGTGCACTGAGAGGGGCTCTGGAACATCTGACCATCTCCTGCTGTGTGTTCCATCAGAGGTGGATGATCCGTGACAAAATGTCCAGTGAACACTCATGGGGCCAACCGTGCGTTTGTCTTCTCCTGCCAGAGGTCACACACGACGCAAACAGCAACAGGCCTGCACTTTACAGTTTCCATCACATAATGGCCAATGAACTGGGAATTAATTTCCAGGTCTGAGAGTGTGCCAGGCCACCTGTGGCCACAGGAAAAGCATATCCTGGCAACTTTTAAACCAATTTCTCAGATCTTGCTGTACAAATGAAGTGAGAGGTTTACTTCAGCATTTGCACTAGGAGATGTAGTTAACAGATTCATTTGGTGACAATTTCTGTGTTTAACAAGTTAATCCTTTCAGTTCCTCCGAATGGTCAGATCAGGCAGTTTTTAAAAGCATTGGAATACACTTTGAATTGGGAACACTCTCTGGGAAGATTAAGCAGGTACAATGAAGGTCATCTGCTGGAGCCCACAAGTTCCAAAAGCCTGTCTAGCACTGATGACATGTCAAGTATGAAAGCCTCCAGAGTCCTAGGAGTGTTTCGAAAGAAGAGCTTGATATAACCCTCCCCAGGAGAGCTGATCCTGCTGGAGTAGATGGCCTTGTATTCCCTTCCCAGCCATGGAGGGAACTCCCCTGGGATCTTTCCCAGCAGGCACTAAAATTGATGCAGTGACCACCAAAGAGATCAAGAAAGCAAAAGCGAGAAGTGGCACACAAAACACCCACTTTCCCTGGTCCAGGACTACACTGATGCTATCACTCTATTTTTAACAAGCCACCTATACTGGAATTGACCCAGAGCTGCTCCTACCCAACCAGACACTTTTCCTTGTCAGGTAACGGTGAAACCCTCAAAACAGTCTGCTGATAGCTCAAGACAAACATGCCTAGTGATAACTAGGCTTTAAGAATAAAGCTTTCTAGTCACCGGCAGCTGAGAACATGAAATTCAGCAAGTCATGACAACTATGCAGCTCGCAGTGGTCCTGACAGGCTCAAAACCACAGCCTTTGGAATGCCCCTTCTGCTGTTTCCCAAGCCAAACCATACAGCCACTGCAACTCCATCAGAGCTGCTGCCCCACCACTGAAAAATGAGACTGCTGCCAGACACTGAGTGGCATGATCTGAGAATGCAAGCAGCACAACTTCTGGTCAGAAGGGATTTTATCTGGGACAAGAATATGGCCAGGACTGCTGAACGCTTCAGCACCTGACACAAGTGGATTCATCCCACTTACATGAGCAGTGTCCAATCCTGCTCTCCACGGACCCATGTCAGCATTAGTCAGACATGGAGCACTCACAGAGGAGGATAACCAATGGTGAACCCCAACATGGAGCTTTACATGACCAGATCCCAACAGTTCCCAGCAAGGAGAGGACGGTAGGTGGATCTCTATTTCTCTCCTTCCCCAAATACCCTTCTCCCTCGCTAGTAACACATGGGCAGGGTCTGCACAAAGTGCAGTACATCTGCTATAGAGGGTTTGATTCGCTGTCTTCCTCTCATGGAAGTGTATCCACAGCCCTGAGACACAGATTGATGTGAAGAGCCACAGTGAAGTCAGTGTGACTACATGCAAGGACATTATATCATGAGCATGTCTATTATTTATAATGAAATTAAGCTGGCCAAGATAATTAATGCTATTAATATCTGCACAATGATGAGCACAGTATGACTAGATAAATAGGTGGAATTACTTCTTATCTGAAATATCCTCCCATCTGACTAGTAGTGTGAACCCAAATATAAACAGAGAGGATAAACAATTTGGTATGAAGTGTTACTGTTGTTTTTAATTATCTAATACCTATATATCAGGTGCTGAAGAAGCAGAAGTACTTGTGCTACAGTCTGGGGTGCTTTGACAATATGGTCCATGCTGCAGTGCACTGGCAATATTTTGACATGAAAAATGGCTTGGGGGAAGGGGGAATAGAGGCAAATTGAGACATTTTCACACAACGGATTTTGCACATTCTTTCACAGAGAAAACATTCAGACAAAGTCTATAGTATCTGGCAGGACCCTGCAACTCAACACACCAGGCTCCATCACCTCTTACCATGCCTGTCTAATACGATAGTACAGACTCCAACTGAGCACAATAGGGCACAAAAAGAAGAGAAACAATGACTTAAGGGCAAAGTTTCATCATGAACTTCAGCCTCTTTTATCGTCATCAATAGAAAGCACAATTTTAACTGAACTCCTAGGGAGGAGGAGGAGGAGGAGGTGGAATTTAATTTGCCTTCCTATGAGAAACTGAGAGCAGAACACTCCCGCTTGACCTCTTTAACCTCCTAATCTCCCAGGACATTCACTGTGTACAACAATACCAAGCAAATGGATCTATAGATTCACTGTATTTCCTAAAGAGATGTTCGCAACAATGGGAGTGTTTTTCAGATACACAATTCATCTAATTTATTGAAACAATAGATTTGGGAGGAGTTGGTATAATGATTCAGCATATGCAAATCTCTTTAGCTGTTTAGCTTAAAAGTATCAGTGACAAAGTTCTGTCTCAGATAAAAATCAACTATTGCTCTAAGTAATTTTCCATCTTTGCACCTTAGAGTTTCTAATTAAATCATCTTGAAAGGAGCTATTTGTGCTGCTCTTTTTTTAAGAGAAAACCAAATTCCTGTCTAAAACCACTCAGACAACATAGAAAATAGGATGCAATTTACACTACAGAAACTCCATTTTGAAATATTTTAAGGAAAAGACACAAACCCATAAATATCTTAAAGATTAAGTCTATAAACACTAATCAGTGATCCAATTTTTACTTGCAGTATGGGCTAAGCATAGAGAGGACTCTGTAAAAGCATGCACTATTCAGCAAACCTTGGAACATGCAGCTCAGCAGTAAGTATTAAGTAGTGGCTGTTAAATAAATGGCCCAGATTTTTTTTAAGCTTTCATGCAGAGTGTCTGCCTTTATCTCTTTTTTTTTTTTTCTTTCCAATTTAAAAATGCTGAGATCTTAACATCAGGGTAATGTCATTTGTGTTTGCTTCTTAGAAACCATTACTGAGGCAGCTCTTGTTTCATAGTCTGTTTATCTTCAAACTTATATTTAGAAGTACATTGTAACAGGGTGAGCTGCTCCCAGGTTTATTTTTAATTCGAAGATACTGTCACACACTATGTTTGTGTGTCACAGAATGTGAAAACTAACACTAGATGCCAAGAAAGCTTAAGCACTACCAGTTACCAACAAGCTGATAGCATTAGGTTGTTAGGTGATTATAATTGCTGGTAACTTTGAACACAGGCATGATTTAAAGTGAAAAATAAAACTATTGAAAAAAAATTACATTTATCTCACCAAGAAAATAAGTTACACTCTAAATGTGAAACCACATGCTGGGAAACAATGGCAGGGCTGTACCTAAAAAAGAAGAGAGTGTCGAAAAGAGTATTATTAAGTGATTTACCTTGGCAACAGCTTTGCTTTCAGAATTATTGTTGGAATCCTTAATGCCATTTAATGAATCTCTTCTCTGTGGGCATGGCTTCTTTTTGCGTGGTCTGCCTTTAAGATTTGGTGCTGAAAATTAATGGAGAACACTTTGAGTACATTGTCTTATACTGGATTCTTAACAGCCAAAAGCATAATAAATAATTCTGCTACAATCAGTCACAGAAATGTACACATCTGTCCACAGTAAATGCTTATTACGAGATTCCCGTCCTCTATGGGTTACATCTTGACACACTATACATTTCTATAGAATATCCCCCAAGGCTAATCTATTCTACTTTCACATAACTAATTAATAAAAAGTCAAACACTAGTCTCCCAAGGACTCGGAGAGAAAGCACAAATACTTCTCCCTGGCACAAAAAAGAACAAAATTTAATATTAATAGGCAACTTTGCATTAATCACCCTGCTGCCTTTATTTTTAATCTTCAAGCAAGAGTACTGACTGCTATTTCCAACTTTGGGAAACATCTGGTATTGGAAATGCTCTGAAATATTGAAATTCCTTACACCTCCAAGAAATGTTTATATATCCTGTCATTCTTGTCAAAGTTTTTCTAAAAAAGTTTAAGAAAAAAATAAAAAATTACCCCTGAGTCCTGAAATGGATCAAAAAAACCCCTTAACAACTAGTTCTGGAAGTTGACAAGTACTGAAATAAGTGATTGATTGTTTCATAAGGGTTACATACCACACATACAAATTAACGTGACTCACTTTCAGTTTTGTCCAATTCTTAAGATAAAACAGCTCTGAAATAACACAATGACTAAATCCTAACTGTGCTGAGCCATACGAGGAATGGGATATGGATCATCATAAAAAACATCACACTCATCTTTCAATAGTGCTATTACAACATAAATTATGATCATATATAGAAATAATAGATGAAGCAGATGCTTGCTCATTCTTACATGTCCCCTCTGCTTTCAGATTTAAAAATCAGCCTCTGACTACTATGGCAACATTTAAAATGATAAACAATCATTAACTAATGACTGTACTGAATAAGATAATTTCCTTTAAACCTTTAATTTTTAGGTAACCATTGTTTTCATTACTTAGAGGGATGATTAGAACAATGTCAGAAATCTAAACATCACAAACCTCTTGAGTGTCTTCTAATTGTTTCTAATCTTACATTTGTCACACAGTAAGCCAGTGGTTTCAGGACATTTTACATTTTAATTAGTTTGCAAACACAATAAAGGGTGCTAATTTGATTTTATAGTTTGAGTAACACTGTCATATTTGGTCTGTTCAGAGAAAAAGAAAAGCTTTGGGTTTAAAATAAAAAGATCTTTTTTCTTCCCCCAACACTGGTGTAAGGTAAAAAAAAAAAAAAAAAAAAGTGTGTGTGTGTGTGTATATATATATATCTCTGCATGTGCATATGGGAGTAAGTCCGTATTTGTGTCTATCTAAAAATACATTTATCTCCCTACAGAAATTCTCCATCTATCTCCAGTGAAGCACATTCTGCTTATTGAAAAGTACTGCAGAAAGCAATTCTGAAATTGTCATCTGAGGCTAACATGCAAAATCAAACAAAGAGAGAAAGAAATTATTACCCATTCCAGTCGACAAACATCTGCCTGATTTATATCTGTACTCATGAATGCCACAGCACGTGACTGCACACTACAGGGCCGGGAGTCTCAGCCAGGGTGGATGCCAGTCTGACACACGACGAGCACCGGGA
>WEIU01004193.1:132132-208555 GCA_013389925.1 Aegithalos caudatus
GGGCTCCCGGCGCTTCCCGCCGGGCCCGGCCTCATTTATAAACCCCGCTGCTCCTCTCAGGCTGACTGATGCTTACGGGGACTTTTTGGCACACGACCGGGATGGGATGGACAGAACCTCAACCGCGGTCTGCCTCAGCGGCCGCCGAGTTCTTTAAAAAGGTACTGAAGGAAATAGAAATGTTCCCTCAATTTGCTACACTCTGGCACACACGTTAAAAGATTAACCTTTGCATGAAAGGATCCCCAGGCCTGGCCCAGCCGATGGCCAGAGGGATGTGGTTGAGATACCATCAAATATACTTGCATGCGGGTTATTTGTCCTTCCTTCCTTTCCTTCATTCCATTCCTTCTTTTTAACAAATAAAGAAACTAGTTCAAGGCTCAATGTTTTTCAAACACACTTGTTATCCTGAGTTTTGGCACTGTACTTTGCATCACGCTATAAAGCACTCCTAATGTTTTGCTAAAAGCTTTAAAAGCAAGAAGGCATTTGTTCCTAAATTCCAGGTATACTGAGCTTGCATATAAACACTGTTTGAATTGGAGCCTTCCACGGTAGAACTGGCACAAACCCACTATGAAATGGGGTATTTGCATTCTCCCTGTGGCTCAGGAGCTGCAGCAGGGAAGGTCTGTCTGCAGCACACACGAGGACCATCCCACATGCCCCATGGTAAGATTTTAAATCACCTAAAGCCGCTCCAGATCTGACACACAACTAACAAGAAAGCAGCAATAGGAATTATCATCAGAAGAGAAGGTCCTGGCATCTAATATCTACTCTGTAAAAGAAAACATTTGACGTAGATCCAGTCACACTTGAAACAAAGCCATTAATATTTGCTCCCTAAACCATTATAAATAAATGCATTATTTGAAGATTATTGCATTTCAGTGACACTCGTTTTGTTCGTGTGAGTGAGGAAACATGACTAGGACTGAAGAAAGAATTTACAAGTCACATTCATGTTTCAATTTTGTCATCTTTTGTTTAATTTTTGACATATTCATGAGCACACTGCAAGTGTCTTGAATTTGTTATTCATAGTTATTTTAAAGTAATTTTACACATTTTGTGGCTTATTCACATTCAGTTTTCCTGATGACATTGGATGTTCAGTATGTACTGGACAGCTAATTGAGTATCCTATGGGTTTTTTTCTGTTTTCTAGTGGAGAAGGACTTCTGGCATGACTACCTAAGACTATCCAAATGATTTGCTTTCTTCATGTGTTTGTGCATATGGCTTTCAAATTCATTTTCTGAAAGCACTTGTGGCAGTGAGGCCCTGTAACTTGCACATTCCCAGAAGGCGAGAGCATAAGCAAAGAAAATTGAAGTAAAAAAAATGAATAAATAAGTACAGAGAAAAGTTTGCATTAATGCCACCTCTTCAGTGAGAGTGCCTGTAACAGGAATATGAGAGAGACAACACAGTACCAGTTAAAAAACTTTCTTTCCTGTGTAATTGACAACGTGATTGCCTTTTGCCAAGGTGTGGTGTTTTCCCACTCCTTTTACCTGCTGAGTCCTGGCAAACCTTTCAGGTATGGCCAGGTAAAACAGCTGGCAGCAAAACGCACACAGTACGAGCAAACACCCCTTGAGCCCGGAGGAGTCTCCAAACTGTGGCTGTGCTCTCTACTGCCAGAACACCAGCTATGCCCTACATGTTTTTACTGCAAACTGTTACACCTGAGAGGTGAAATACAAAGCCTGTGTCATACACAGCATGAGTTGGATTATCTGTAGATGGAGATTGGCAAATCTTTGTTGTCTAAACATATCCCAATAAATAAGATGCTTCCAAAGCCTGTTCTTGCACAAGCTGCTTATGAACTACAGTAATCAAACAAGGACAATTCAGAGGCATCTCTGCAGAGGAACAAAGACCAGGAATCACCAACAAGCCCAGTAGTAGGCTCCAATCCACCAAGAGAACCACACAGAAAAGAGAGGAGCTCAAGGCTAATGCTGCTCAGGCTAGAGCTAGCTGTTTTCTCAAAGCCAGAAGTTCTTTCTATTCATGAAGCCAAGAAACAGCATCACTGCTCAAAAGTTACATCTTCCCCTCCAGCACTCTCACCAGTCTGTGCAAATATCAGGATATTGCAGGTGATTGGGATAGGCCAGAAGGAGAGGGAGAGGGCAGCTACCCTGCTCACCTACTCAGAAAATCCATAAGGTTGTTGCTATTGCTCTCCAGTCCCTACCACCCTCAGTTGTTCAACTTTCACAGACACTGCCTGCTCAGCAGGACATGAGAAAAAGGAGTATTTCCAAGCCTCTCTGCCTATAACAACTCCCAGCTCTGGTCTTACCCCAAAAAAGGCCAGTTCTACGCAGGAGAAAGAGAAGTATCCAAAAGTGGGAGCTGCCAAAGTCAACCATGACCATAACACTACTTACAATGGAAAAACATAGGCTGCCACAACAAGACAGCACATCCACCAGCCACCTTCTTTTCCTATGTGTCCAGGATGGGAAAGTGATCACAGGGTCCACCATCTCCCTGTTACCAGGTCAGCCTCACCTGAGCTACATCCATGCCAAAAATGCCTGTACTGTGTACACACAACCACTTCTGGGGGCATGAGTAAGTCAAGAAATAATGGCTGTGGCTTTGGGGTACCTGAATTTAGCAGGTCACTTATTCTAAAACAACCTATTTTTTATGAGTCTGATTATCACTGGAAGTCCAATGAGTTCAACCCTCCCAGTAACACTCTTCTCTACATTCACACATTTTGGCTGATGTAAAAGATTTGTTGTTATAGGGAGGGTGTTAAAAAAAATAGTGGCCTTCACAGAGCTGAGGTCAAGCTATGTTAGCACTTTGTCAAAATCAGTGGTGTAGCCAAGAGTTTTTAATGAGCCTGGAATGCATTACCTCATTTGTCATACCTGGATCACTTACTCATGTTGAGCCCAAAATAACCTTGGACCTTGCTGGCTGCTCAGCAAACCATGTAACTAAACAAGCGCTGTACTCATGCCTAAAACATGTATCTTTTAATTGCCTGCTCCACATTTCTTACTCTAGAGCACATCTAAGCAATGGTAATGCCCGTGATCAAAGTTCTTGCCTTTCCAGGCCTCTCTGACCTGTGTAACTATTTCCTGATATGACTTTTGATTCTGGCTTGCTGATACTCCAGTTTCTCAGAAACATTTTAAAAGCAGGAGAAAAAGAAAAAGAAGAAAAAGAAAAAGAAAAAGAAAAAGAAAAAGAAAAAGAAAAAGAAAATGAAAAAGAAAAAGAAAAAGAAAAAGAAAAAGAAAAAGAAAAAGAAAAAGAAAAAGAAAAAGAAAAAGAAAAAGAAAAAGGAAAAGGAAAAGGAAAAGAAAAGAATGCCATTGCCATATTTTGCTGAGGAATGTACTCAGCTAAAGGACTTACAACTTACACTGCCAACCAGATTCTTCTGGCTGCCTGTTGTTTTCTGTGACCATGTTTCTGTGGAAAGATGAAGGAAGAACAACAGCGTATTTGCCAACTGCAGAAATCAATTTAAAAAAATCAACTGAGCTGCTAAAAATCTCCATGGTCATCAGCAAAGAAGGGCCAGCAGAAGATCTGGGTCGACGCTCAGGGTGGGCTCACAGAGTCAGGTGAGCTCTAGATACAGAGCTGGGAGTGTACCAGAGGGAGGTAATCACAAACCAGGCTTTAGTAGAGCAGTGGAAGTTGCAAGAAGTGAATAAAGAGGGATGAACAATCCTGGATTCAGAAGAGACATGAGGCAGTGGTAGCACAGCTGCCAAATGCATCCACAGCCACTCTTTCCCAAAGGACACCTTGCACAGAATCCTTCCATACTGTGCCAGTCTTTGACGTGTCTTCTGGTTTTCACACCCATGAACAAAAGCTGTGATACCAGAATCTTCGGCCCTATGCTACAAAACCATCAGTACATACAGAACAGATCAGGAGATCTCCCCTCTGAGGCAGGTGGAAATGGCAGGAGGTGTCAGATCCCTGAGCTATTCATGATCCAGGTGCCAAACAGAAGCTGGAGGTGGCATATGGAGGTGCCTGGCCAGCGAAGTCAAGGTGAGAAGAATGGCCCCAGATCACCACAAAATCCACATCTGACCATGCCTGTTAGCAGGTGGCAAATAGCTGGTTTCTGAGGTCATCCCTACTGCAGCCTGGCAAAAGTCAGCTCTTGGCTGAAAAGCATGGTTACATGTTGCGCCTTTTAAAACGTAATGAATAGAAAGTTAACAGGTTTAATGGCTTTAACACTTACCCCTCTAGGGGGCTTCCGGCATTCTGCAATATCTGGAAGTTAAGAAAAGCATATTGCTGTATTTAAGCATGGTCTCAAAAATTGTTCAAAGCTTAGTTAATCTTGCATACTTTGTAGAGTCTCAGCTGCTTCCTTGATCTCCTCATCACCACCATCTCCTTATTTTATCTCCTTCCCCTTCTTCCCTTTTTGCGTTTTGACTTTGGGCCTTCACATTTAATTTATTTTCCTTTCACCCGTGAAAGTTTATTTTAAAGCTTTTGCCTCCTGAAAACAGGGCCCAAAAATGAGGGCTTGGGGCATTTATTGTCCAGGCATGCTGAGCTGATGACGAGAAGTAATCTAATATTGCATTGAAAGGTTAGAAATTAAAGTACATGGAAATTAAAGCAAAGTATCAGACTATGCTAAAAAAACTCCAGACCTGTGTTTAGGAAACAGCAGTATCAATTCAGTTTGGAGAAGGTCCCAACAGGATCCTGAATACACCTATGGAAGTCAGTGATGAGCACCTACCAACAATTCAAGCTCTCACCAAGCTGTGGAGGTCACACAACCTCTCTGCCCACACACACACACACACATCCCTCATGCTTGCTCAGGCTGACATAAAACAACTTGAATATCTAAATTATTTTTACTAGACTTCTTCTAAATGGAAACACTTGTTTATTCCTTTCTTTATAACTGAACATGTCAGGCCTGACCTGCAAACTTCAGAGCACAGCAGTGAACAACCTTGCAGGAAACATTAAGGAATCATGCTGCTTTCTAACCCACACGGAGAAAGAGAGGACTTGTGTAGCCATTTCTGAAAGTTTTGTTTTGGAAATGAGATATCCCCTGCTCTGTGTGGGGAAAATCAATTTGCTACCTCTCTAAAGAAAACATTCCCCATTTGGAAATAAGTGAAACAGACACTTCCTTGTGTGGATTAATGTGGAGACATATGACTTGCTGCAGACTGTTGTTTTGACCCCCCTCCTGACTAGACAATCTCTAAGAAAGCAAAATGTTAGTACTTTTTCATGAATTACAGTTCAGGCTAGCATTGCTTTTAACAGAAAATTTAGAGGCACTGCAAACATCAGGCTGGCCAATTTTGCCAAAAAAGGAATGTTTCTTTTATCCATGGAAGATGGAGACAAGGTTCAGGATGAGGGTTGGAGTCTCTTTTTCTTCATTTCAGCATGGTTGGATGTTAAGACTTTTCCTCGATCTGGAATTCTTTATGTCCTGCTGACTAATATGGGCTTTAAAAAAACGGAAAAAAGTTTTTTTTGTTGTTGTTGTTTGTTTGTTTTTCTGGACAAAAATCTATACATATGATGGAAATTATGAAATGCAGTAAATTGAAGTGGGAACCTGAAGACTTCAGAGAAAAATCTATGCTTGACAAATATGTGACACTCAAGTAGACCTTAGAGCAAATTAAAATAATAATAACAAAAAAATTCGGTGTAGGCCTATTACTGGCTACAGATGACAGGATTATTACTAATGATTCAGAAAGAGGCAGAGGTGTTTGGTAAATATTTGTTCCATACTTGCAAAGAAGCCAGATGATATGCTTGCAAAAGAGTATAATTAAAGCCAGTCAATTGACTTGGTTTTACAGAAACCAGATCTTAAAACAACAGAAAAGAAAAACAAACAAAGCACCTTATTTTACACTTTGAAACTATAAGCTTGGTTAGAGAAACTAGGTGCACATATGGAACTTACCTGCATTCAGTAAGACAGCTGATTTAATATTAGATAATACTTTGATTAAAAAACAGCACTACATAATTTTATTCAAGCGTATATTGAATGGATTAAGAGCTGGCTAAATGTAGGCATCAGCAGGGAATTTCTACCAAATGAAAAGATTTCTGGTGGGATTTCAAAGGGGTTGCTCCTAACCTTGTAAGTATTACAAATTTTCATCAGTGAAGTAAATATAAAGTCCCTGACAGTTACATTCACACTGACACCAGGACTGGCACAATCCTCAGAGTGACTCATACAAATGAGTAATCAGAAGGAAAACAGACCAGGAAAACACAATGCTCCTCAATACAGCTCCAGCATGAAACCTGCAAACAGGGATTACAGGTCCCATTGACCAAGCCAAGGGTGACTGTTTACAGGCCACCCCCCCCAGAAATTCAACATACACGGACAGGAAGATGCTGCGGTCAACGGGGTATCTGCCTTCAGAGAGGTCTGAATAACTCAAGCTGTGCTGGGCTTGAGCAAAAATGACTGAGAAGTCACTTTACTAGGTAACAGGAGTGCCTCAAAGGTGAGGAAAAAGCTGGTACTCAGGAGTGAGGAGGCTTAACCAGGCAAGCCTGGGCACCGCAGTCCCCATACCTGATCCAGTGCCAGAATATGGAGGCACGTGTATAACCAGCTTTCTCAAGGCCTTTGGGAAAAGCCTGAGCCAGACACAAGCTGGTGTGCACACAGTGCAGGAAGTAACACATGTATTGAGGGTCTGGAGGGCTGAGATATCAGACTGGAGCTGGGTGTCCCGCCGCAGGCACGGCGAGGGCCGAGCCCAGGCTGCTGCCAGGAGAGCCTGGCTGGCTGCACGACGAGGCGTCCAGCTGTCTGGCTCTGCTCCTTGCTCAAACAGCTGTTTCCCTTCTCCTTCAGAAAAAAGGTGGTGAACTGGATGAAAGAGTTTGCCAGCAATTTTGGCCGATGAGCCACTACTTGGGGTTCATACCAGATTAGATGACTCAGTGGTTCTGGTGAGAAACTGCATGAATATCGGATCGAACAGACTGAAGACCTGAGCAATGCAGGACAAGGAACAAGAAGAGCTGAAGACTTGATTCAGCAAAGTACATGCCTAACTCATAACACATGGAGCATGCAAAGACCTCTGATGACCTAACTGGGGCTGTTCACATCTTTGAGGCTGAGCCTGTGCTAAGCATTTAACACAAACAAGCCAGCACGGCTCTCTCTGTCACTAATGTCAAAGAAGCATTCAAGCCCTGAACAAAGAGATTGCCCTATCTCATCATGAAACACCCTGTGCTTGGGCAGCATCACAGGTTCAGACACAGGTTCATCAAATTTCCATTCCCCTCAGAAATCTGCAGTCACTCTCCAGCCCCAAAGCCCTCCATCCCCAAAGGTCACCTCCTGGGAAGCTGCACCCAGCAGAAAGGGGCTTCAGTTTCTGTAGGAGGGTCAGAGCAGCACTCAAGATGTATAGGTCTGACTTCTCAAAATAGTCTGGTTTAAAAAAAAAAAAAAAAAAAAAAAAAAAAAAAAAAAAAAAAAAAAAAAAAAAAAAAAAAAAAGCAAGCAAAGAAAGGAAAGTGAGCAAAAGAGAAGGTTCTAACAGATTATGTAATAGCCAAGACAAAAACAATGCAAACATGGCAGCAAGAAGTGAAAATGCACAGCAAACCCATGCAAGTCAGCCTGTCTGATCAAAACTCATCAGAACACTTAAGGTAGACCTTCCATTAGAGGGCTGATGAAAATAAAAGGCAACTCTTAGGGCAGCTTTCCTCACAACGTTTCTTTTTCTCCCCAGTAAAAGGCAGCGTTTGTGTAATTGCTGTCTAGCAGAGTCAGCAGTGCCCAATGGAGACATGACCTACATACCTCAGAAATACAACAGCTACGTAACCAGCCGTATCCACGTAGATAGAGGGATGAGATGGGCTAAGTGACTGATGGACATTGTGCACGAATACAAACAGGCAGAAATTCATGCAAGAAGGATAAAATGGACAGTTTCCAAGACCTTGCTTTCGGGAATGACAACGCCAGGTAGGAAGCAATGATCATCAAGTTGTGCACAATGTGAAAATGACAAGTATATTATTTAAATAATCTCTTGCATTTCTGATTTGTATCTGATTATATAAGATTCTTTTTTGGTGTAAGAATATTGTAATTTCCTTTCTTTTTTTTTTTTTTTCCCTTTGCACTTGATCATTGCACTGCAGAGTAATCAAAATTTGTTAGGCATAATCAACCTGCATGATGGTATTAGTGAAGGTATAGTAAAGTGACAAGCAGAAACTACAATGTAAGCTCTCCCCTGTGATGTCTACATTCAGCTGCCACCACAAGGACTATACAAGGCATTAGGTGGAGGCAGGAGCAGCAGCCACCGCCTAAGCCCTGCACCCATTCACATCTCTGGGTCATCACCAACTTCACTAGCAGCACTTGGCTTGCCAGACACCCCCACCACAGTGCAGAGTCAACAAAAGGCTCAGAGAGGACTCTGTTTCTGTGGACAGCTTGGGAACAGAGCCTTGGCACCCTGGGATATCTGCACACACCTGATGTGGCTGTTATTGCTGCCCAGTACTGCTGACCACAGGATGGGATCTCCACTTTTTCACCAGTAAAATCAGAAGTGGAGCTCTGGCAATTTTGTCAGGTTGTGTATCAGGGAATCTGTGTAAGTCTCAAAACAGCTAGGGAATCCGTGTAAGTCTCAAAACACACCAAAAATGGTGGGTTTAAAATCCTGATTGTAAGATCGTGTGCCCAATTTAAATGAGTGCAAACCCCACGGACTCGGTGTAATCATTCCAACATCGACACAAACAAAACTGAATCCATCTCTGCATTTTGGCCCCAGCAAATCTCTAGCACTCAGAAAAATCCAAATAAAACTGAGCTGCATCCATAAATTTATCTGAGCAGGGCAGGGTTTAAACTAAATATGCAGTCAGTTGTGCAATATTCTTTCGTAGTCAATACTGGTTCTTAGGAAATTATCTGAGTGAATTAAGTGGAAGACTATTAAACAATTTACACACTTCCTTGTGTTTCAGATGTCTAATTATAGCTGTGTTTGTCTCTCCCCGCAGAACTGTTGTATACCACATGGTATGCATATTTCAGCATCCAGCATTATTAACTCATGACCGACTGTCAGTTGATCATTATCTAACACATGGGGTCTGCAAAAAAAGCCTTATTTGGGCAAAAGCAGGCTCCGGACCCGCTCCCACTGCATTTTCCCCCAGAAGAACTTCAGTTGGATTATTATTTGCTGTCAATGGAAACTCTGAGGTTACTTATGTGAAATCTGCAGACAGGAAAATAAATCCTCACTGAATTTAAACAGTTCATATTAAAACCATCTCCAGCTCGGCTGGTTTAAAGAAAACTCTCAGTTGCCCTCTAGTGTCCCCCTGCTGCCACGCCAGGCAGCCTGCCTGCCACAGCCAAGGTCACACAATTAACCTGATTTCACGCTGGCAGATTTACTATTTGCCTAATATTTTGCACAGAAGGGTGAGGGGGGATGCTTTTTCCCCCTGGAAATTTCAGGGCTCGGGCCCAGGAAGCCCAGAGCTTGCATAATGTTTACAGCTGTAATTGAGGCGCATGACACACGGCTTTTATGAGTGAGAATCTCTGAAATCACTCTGTGTGCTGCACTCCATAAAGTTCATTCATAACTAAAAATAGACTAATGTACAAACTGATTTAGCATTATACTGAAGCTAAGGAACATAGGGAGTCTGCAGAATTCCCTAATATGGAAGAGAAGCTGAGTTTTCAAAAGCAGCAGTTTATTTGTTTCTGAAAATGGACAACATATGTAAAAGATTTAATATACAGAACCAGGTGTATATATAGCCTAGATCTTCATATGTGCCCATTTTTATTCTATATAAAGACTTTATACAGCCTGAAACTATAGATTTAATAATAGATTACTAAATTAAGTCTGCACAATCACTTCATAAAAAAAAATAATTTCAATTTAAAATACAGCTGTAGGGGTTTGGACAATTTCCTGCATAATAGAGGCCCATCCCTGAAATGTAAATAACACCGGTATTAAAACAAGTCAATCAGGCATATCACGAAAAAAAAAAAAAGTACATGAAAACAAATGCATTTTCCAGTCTATTCTAAGTAAGGATGCCAAACCTCTATTTTATTTGAATGCTGCTTTGATACATTACTACTGCTTCAACTGGCTTGCTTTTTTTTTTTTTTTTTTTCTCCCAATAGTCCTGTTCTTCCTTAGAGAAATCCAGGGCTGACTAAGTCTTAACATTTTGAA
Organism: Aegithalos caudatus; assembly: GCA_013389925.1. NCBI lineage: Eukaryota > Metazoa > Chordata > Aves > Passeriformes > Aegithalidae > Aegithalos > Aegithalos caudatus. Next base: position 142,437 of record WEIU01004193.1, read on the forward strand.
AACAGCAAACCATCAGGGTTTTGCAATAAGAATTATTCACTGCCTTCCTGTATACTGTCAGCATTCTTAAAATACTGTTACTATAAAATTAAACAGTGTGCTCTTCAGAAACACATGACGTTGCCTGCTCTGTTTTTTTAACTGTAATTGTGCAATTTTAAAATTCTCTTCTTTCTCAATGCCTTCTCCCCAAACAAATACCTTTGATAGTTATAAGGTTACAAAACCAGCTTAGACTTTTTTTTTTTTTAACTTACAGGCCACCTATAATATTATTCACTGATTACACAGTAAAAATGACAAGCATTACTTTATTTGGTAGATATCGTAAGTTAATTATAAGGCCTTCTCTTCTTAATTTGACAAGACTGAAATATCACAAGAAGTACATATGGCAATTCAGAAAATATAATCAGGGAAAAGGCGAAATGAACATTTCAGAAGACAAATGATTTGATTTGCATAAGCAGATATTTGTAAGGCTCTGCCTGTCTCTATTGCCTGAACAGTACTTTCCATTTCTCCTGCTCTCACTTTCACAGCATAGCTCACAAGCACAATAATTGTACTTTCCACTCCAAAGTGTTGCCCCAGTTGGTAAGAGGAGGTTTTTTCTAAGAGCAGCCAGTGATGCTGTGGGACTCTGAAGAGATGACCCTGTGCATCAGACAAGGAGGTGGCAGGGCCTGTGCAGGTACCCTGACCCAGTGGTGCCCCAGCACCCCCACTTTTCAGGGGAAGGTTGTGTCTCAGCTTCAACTTAAGCTGGAGCCCCAAAATACTGAAATTGCCACTGAAATAATAAAGGGGGTAGTATGGTTCCAGCACCACCCAGCCATGTCAGGGATGATGAGCTGCTCCCAGACCCGTCCCTCAGGGACAGAGTGGGACCCCTGGCCAGCCACTGCCCCCTTTGTCTGCAGACTGGTCTCTTGGGCACCACCTTTTTATAGTTCTGCACAATACCTGATGTTGTGCTCTGCTGACTTAGGCTGCTGCAAGACTGTGGTAAGCTCATGAAGCTCGGAAACTTCTTTTCCTGACTTCATGAAATACACAGCTAGAATTTTATTGACTAATCTTAGTGAGCTCTCCTCCTTCTGACAGCATCTGGAAGGTCTCTGACATGGTACAAGAATCCTCATCCTGATTTCTAGTAAAGAGTTTGCTCCATTCCCAGATGCCCTTACTTTTCTTTCTGACTGATTTAAGTTTTTCCTAGAAGCCTCTCCATCAGCCATGACCTGAAGCTACTTAGTTTAAGAAATCTGACAGAGTGACATGGGTGGCCAAACCCACATATCTAATTTTAAACAGATAAAAGTAGCATCAAGACAAATCATCATCTCCTCTGGATTTCCAAGTATACTATAAAGTAAGACTTGGACTTCAGCTAAGGTGAATACGAAGATTCATTGTCCCAAGAGATAAATATTGACTGAGGGAAAGCAAAGGTCAAATTGGTCAATATTTACTCAAGAAACTCTAAATCTTGATGCAGTGTAACATACACTCTAAATGTCTTCATCAGCTATCTCTGAAGATCTTTTCATTATGACTAAATACTACCAAAGTATCTTCTCCCCTCCAAAATACGTATTTAAAACCCAGAAACTCAAACACACCTACTGCAAATAGGAAGCTTTCTGTGCCAATGGCCTAAGAAAAAGGACATGTTGATTTGCAAATGCTATCTCCCCAGTCAGCATGCCAAAAACTCAGTAGCCCTGAACTCTGAAGATGTGAACAACAAAAACTTTCTGACTCATCACATGGCAATATTTCAGACTACCATGAACAGAATTTCTTCTTCGGTAAGGACTAATGGAGCCCCTTCATTCCTCTGCCTCGAGTATCTGTAAATTAGGACTGAAATTTTATCTCTGGTATCTCATTTAACATAAAAATGTACGCTGGTACAATGCTAAACCTAACCCTAAATGAGTTTTGGGGGACTTACAGTCCTATTATTCACTGTGGCAAGTGTATTAGTCCTATTACTTAAGGTTTCAAGCTTATTGCCTGCTTTCTGAAGGTTTTCTACCATGTTATTTTTGTCTGAAGCCACAGTGCTATGGACTCTTCCACACAACAGTACTGTTGAAAGCAAAAATTCCAGGAAATTTGTGTAAGCTGATTTTTCTGAAGGTACATTATGAAGCAAGACACTTGTATCCTCTGGATTACCAATGGGGTTATTCCCAGAATTCCCTTTAGCACCTTCACAAAGCCACTCAGTCACTGGGAAGGTTTGAACACTCCTACTTCAGTGTTCATTCAAACAGTCCAGCACAGCTGGTGAACTCCTATTTCTAACCTTTTGTCTTCACTAAACAGTCAAACGTAGTGGATTTTTTGCAATCACCATGGTGATCTGTTGGTTTCAAATTAGGCACAAACTGTTTGTTTCCTTTGCTATTTTTATTGTGTTTTGAGCCTATTATGCTCATCCCACCCTGCCCTTTCCTTATCTTACTGGCAAGTAAGAAAAACTGGCTTCACTGGGAAGTCAAATCCTAGACATAGCCACTCCTGAGCTCCGTGGAGGATGGTGATGGTCTCCCCTTCTCAGCTGCCTTTCCTCGCTGCTGCCAAGCAGTGAGTCTGCACAAGGTCAGACTACACTGATGAGATGACACAGAAGGGCCAAATGAAGAAAATGCCTGCTAACTGGAAGAAAAACGTGAGCCTTGCTTTGTGCAGTTTCATACTTGGGCCTACCAGGGTTGGAAGAATTAATTTACTCACTGCAAAAGGGAATAATAGGCAGGGTTTGGTGACACGTGTGCAGTGACATGGATGAACCACCAAGTGTTCACAGGAGAAATAGCCCTGGTGTGGCAAAAGGAACCAGGATGGGGATGGGATCATGTGGCAAGGGGGGCAAAGGTGAGGAATTGAAGAAAAGGAGGACCGAAGCAATAGGTACTAGGGGGATCTGCCCCCTAACTTCTGGACTGTTTGGATTACACACAGAAAGCAGTTAAATCCAGCAGTCCCATGGCAGGTGAGTGTGTCACCAAGAGACACCTGGGCTACAGCAGCCAGAGGCTATGGAGCACCCTCTCACCACAGAAAGGCTCTCCCACACCATGGAGAGCACGAAGGAGTTGTTAATTGACTGACTCCGAAGTGAAGTCGCTAACAGAAATCCCTTTGGAGGCGCAAAGAAAGACACAAGGACCGAGAGTGCTGAATGTAGGTTTCCCACAGCCCAAGTCAATGGGCTCCCTGTGCCAAAAAATGCAGCAGGCTGGGATCTGACAGTCCCAAAGCTGCGTAAGCCAAATGCAAGCCTTTCCCACAGTTCTGTGACAGGTACATCGCTGCTTTAAAACAGCATCAAGGCTCCACTAAAACGCCGCTCTGCTTCTGGAATCATATGCGATCCATAATATGGAACTTAAGTTTAAATTCAAAGGCCAATTAAAAAAATAAAATCAATGAAATGCTTTTATGAAAGAGAAGATTGATCTGCAGTTTATAACTTCCAGTAATGTAATATTTTAGAACTTTAATAAATAATGCTTTTATCTTGATTGCAAAATAATACCCTGCCATGAAAACACAGAGTAGAGGTACAAAACTGTTCAACAAGAATTAAAATGTCACACTTTGCAGAGAATGGAGCATTACAATTATTGGTGAAACACATTTTTCAAACTTGTTAACACAAAATTAACAATTACATACATCACTTAATTCTATAAGTGCATATGTCTCAAAGTACCCATTAGCCAACCATGCCTAGTTCAGTTTTAATATACATGCAGGCTTTGTAGCACAGAGGGGATGTAACTATGCAAGCGCTGGCACAGTAAACCCTGAAATGGCAAGTGCTATTAAATTGAGATGCAATCACATTGAAAGGGAAACATTAACAAACAGCAGACAATTGAGAAGAAAATACAGGGCGCTTGTGTTCTAATACATGTGCCTCAAAACCTTATATAACTATTCATTGTCTAGTTCATCTGGCCAGGGGCCCCGTTTGCTCTATGCTATGCTATACTAATTTTATAATAATAAACTGTTATACAAGCTTTATGCAGTCATGCATATGAAGAGGTTGTGGAAGACATTACATTTGATTATATTTCTAGCAAAGACACCATCTTGAAATTAAACATAGTCTGGTAGAAGTTTAAAATTAAAAAAAAAAACAAAAACCTTAGCCAAAACAAAACAAAAAGAGAACAACCAAAAAGAAAATAAAAGACAAATTAACAGAAAAGGAAACAAAAGTATGCAAAAAAAATTTTAAAACCCCAAACAAACAAAAATCCCTTTCTAAAAGGTCCTTTTTCTCCCCTATCACCTCCACATTATGCATAACAGATGAATACCACTCATTCTTACATTGTATTATATCCTGTAATAGAATGCAAGAATCTCCATGCTTCTGGATTATGCTCACTGGAAGACAATCAGTGATTTTTGGAAATGCATAGATTTTTTAAAATACACTTTCTTTTTGTAAAAACAAAGCAAAATGGTTTACAGAGCCAAAAGGAATGCATGAAATAGCTGGGGTTTAAAAACCATGTTATTTTTTGCTTTAGCATGAATCAACATGAACCACTGACATGCCTTAGTTAAGATTTAGCTGTACCACAAAACATTCGTAGGATAGCAGTTGGAAAACTTGGGGATGAGAGACACAGGGCACAAAAACATATACACTACAAACGAGATGCCATCCAGAAAAGTAATTTCATATTCCACATTTGTCTATGGAATTGTCTGAGAATCTTCTGCTCAACATTATTTCTAGATTTATTACAGCAGTTCACAACTGGATATATTTAGTCACTGACCAGTGCCAGAAAGCACTACCAGACTATAGGATCATGGCATATTTTAAGTTTGATATCTCATCAACCATCAAGGCCAGAAATAAAATACCTGCTATAATCAAAAGGAATAAACACTTCAGAACTCCAAAATACATGAGGGATTTTTTCAGCTAAGTCATGAGATACCCCAACTCAAAAATCACATTCTGATTACTATTGTGTGCCTGATACTCCCTGACCACCCTCTACATATTTTGATTTCAACATTTTAACATCTAATCTAGAAAAATCCCATTAAAGCTAGTGAAGCAATGTTTTATGTGGGGCCCCTGAGGCACTTCCACATGCAAACACCACCACCACATACCAAAAGCAAAGAGTCGGCACTCAAGTGGCACTGAAGCTGATAGGTATAAGAGCAAGTCCCAAAAAGCTTTAATGCCAAATTCTGACCTAAATCACAGCACTGTCAATTCAAAGTAATTGACTCCTGTGGATTTACATGAGTGGAAAGGAGATCCTAATCTTGTTCTTAACCTTTACCTTTGAAGTAGAGATGATCATAAATCAGGTTTTCTCATCCAACAGGAAAATGTCAGAATTTCATAACTTTCTTCAAATTGGGCAGGCAGTCAAAAATGTTCTGAGCAACACTTAACAGGCTTTTTAATTTTAATGTGTCTAATGAAAAGAAAACAACTGGAAATACTTATACAGATTAAAACTCTCATCTCAAATGGTTTTGACATGACAATGCATCCCACTGAATGTGGGCTCAAAGCCCCTGCCTGAACAGTGAGCGCTGAGTTCCCTGAGCTGCTGCAATGGTACAACCACCAGGGAGGCTGTGGAACAGCACCAAAACTCATCCAGAAAAAGGGATGGGTATAGGACATGGCCACACCTGTGACAGCACTGGGCCTGAGGGCATGTCAATCCATGATAAAACCTAATCCTTCCAATCCTAGACTAAACTTTTAATTTCAACCTTTCTGATTAAAAAAAAGAAGAAAGAAAAAAAAGGGAAAGAAAGGCCAAAATCCAAACACACATATAGTGCTTGTGGGCTTTTACTGTGGAAAAGATTTCCATTTCATTTAAATGGCATCTTCAAGTACCAAAAAAAAAAAAAAGGCATGAAGGACTTGACTCAGTAGAATGAGACAACTTTGTGTGAGGTAAAAGTTATGCCAGAATTAAAACGCAGCAAGAAATGGGAACCAGGAGCAATGCACGGAAAGGGGTGGAGCCAAGTCAAGGGGTTTGCCTGGAGCTTAGACCCATGGCCAAATGCTCTTACCAAAGGAAGCAGGAACCTCACCCATTCTCTAGCTGCAGGAATGCAAAACAAGGTGGCAAAACTCTCATCAGCCACTAAGGAGTGTTTGTTGACTTCCCGTAATCTAGTTCACCTTATTTACCTTATTTTGGTCTAGGCTTCTGAAACTGCAAAAGTCCATCCAAACGCAGCCTCCTGCAACCACTTCTGGCTGCATGACCCACCTCATCTGTGCCTTGGACTGATGTGCCAGTTGGAAATTGTATTTGCTACTTTGGGAGTGTCTGATTTTCATGGATCTGCGTGCTCAGACCCAGTTAGGACAGCCCTGACGCCTTCTCCAGCTCACCTGAAATGGGAGCTGATGTTACTGCTCATTCATCTTGGCTTCCTTTGCTCTCCCGAATATTTCTGATGGTTGCTAGGCAACTATTGTTGAATACATGCATGAGGCATTAATTGTATGAGCACTTTAAAAGAGGAAAATTCTTTAAAACTGAGGACATTGCCATACCAAAAATAGGATATTTCTTTTATGAAGGGCAACACTCGTGGCTGGGAATGTTGAAGGCTGCAGTATGTCAGAGGCCAGATGAGTCACTCAGATTACTCACATGCAGCTCAGCACAAAAGCAGCATCTTAGCAGACCTGACTTCATAATAAAATTTTATTTTAAATTAAGTGCTTCAGATCTAGTTTTATCTTCTGACTGCTGTCATTGGGATATCACACTCCACATTTTCATGAAATTAATTGCGTTGGGTCCAGCTGCTGTTACAGTGTTAGAAGGCAGGGAGTGTATCAATTCAGTACCTTCTAAACTAAACATGGCACCAGCAAGTACTCCTCTTTGCTACACTTCAAAGAGATGCTGTAGTCTCACTGCTGATCCTAAGTGCTCTGTGCTTCTTACCCATAAATGTGGATTTCATTTTATAGGGTCTTTTTTTCCAAAATACATTCCAATGTCATGATCAAGCTCTAAAGACAGTAAACACAGACTTCCATAAATTGACTTAAACTTCTAAACTAAGTAACTGCAAGGATTTGCAGCTAGGTAATTTTTAGGGGGGGTTGTTTTATAAAAAACCCATCTGTACCATAACTAAACATTCACAATATACACGTATTCATCTTAATTACAGGCTGCCTTTCTAAACAACCAGCACCAAAACCCCCCTGAAGAACCATCATTTTTTGGCAAATGAGTACAACGATTATGGTTCATTGCAAAATCGGGATGCTATAAAAGAATGAGGGCAACTATACTGCTAATTTTAAACATGATGTTCTGAGCTAAGAGCTGCTCAAGACCCTGGGAACAATCTTTTCCATTTTTCAAACTTGTGCTCTACCTCTGTGAAAGTTCCTAATGGGACACAGGCTCAACTCGTGAAGTTCAGCTGAAGTTTGTAAGACTTGAAGGTGAAGGAACTTATTTAATCAGGGAAGTGAGAAGTAGAATCATCAACACCTACTTAAAGTAAACATGCCACCCCACAGCAAACAGCTGTTTTTCACTGCAAGTTCGACTTCCACCGCAGTTGCAAATCCAGAGTGAAACACAGGAGGGTGATGACAGAGCTGGAAGATCGAACAGTACCTCTCTGTTGAAGCAGCAGCAGTGTCTGTGAATATCACTGATGTTAGCAGGATGATCACCATTAGCGTTTTCACATATTCTCTTACCCTTTCTGTGACCTGAAACTGCTGATTTCAAACAAATTCATTCTCTTCTACTATTCACTTTTTTCGTGTCTAACACCTTATTTTTAATTAACATCTCTTAAAAGCTATTACAAAGTTAAGGTCACCAGAGATGTCTGTGAAACACCCACTGGAGAAGACTCATGAAGTAGATACTCTAAGTCTGCAGATGATCTTGCAGGGTGCTCCCACACATTTAAATAACATGCTGAGTTAGGTTTTCCATTCTTCACCTGAGGAGACAGCCAGCCCCTTGCAGAAGTTACTAAAAGTGGCCTAAAATGGACCTAACGTACTCCTGGAGCTGATCTCCTGAAGAGAGAACAGGCCAGGGATCGATCATATCCCAGAGACCAGAGCAGAGGAGCACACTCTGGTCTGTGCTCTGAGATAGACAGCTGCTCATGGTGGATTGAGACAAGTAAGGAGAACAAAGAGGACATAGGCTACCAACAGCCACCAGCATGGATCAGTGAAGACACTGATATTTAGCTCCTAACATACCGTATTTCCCCCATAATCCTCTTTCTCATTCTCCTGTCCACAGAACAGATGCAAAGCTCTGCCCTGTCTAATTTGGAATGCAAGCAAATTTTTGAAGGTTTGTTTTATTGTATAATGGACACAAGATCCAGCACAGTTTAGCCTCTACTGGCCCTGATGCTATAAATTACATATATTAATGAAGTCACAGTTTTTAAGGCCAGAAGGAATTAGGTGAGTGCCTTGTTTACCTTCTGCAGATACTGCCTATACAACTGAGTGACCACTGGATGAAGACAGTATCTCTTCCTTGAGTAAGGGTCCTGTCTTTTGCAAAGCAGTCTTGATTTAAAGGATTGAAGTAATAAAGAATCTATGCTACTCCTACCTAAGTTGTTACCATGGTTAATTACCCCTCGCTGCTATGTAATTGTGCCTTAGTTTCAACATTAATTTATCTGCTTCCACTTTGAAGTGTGGGGTCTTGCTGTGTGTCTGTTTGCCACATTACAGAGACCTCTACTGCCACAGGTCCCCTCCTCATTGAAGTACTAACAGACTGATTGGGCCCCTTCTTAGTCTTCTCCTCTGTGTACTACCTGCAGTGACATTCTTTAGTCTTTCACCCAGAAGCAAGTTCTCTGTCCCATGAACTGCTTTTTGGGCCCTTCCTTAACCCTGTCCAGTATTTGAATATGCAAAGGACAGGCATCAGAATCAGGTCCAAAGCAGAGAAAAATGTCTCTAATAAAACTCCTCCTGCTCTTCCATGTTCCTCTACAAGCCCATAGTTCAGAATAATACATTTGAGTATTAGTAGTGCAGTTATTCCATGAAAATGTACCACCCTTTTTGCAGCAAGCCATCATCATCTGACTAACCAAAAATGTTAGCTCTCAGGGGGTTGATAATAATTTCCTTCTAGCATTAGAGGCAGGAGTAGTAACACCTCTCTATTTCTTCTCTCTGTTCTCTGCTTATTAATCCAAGGAGCAGCTCTGCTCTCCTACTCTACCCAATTGGTTATCTATCATTAGCCCCAAGTAATTTATGCCATTAGGACCAACATAACAGCCCTGAAGCACACCGAAATGCTGCCAGATCACTGAAAGACCAAGATACACCTGTATCCAATACTGAGGCCCAAACTCCAGCTGAAATGTAAACTGTCATTGCTTCAGTCACGTTTGGCCCATCACGGACAATGTATCAACTAAAAAAATCACTAGAAAATCATAATTGCCAGTGATAAACCTACACAAAAAAAATCCACACTACTTCTTTTATTAAAATTTGCCTTCACTTTCAGGACTGATGCATAAAGACAAGGTCCTAGGAAGAAACTACCAGCATCCACTGGCTATGGACACATGCAAAAAGGGATTGCTGAGGTCTCTTAAGCTATTTGTGTAAATGATAAACTAATTGCCCTTGATCTGTTTGATCAGGTTTACAAAGATGCTGACAGGTAATGAGAACTTAAACAGCACTACTGTCAATAGAGAGAAAAAGCCCTACTCTGGATCCCCCTCAACGCCCTCACTTGATTTCAGAGAGAGAAAACTATAGCAAGAATTTTAATGACCTATTTTGCCTCTTTTGCAGTTTGATTTAAAAGCAAATTCACAAAATCCCAGCCATGTGGAATTTAAATTCTGCAGAAGTCTCACCCACCAGCAATTACTACTGCAGTGTTTAAAATTTTAAAAGAAAACAAACGCAAACCTGAACAAAACACTATTTTTCAATTAATTTTCTTACTCTGATTTCTCTCCACATTACATCATCTCCCAATTACTGTGATTTTGCTGAGTGTGCCAATTTCTTAAATACACAGCTATAAAATGTATGGACTAATTGTTGAGCAGAACTGAAGAGCTATTAAAACTGCAATAGTACAGCACTTCCAATGGTAGTCTATTATTTCTACATGATTGGTTTTGTACAGTCCAACTCATGCAGTGAAACTCTTAGATAAATTAACTCCTTCGTTTTGACATAAACATCAAAGGGAGAATTAAAGCAGAATGAACATTATTTTCTGCTGCTATTTTAGACATACTGTTCATAACATCCATGAACATTCCTGGAAAGTCACAAATTATTTAAATTGAGAAAGCCATTTGCTGTTTTATCAAGTCTGTAATACACAATGTTTGGCTCCAGAATTATCTCATTTTCCCATTTCATGTTTCCCTGTCATCTACATGGTAGAGCATGTTTACAGAACTTTATAACTATAATATACAATTCAGTCATTTCTAAACAGCCCTGAAAGAGTAAGTCTGAAATGTACACATTTTAAAGATCACTTAGTGAACACCAAACCCTTTCCCAGCTGTTTTAAATTTTGAATTTCCCAATAAATGAATAACATACTAAAAAAGCAAACAAGATCTGACATTATTTAGTCTAAGTTTCTAAAATGGCATAACATCTGTAGCTAAAAACAATTCTGAATAACTATATTTAACTAGAGCAGTATTGTATTATTCATAGCTCATTTTCCTTACAGACTAGGGGACTTAATGTGGTGTTCAAGCATTTCAAACATTTCTTTTAATTGTTTAGTCCATCCAAGAACCAAACTGCTGAAAAAAGGGGGAAAATGTTCACTCATATCTTTTATATATATTCATGTGACCAACCCATGATCTCAGTTAAGTGCCACAACTGTTCATTAACACACATCACAGCCCCCCAGTCTGCACTGCAAGCTTTGAAACCATGCCAGAAGCAGGGGCTCAACAAATGGCACTTTGACCTTTTCACTACTAACTTCAATCTTTATTAAAATCTCTCAAACGTCAGCTCTGTCTCTCTCTTTTACCATCTTTTATGGGCTCCTGAAATACCGAATATTCATTCATTAGACGAAAAGTTTGTTACATTCTTACATAATGATAGATTCCCCTTTCACATGCAATCGGCTTGTGAAATGCCTCTGATTGAAAAAGGGAACGAAACAACCCCTCCCCCTGCCAAACAACTCTAAATTCAGATTGCTCACTCACTTCCAGGGAAATCAAGCATGCTGCCTAATATTAAAAAATCTCATGGCATCCGGGCAAGTTTAGCTCTGTTTTATGTTCCCCTTATTAAATTTCACCTTAGCAACACACAAAATCCTCACCCTGCTCTGTGTTTACTTTTTCAGTTTCGTGTTTGCATCTTCACTTCTTTGGTCCAAGCATTTATGGGGCGACAGAAACTGAATTTTTTTGTCCAGCAGAGTTTCAGATTCTTACAACAGTGTCACCAAAACCAGCAATCCCAGGGAGGAAAATGCAAAGAGCCAAATAGAGGCTTTGATCATTTTTATGGTGCTCAAGCATAGATTTGGTGGCGGGGGGAGAGAAAAATAATGTGTTTTTTTTTCTTTTCTTTTTGCCTACCAGTAATTAAATAATTACACATGAAGAACAACAAAAAAAAAAAAAAAAAAAAAAAAAAAAAAAAAAAAAAAGAACCACAGAAAAAGTTCTCATGAGTCATTTATGTGTTTTCATTCTTTGTGTAAACTTTCTGGCACACCCTATATGCTTCACTTCTTGCTTTAAATAAGTAAGTACTGGAAAATATCATAGTATTTGGAACCAAGGGAAATGACACATTAATTCGAAATTTACTTTGTGTAAGTTTGCATTTTGCAAATTTGAAATGCAGCTTCAAGGAAACCTGAAACTCACCTTCAAGCTCTGATTTCCCTCCCCCTTTACCCACGGATTATGCAGAAGGTATAAGCTATTCATTTAAGCAGCACAGTGAAGTATCATCATTAGGGGGCTTAGTTGCCCGGGTTACTCCTATCAGCCTGACCAGTGGGGAACCTGGGAAGCGTGAGCTCCAAAGGGGGGAAAAGTAAACAAAGTAATGAGTAACAGTTACAGCTCCTTAAAATGTGTACATTAACCTCGGTATTGGGAAACTATTTGCTTTTTAGAGGCAGCACCCTCCCATTGAAATAATGATAAATATTTTGGAAATTCCATCTCAAAGCCAAAATTAAATTACCCATACACTCTCCGAGAACAAAGATTTTTAGTATATCTTCAAATGAACTCAGGTAAGTTTACAAATGGCCTATACCTAAAAGACCATTAACTAAAATTACATTTGTTTTTATTGAAAGACAGCCTCAAGTGCTGACATGTAATATATGACACGTGATACATAATAATACTGTTAAACCAGTTCTGACATAATATTTCCCTAGGCATAATAACCACAAATGACTGCTTTAGTTAAGAACTAGCCAGAAACAAAATAGATCCACGTAGAAGTAGCTTTAACCATAAATACCTCAACAATATTTTATGTCACTTTGTAAAAAAGTTAAAGGAGTCCCATAATAATTAACAACAAAAACTTCATGTTCTTTACTATTGCATGGTGGTTGTGAAAGGTTATTTCATAGTCCCACAGCTGCCAATGCTGTAAATTATGCAGGCACCAAGAAGCATTAAGGAGAAATAATAGCAATTTAAACTAAGGCTGACGTAATTCATGATAAACAGTCATTGGAAAATATTACAATGTTGTCTTTTTTGAGTGGGTTTAATCAGAAGAATGTGACCATATTCTGACACAAACCACTTCACTTTTCCATTGTATGGGAATGGGGGCCCTTCCCTGGCCATAAAGGTCTCGCTTGCTCACTGCCACTGCTGAGCCCCAACACCTCAGGGATGCTGCTCACGAGGCCTGGGTTGCCAGTGGGCCCAGAGTTCTGAGACACAGCTCCAGCTTGGCCCTGGTGGTCCAAGGGAGGCATGCAAACCAGGGGAACAGTCAAGGATGTGCCAATGAAGGCATACGGGGCAAAAGAGATGGCTCCAGAAATGAGACCACCTATGATGGACATGGCTCACAAATATAATGGACACAGCCTGGCTTACTTTTTGCTATGAACACAGTACATGATTTTGATAGCTGAATTGTAAAAGCAGCCATCAAGAGGAAATCTGATACAGAAGGCATTAGTAATGTACATCTACAATCATTTATTGAATGGACACCAATAAAGCAGATGCACATGCAGTAGATGAGAAAACGCATGCTATGGGTTGCATTTATCAGGCCTAGAAGAGCAGCTCACTTGCAAACCCCCCATTTGCTGGAATTACACAGTAGTTCTCTGCTGAACTCTGTCTGGTAGTAAACCCCACAATACCATCACATAGCCACTAAGCTAAAAAACAAAAAGAAGTTCTGGGCACACCCAGGCCCTTGATTCTGCCACGGGCATTCTCGAGAGAGGATCTCTCACCTGCAGTCCAGTGAGAGCCCCAAATCCTGAGCTATCCCAGCCCAGGCCATGCTGGGCACCCCATGGTTCCCAACCCTGATGTTTCTCAAGCAGCCAGGTCATGGCCCAACGCAGTCACTGCAGGCATGTGGCATGAGCCCCGTGTCCTCAAGACTGCCACCCAAGGGCACCTGAAGAAGTAAGGGGCCACACCAAATTCCCAAGTGCCCCCCCATGGGAGCAGTCCTCTCAGGCAGCTCCCCTGCTCCTCTGTGCAGAGCTGACAGCCACGACCAGCCCTGGCTGAGGATGCCAGGGGCCCGAGGAAAGGGGCAGGAGCAGCTTTTCAGGCAGTACCTGCCCTTCCACTCGGCATCTGCCGCCTTCCTGAAGGCAGCGGGAACACGCAACCCAAATAGAATCAGTGTTCTACATCAAGGAGTTTGGATTTTATAGTGAAAAATAATCTATTTATCCTGGTTAAAACTCCAGTAGCTAGTCAAAATGCACTAAAAAGCCAGAAAGGAATAGAACCTAACAGCATTTGTTTCCATTGACGTTCTTGCACGCAGGAAGGTATTTTATCTTACTTTACTACACATTACTTATGTTCACTTAACAGATTGCTGTTAACATTGGGTGAGATTCTGTCTTTGGTTAACTGGTGAAAATCTTGAGTAACAGCCACGGAAGTGCATTGAGTTATGCTGGATTTACGCCACTGAGGAAGGCAGAATGTGACCCCTTATCAGTGCCTTTTTGCTTTGAGTATACAAATATTTTATGCATTTCAATGAGTGACAGAATGCAAAACTTGCAAATATTTATTTTTAGATGTATGGGGGAAAAGCAATTAGAGCTAAAAATGTTAAGAATGAAGAAATCACTTAACAGAAGCAATTATGTTGGGCACATAAACAGCTCTGCCTTCAGACATTTTATTCAAATGCTGCAAAGCACACTAGAAAATACCAATTGTTTTTAAAAAAACCTCCAAGTATTTTTTCACAACTGAAAAATCAATCATTATAAACAACATCTGGGGATCATTAATATCTTGCTCTACAGTTGAATTAACAAAATAAGAAAGAAATCTGACCAGAATCCAGAACATTTCCAGATTCGCTTTCTCAAGCTAAAAGCTTGTGTTTGCAGAGGTGGGGTGGGAGGGAAGAGGAAATGTACATTTATCTATATTGTATATAGCACTGTTATGCATTAATCACTACTTCCCCTCCAGCTATGTCCTGTTTTTGTTTTGAGAGACCTAAAATTTGAAATATTTTGCTAAGCCACCCTGCCCAAGACCTTGGAAAAAATTAGCATATTTTTCAGACTGCTGGAGATGCCACCGTAAAGCTCCATCTAAGGAGCTCCCAATATCCATGTTAATAAAAAGTCTCCATACTCCTCCTGTTGCAGTTCTAAATGTTTTAAACATTCCAGTCTTTGCAGAGGAGCACTAACACCAATCCCACTTTAATATCACATTTGTATTAAAACAAAGAAAAGAAGCCCAAAGCATCTATATGGAAACTTCAGGTTTTTTTTAATTCATCTGATATAAATTATCCTGCAGGTAGCCAAAACAGACAACGGCAATAATGCTGATATATCAACTGAAAAACTTAGAAAAAACACCCAGTCAGCCCAAGTGCAATTCTTGTACTGGAGCTAGTTTAAAAAGAAAGGCCAACTTTGATTCTTTGACTCACACAAATAAAATAAGTCACCAACAGGAAAACTGTATTTCATTTAGACTGAAAACATTCTTCCGTCTTTTTTTTGTTTGTTTTAAAGACTCATTCCCTGCCAAGGTTTTATTTTGTTATGTTTTTCCCCCAAACAACTGATTTTATCTGTGAGTCACAAACTTCTGTAAACTAAGATGCATAATGAGAGCAAAGACCAAATTTCAGCTATACCAGGAGTAATGTTACCACTCTATACCCTGAACTCAGCAGCTTTCATGCCACAGAATTTTTCTGGCACATGACCCATCCCTAAAAATTTCTCCTTCATAATGCTGCTCTTCCATGGCTTCCCTGGCCAATGCCAAGGAGGGTAAGTCTTTCTGAAATTGCTGGCTCAGAAACCCCAGCAGCTGGGAGGACTGGTAAGTCACCCCTCATTCCCAACCACTCCCTGCCAGCCCTGGAAGTGAGGCAAACTGCCTTCTCCATTGTTTTACAGGGAGAGATGAGCTGTTGAAGGCTTTGAGCTTTGCATTTTAATGTAGATAACTTTTTGCCTAGGAAGCAATATATCTTTAAGTTTGGTTTGGGGGATGGGGAGAGGAGATAAGTGGGGCCTGCAATGCCCTTTTGCACGTTTTTGGTTTTTTTTTTCAACGAGCAATTTCCCTCTGCATTGCTCATGTTATGGCCAAATGAAGATGGTTAATTTTTCAGAGGAAAAATTATATTTATACCACAGTAAGTTGTAGTTATGTCACTTTTTGGTATGAAATGTTTCATTAAAAAACTGGGTTTTACATGCAAGCCCAAAACCTTCTTTTGGGCGTGAACATGTGTTTACAGTACTTCAGGGACCAAACAGATTTTTTAATGGCATATTGGACCCAGAATGCTGTAAAAATAATCCAGATTGATTTAAATTTACCAAACAGATTTTGAAAATTGAGAAGAAATAAGGTATTCAGTTTTCTCTCACACTCCTGTTTATAGAAAAAGCAAGCCCCTCATCACAGAATGAAAGACAACCTTAGGCTTCATCATTAACAGACAGGATTTATAACGTTTATCTAGCAAAGCACCATGATAAATCCTTCTGTGTGAGATTTTTAGCTGGTGAAGCTGATGGAGCTGAAACTCACCATCAGCCAGACCACAGCTGGATCACAGAAGGATCCTGGCTCATTGATGTGCCCTGGAAGCCATTCCATACCATGGAGCTGGCACAAGCCTGGCAATTGAAGTCACCTTTTTTGGACAAGCAAACACAGAGCACATGTGCTGCTCTAGCAACAAGTGTACACTGATTTATGCCCAGTGACCTTCAGATACACCTTCTGAACACTCACAGTCAGCTTTGCCTCCAGCTAGATCACTTTGGTCTGTAATGAAAATTATTAGAAACCTAATATTTTCATTCCTTCTCTCTTGCAGCACGTATGACCACACAGCAGATGCCAGTAAATGATATGCATTTACAAAAGTTATTCAGTAACAGTAACCCCAGAGGCTGATAAATGAAAAAGATTTTGAAAAATGTCTCGAGCTGAAGAGAAATGAATTGTTCATTTTCATTGCTCACATTCATTTCATTATCCACCTGGACTGCTTCATGCTGGTGAGGACCTCTAATTGCTCTTATTTCAGGAGAGGGATACGTGTGCAGTTTGACTGCAGTCATAGCCAGGAACTTGGGCTATCAAGACATCCAAGCAAGGTTTATGTCTTCTGCTTTCTGAACAGAAGCAAGCTCTTGAGCCTATTTGCATTCTGGAGGGGAACCCTCCAAGGCAGTTGGATTAACTAATCAGTGGTTATATCAACAAGAATGGGAGCAGGAGGCTTCCCACTCACACCAGTCTTTCTCTAAATGTAGAGCAAGTCCTTCCACGGCAGGCTGCAAAGAAAATGATGCAAATGTTTGAGCCATCCAGCTGCTGAGCCCATTCCTCAGCAGCCCACTTCTCCAGCAGCCTCCTAGATGGGATGCTGTGGCACACTGAACCAAACCAGAGGAGAATCAGAAGAGGACTGTGCAAGAAAACTGGTCCTAAAAATTGCTGTCCAAACCACTTGGGCACAGGGCATAGAGCAGTGGACAGGCAGGGCAGAGGCAAGCACAGGCAGCTGTGGTGCTGGCAGCACCTGTGGCAGCCCAGGCTGGAGCTGGAGGGGAAGCTTAGCACAGCCTGAGCCTCCCAGAGGCTCAATGGAAACACAGAACATCCACACAGGACTGCCCAAAGCCTGGCTGCATCATCCCTTCAGGCCGTACCTGTGGAGCTCACAGACACCTACATACATCTTCTGCTTTAAAAAGTCACACTCCAAAACAACATTATTTATTGTCAACAAAACTTAATTCCTCTTCCTCACTTCTTGCTTTATTTATTTTTGTTAAACCCTACAGAAGAGGGGAAAAGAGGCAAGGAGTATGAGAACAAGTCAGAGCTCAACAGTTTCTTTTTTGTTATAAATTTATAATGAAAGTAGAGAGAGTATTTCCAGGAAAAACATTTTGGTCTGGAAAATTAAAACTGCCTAAGAAGGGCAACAGCTTACATGCTGGGGGTTCTTTGTAAAGGTGTTTCTGGTGTATCATTTATGACGTGCTGTATCTGTTGCAAAATACTGCAACATACAGAGAATGTATAAGACTTGCCTCAAAAGCAATGCTTCTGTAGAAGACTTGGCATCCACAAGAAGCCAGTGCTCCTCACATAAAGACATCAGCAGAATGTATTTCCCAAATATTGTATTTGCTTTAGAGTTAGGAGAATTTCAGGTAAAAATGGTGATATTCACACTCCTATCTGGTTCCTTCTGCACACTTATTTCATTTGCAAGGTAAGAGAGAGACAAAACCTTCAAATTAAATGTGTCTGGATCTCCTATTAGACACCTTTTCAGAATTTTAGTCACCATTTTTGTAATCTGGTATCCCCTCAGATTTGACTGATAAATACCAGTGCCTTAATCTATTTATCTACTGTACCACCCTGCCTCTGTTTAGCCCTAGCAGTCATCACTTTCCACATGTGATATCAATCTACACGGTATCAATGTAAACTGTTTGTATAATGAAGCATTGTACATTTTATTGTCCTGCCAGCGAAGAAAAGGATTAACTAGCACTTTGCCTATTGTCTTCAACATAGGTAGCATAACTGACACCATATATTTTGCAAAACAGACATGGAACCACACACTGGCCAGTTTTTTCTTCTTAAAACAGCAGAGCTTGCAAGTTTTACATCATTATTTTCATAATAAGTACTTTTAAACAGTGGTTTTGGGGCTCCTTTTTTAATAGGGATTTTTAAAAAATCTGCTTCTTAAACCAAACTAAATTTTAAATACACATTATTAATTTCTATGGCTAAGATTTCTGTGGCTCTGGTTGATAATGAGATAATTGCCTCGCAAAGGTCAAGAGAATGGCATACTTTGCTTTCAGAGGCTGAACAAAGCACTTGCTATGGTTCACTAAGCGTAGTTTCTGCATCACTCCACATCTCTTTGATTCATCTATTACTAATATTCCATGATACACTTGCATTATGGATCCAACTATTTCAACAAACCTGTAATCAAGGAATGACCCTGAATAAAATACTCCACAGCAAGCAGATGGTAGGCTCATGAAACGCCTTCAAGCCTAAAATAACCTTTCCCATATAAAAAGAAGAGTCAATTACAACTGAACTTTATATTCTGAGCTTGAGCTCAGAGTAAATAAAACCCAACATGATACTATTGTGTCATTGGACCAAACGTCCAGGGCATTTAATTCATTTTTTTCCACTACTTCCACCCCCTAAGAGCAACCAACACTTTTATTCATAGTTCATTCAAAGCCTGTAATGTTTTGTGTGAGTGTGAGCAGACTTGACAGTTCGGGCCTGATTCTGAAAAATCTTGACAGCACAAAACTAAAACTACTCCACTGGAGCAGTCATGTGCTCCAGTGACACCACCATGTGAGGAAGGATCTTGTCTGCCTATTGGTGGCACAGCAGCAGAGGAGCATTACCTTACAAAATGCCCCAATGCCACCAGATGAGTCAGGGATTCTCTGCTGAGACAACAATGTCTGAGCTGGGCACCAAGCTCAAAGCCAGCGTGCTACAGTTCAGAAAAACAGGTAGGTAACTCTCCCATCAGAAACATTCCCTCTGACTCTCATTATTAAATGTTTAAGGGCAGAATTTTTTTCCTGTAAAAGACCACAGGAGCTTTCTTGCAGAGGAAGGGTGTGGGGGGGTCTTGCAAGCAAAGGTGTATTCACCACCATGCAGACTTTGCAAGCATTAGCCACAGAACTCATCCATCTACAGGGAATAAAACTTAATTCTGTACACTGCTAAAGAAACAACACTGGACCCATTACTGGGTGTCCACACAACATGCATTCTGCCATATATTCAAAGCACGTCTGCTATTATTGGGATTATCTGACACCAAAACACCCCTGTGTGAAATCACCCGGTTGCTATCAGGTGTCAAATCTCGCAGTCCTTTCCCCCAGCTGTAAGGGGCCATGTACTCCAGTATTCTCTATGCCTTTTGCATTAAGAGGTTGCCTCCCAGAAGTACCTCTGCCCTCATAAGAACAAGCTCCTAGCAGTGGCAAAGCCCATTCCAAGACGACCAGAAACACAGCAGCTGACACTCATACAGGACCCTGGGAGCGTGGCTGACGAGTGCTCTGCAACAGCAATGGGGTGTGCCAGGACTCTCTCCTATTTTGCATTTGTTAGCATACTGTACCAACAATGACTTCAAAAAACTAACAGATACTGTAAAGCTTCTGGAAGACAGGCTATAGGTGAATGGTTAAGGTAGATGAACT
Source organism: Aegithalos caudatus (assembly GCA_013389925.1). Taxonomy (NCBI): domain Eukaryota; kingdom Metazoa; phylum Chordata; class Aves; order Passeriformes; family Aegithalidae; genus Aegithalos; species Aegithalos caudatus. The sequence goes on from WEIU01004193.1 coordinate 162,497, forward strand.
TCAAACCCAGGCAAGGTATTCTTTCACTCAGACCCAGTCACTGTGATACACTCTACCCATGTAACATTATCTTTGATTGTGAACTCAAGTTGCAATACTGAAATCACCGGTGGCTAGAAGCCTTCAGTCTTAAAGAAGAAAGAGCATATTTGGTACTGAACATTTCAATCATAAATAGCATTGGTTCAGTTCAAAGGAATCACATCTTCCTTTTGGAAATCAGTGGACACTTAAAAGAAGAGAAATGTCTTTACTTGTGATATAAAGAAAATAGCTGTAATGGGACTTACCAAATTCATCACATATACTTTCGTTTTCTATTAGAGTAGGATGATCAAATGTATCCCGACAATAGAAGATTTGGGGGTTCTTGCTTGTTACTGCAATGCCTCCAAGGGCTAAAACAAACTGGTCTGTTAGTATTGAAGAGGGCTTGTCCTGAATGCGCTTTAACATGGAACGGTATCGACAGTACTGTGGGTAGCTGAGAATTAAAAGGTTCGAATCTTCATCATCCTCACCTGGAAGAACAGAAAAAAAATTCTCTTAGTATATCAGAAAAATACAAAACAAGAGCTGTAACTCAACTATTTCAGAAAAATTCATTTTTCTGAAGTAAGGGTTTTTTTTCCTCAAGACCCAACTTTTATAGCACAGTGGGTCTGTAAAGAAAGGTTAAAACCAGGAATTTAAAGAAAGTTTATTAGAAGAGGTTATTTTCTGCCTTTCTTTTCAGTTTCCCCATACTTACTAACAAGAACTACCTGGATGAGCAAGAAAATACTGCTCTTCAGAAGTTGGCCAAGGGCCTGAATCAAATTGTTCTCCATACTTTGCCAATTTGGCTGCTTCAATAGAAATATTATCTTTAATTTTTACGCAGTTCCCCATATACCTTTACACTACACTCATGTTTACATCAGCTAATGTATTTTAAAAATAATAATATGCAAGCCTCAGAGCATACAGCTATTACCTCTCCTTGGAAGTACCCAATACTGGCAACTACCAAAGGACCTCTGGGCCAGGGAGGTGAGCTGATCTGACCCGGTCATTATCGCTAAACCCCAAGAGGTGGAAGCAACTTTCTTCACATTAACTGCAAATGCAGCAAGACTCAATAAAAGTCCTACTGAGCACAACAAGCAAATGAAATTTCAAACAGTTTGTGCTGCTGGGCTCAAGATGTAAAGCAATCTAGACCTCAGAGCTTTCCATTCCTCTATGGTTTAGATGATAACATGTATGAAGGTGGCAGATTCTAAAATATCACAATCAAGTGTCATTGTATAACCAGAAGCAAACCTAAGAGAAAAAAATACAGAACCCCTCAACTAGGGATACAAACATGAGAAATGACTCATTTGCAGTTATGCAGCCAGTACTCAACAGCACCTCCTTTTACGCTCATTTGTCTCCTCAGGTGCGTAACAGAACGTGGCTTTCCAGGCATGCCAGTGAAGACTAAGCTTTCAGTTTTCTGCTGTACTCTGATTAGTGAATAACTCAGCTATTTCTTCTGCCAGAGACAAAAGGTCTACTATTTAATCCCATTGCCAATACTGAAATCATCATTCTTACTCCTAAAGTAAAAATCACTTCAGACATTGAAAGAAAAGTCAAATCACTTCTCCCCAACTAAATATGATGGCACAACTCATCTAGATTCAAGTGAGGCAATGGAAATGTTGACACATAAAAGGCTAAATTTTAAGAAGTCTCTGGAAGCAGATATATCACCTAGAATGTCATCACTGCAGATGAATGCAATGCTGTAAAAAAAAAATCAACATGACAGACGGACTTGTGAAGCACCGTCTTTACCAGCACAGCTCCTGAAAGTCATCACTTTTAAAAACTCAGAACTCTCACCACTATCCTGACATAGGTGAGGAGATAAAACAATTTGTGTAAAAAAACCCCAAANGTAAGAGTAATACATTTTGGTAAACAGCACTGACATTACTTTTCTAAGAAAATAAAACTGACAGCCCTAAAACCTCTTGGTCAATAACGATGTGGTCATGCTTTTCTTTGTTTCACCAAGTATCCCATAAGCCTACACAACAGCACGATTGAGCCAATTGCTTCTGGGTATAAGGCTCTCTCTTCTTTATTAGGAAACTCAGAAAATCAGATCAGGAAAACTGTTCTAGGAATTAACAAGCACATGATCCGTCCTTTAGCTCCTTCGAGAGTTTCACGTACGCCTGTTTGACGGTTATTACTACTTTATACCTTTGTGCAGATAGCGGTGAGCTGAATCTGTCGATCTGACAGCACTTTTCTTATGCCAGGATGTGGTCAGCTTTTTAAACAGGGTGTATATAAATGTATGTCCCACGTGCCTTTGTAGTAAACCATTAGTTTCTAGACAAATGTGCTGCAAGTCCCTGCGCAGAATTACACAAACTTTGTACCCCTGACAACTGACTCAAACCCCCTGGCATAAATTAAAACCAAGTAATTTTTACAGGATCACTTTCATACATGCTTGTGCAATTCCAATGAGTACTTTGAGATGCATTTGTTTCCTTTCCTTTTTTACTCCAGGCTTGATAGATACGTCTAAGAACGAACAAAGGCTGAATAAACTGAAAATTTGTTTAGTGAAAGACAAACACAGTGTTCCTGGAACAAAGATTTTTTTCCTCAACCACGCCCACTTGGGAAGAGAGAAATCAAAGCAGACCAATGCCTAATAAAATGCAAGCCCAAAGAAGAACAATTATTCGCTTTTATCAAAATCTCACACGTGCCACTTAATGGTGGACTTAGTGAATATTGCAAGTATTTTTCAGAAATACGATCAGAAAGAGTTTACTCTTAGGAGAAGCAGAGTTCAAAATGTGGATCACATTCCATTAAAATTAAGAAAAACAACATGCCTTCTAAAAACATCCAGCTGAGATACCAGGAAACCAAGATGCTGTATTTCTGAGTTTCATTTTAGCTTCAACAGACAGAACACGGTAAAAGGTAACACCTACAGTATTCTGTTTGTGAGGCTCTGAATTTACTGAATTTACTCTAATCCTATGCTTATATCATAATTGAGTGGTTTAATAACCACCTCCAATGTCAACTTTCCATTTTTTTTTTTAATATTTCAAGGCTGAAAACAGAGAAACTGTGGTCAGGAAGCAAGGTTCCACCACTGCCTTCCTTGCAAGCACTGCCTGGTATCTCCAGAGTTGTAATCCAACAGTTCCCTTTGTAAGGGGTAAAGAGAGCTGGGATTTGGCACAGCCTGGCATTTATGTTGGATTACATGTTCTTCAATTTGTCTTTGTAAGTAAGAGATGCATGAAATGCCAAACACAATGAATCTATGCAAGAACTGACTTTTCAAATCAGCACAACCATTTTTAATATAAGGTAAGACAATTAAATGCCCCCAAAGAAAAAAAAAATAAAGCCTGCTAAAAGGACGAATTCCTAACAAATCCATCTAGAGCCAGAACTATTTACAGAGAGCAGAGAAAAAAAAAAATGTAACATGCTTTTTGTTTGCTTCTTTCAGAAACATCAGCCTATAATGTTATTGCTAACTGCCATAATCTACCCTCAACATCAGTAAGCATTATTTCTCTTTAAAAAGACCTTCACACCAGGATTTTATAGAGCTTGATGGAAAAACTATGCATGTTCCTTCCTGTACCTAATTACCTCAACTGGAAAAGCTGCCAAGTATTTTGCCCTTTAGTTCTTTTAATCGTATTAGTGCAAATGCATTTGGATGCCAACAGAAACAAACATTTTAAGATTTTTGCTTAAAAGATTCCAAATATGTATGAGGCTGGTGCTATGAAAGCACACTCCACTCCTTCCCAGAAGCACAGAGTTATTCTTACAGAAGAAATATGAATTCATGCCTCTTGTAAGACTAAATGTCTAGTTTCGACCCAATTTAAGTAAAATAATGTCAATATGAACTGCTCTCACAATGATTTATGCTACCTTCTGTTACTTTATTACATTAGACATTCCTTTCTCTAAGCTTTATACTTTTTGCCGTCCTCCTAGCAACCACATAAAGGCTGAGTCCCAACTTTATGCGCCTGGCACCCTTCCAGGCTCGACTGTTATTGATAATTATATTGAAGTTTCAATTTAATTGCTATTCTGTTGTGACACAGAATATTTTTTGTAATTAGGCTTTTCCCATTTTCTGTCCATTCATTTTTTATATTACTGAAAATGACTTTTTCGTACCCCCCTCCCCCCAAAAAAAAACACAAGCAGAACAATGATACAGATAAGGGTCTGTACATCTGTTACTATCATTAACAACTCAGTAATGTGAAGGGAAGGGAAGGGAAAAAAAAAAAATTAAGGAAAAAAAAACGGTGAATATAATTTCTCAGAAGGTAAATTTCTTTTCAGTTTAAGTACTCTTTTTCTTCTTACAGTTACTCAATGATTTCCTGTTCTAATTACAAGACATTATACAGAAAGTAATTTTTAAAAAGGAAATGTACCAGCACAGGAGGCTAAATAGAAACACTTGCTTGGTATGGTTTGAAATTGCCAACTTTTACGTCTCTTATCAATTCTCTGCTCTACCTTTGTGCAATATATTCTACCACACATCTACCATTTCTTCTGAGGCAGTTAACACAAATGTATACATCAAAGGGGAAACACACTTGCAGTTAAACTGCAGGCAAAGGGAAAAAAAAAAAATCAATTTTTTCCTCCTCCATGTAGCTGGTAAGTTGGAGGCAAGCCAAGCCTCGGAGTGGAAAATATTAAAAAGTACAAAGAAAAAAAAAGAAAAAAAGAGAAAAAAAAGCAGCAGGCTTGATTAAAAAGCAAAAGAAGAGATATTCAGTTCTAGATCTAAATGAATAAGCCACAAACTATTTCATAAAAACATACTGTGACGTAAATTACACATCAGTATTGCACTGTTGTGGTTATTTTGAGAAATGGCTTGTACTGTAAGTCAGCTGGTAAAACCCCACCCTTAATGATTTTGTAATTCTCCATACAGCAATCAAGTGGAGCAGTCATGAAATTGCCAAGAAGGAAAACAGACAGAGCTGTAGAGAGTTTGTAATAAAAAGATAATGTACTTTTAACATAACAGAAGTAGAAGATTGGTTTTATTAACTAAAAAAACTACTTAAAAGGTCCCAGGCTTGCCATTTGTTTTGATAAATGTTGACACAGATCTTTGTAAGATAAGCAATGGAAGTATCAGGGGAACCAGATAAAATGGGACAATGCTTTGGTGTGTGGGTAGCAAATTGAGCAAGGGAGCTATCTGGAATACAGAGAGAAAATGAAGGAAGTTGCAGGGTTCTGTCCATCAGACTCCTCTCCCACACGGCGCCCTCGCTCCTCTGCCTTCTTTCATAACGCTCTGTTACTAAGGGGGTCTCCCAGAGGATTCACATATCATAATTAGTTTATCATTGCTTGTATGCATGGCTTTGACCATTATCATCAATGTGCAGACGATATAGAGGTAATGGAGCATGCATCTGGATGTCTGGAGGGACTGGTGTGGTGCTGAATGAACACGGCTCCCTGTGATGGGAGGTCTCCTGACTGTCGCAGGGCAGTGTGTTCACTGACCTCCCAAGACCCTCCAGCTGTTAAGATCAAGTTCTCCTTCTTCTGTTCTACTCCTCTGGCAATGACTTTCTGCAGTACAGGCAGGAGAACACAGGTGTAGATGAAGCAAGGATGTGTAGCTCACCCTTCAAAACCAGTATCTGCAGGTCAGACAGGCCCTACACATCTCAGAGCTGCCTGTTCTAATAAAAACCCAGAGAAAAAGAGCACAGTTTTCAGCAGACGGAAATGAACATAGCACACAACTACCTAAAAACCCTGAATCTCTTAAAAGGTCCAAAAGCAACACAAACAGTGGAACGACGAAAGAATAACCACAAAGAGGAACAAGAAACTGGGTCTTTATGACCTTAAAATCTTTAAGAGGAATCTTTAAGAGGAGTGATGCAATGAGAACACCTTCCCATATCACAGTCCTGCTGTAACCTGCCAAACACCGCCAAACTTCCAAGGTAACTGCAGGTGGCCAAGCAGCGAGGACAGTCATCACCTACACCTCTGGGGACTCCTGTGCAGGAAAGGATAGCTCTCCCAGTGAAATAATCTGCATGGGAGGATTATCCCTGGCTCCTGCCTGACCACTTCTCACACCAAATTCTTTGCGCGGACACGAGGATTCCACAGCAGGAATCCACGCCCCACAGTAGCAATCTGCTGTGGACTAGGAGCAACGGCTGAGGAGTTCAGGTAGCTGCATCATCATCACAAGGCATGCTCTAGCACACTGATCCACCCTCTCTCCCGTGCTTAGGAAAGACTTCTCAAACACAGCTCTTCCAATCCTCTCTGCCTTTTCATTCCCACGGTCTTTATTCACTCTAGGAAAGACACTTGGTATGCCTCAGCTGCCTAATTAATCACAAGACCTAAAAATATTAATCTAAGAATCGTATTTCTCTCACAGATAAATGCAAATACAGTAATGATTTAGCCACATGAGATGGGACAGGAAATCTGCGGTTTTGGTTTTAAATAAATTTGGGTAAATTATTGACACAACGGGGATACCTCTTTGTCGGCAGGACCCATGCTACTCATCCCTGCTTTGAGAACCCCCCTCTATTTGAATGCTAATGCAATCAAGAACAAAGGCAATGTGTTGCAGGATAGAACACAGTGATTACATTTATGTTTACCAGATAATGATGGTGTTAACAAGTTGCCTGTAATTCTGACATGGACGTTTTCCTGCCTGATTCTGCTTTTAAACTGATCAAAAGGCAAAAGTCATTTCTGCCAATAGTGAGAATAAAATGTACAGCCTTTCTGCATGTGTCAGATATTTCTCCCTTTTTAAGGAGGAGACACAGCTAATTCTCAGAATTTCATGCCACTTCCCCGGCCCTCCGCTTTCTGTCACAGCGCCAGCAGAGCATCAGCCTTTCAAAGAATTCCTAAGCTTAGTTTAACATTTGAAAGAAAGAGAATACTTACAAATCTACTGGAGATTGAAACTACTGTTCAACTGAACAGCAATACAGTCATTAAAAAAAAAGAAAAAAAGACAGCATCATGTAATACTTAAAGCACACGGTTGAAAAACATTTTACACTTGGTTATTTGGATCAGAGTTGTTCTACTCCTACAAAACAGGGACAAACCCAAGTACGTTGATCCATGACATTTAATCAAATATTCTATAATATTTATCTTGCTAAATCACTGGAAATTCAAATCCTAGATCAAATTTTTGAAGAAGACAAAAGAAATTAAGTATGAAAAAGTTTACAACCTTCCACATCCTTTTTCAGACCCTAATTCTATATTCAACGCCTCATAACTGCAGCTCCAACCTTCCAGTCCCAGGATCCTCCTGCACCTTAGGAAGTGCCTCATAAACCTTATGAGGTGTTTCTAGACTCAAAAGAGGAGTGACTGACACTCGTCATTTCCAGCTTTTATATAACCCTTCCATCCACAGGCCTCAAACTGCTTTATGGAGATGAGTAAAAATTATTATCCCCATTACACAGAGAGAGAAACTGAGACAGAGAGAGCTTAAAGGATTTATTCTACAGCATCAAGCAATTTAGAGTGCAATGGGAGAGCAAAGAGGCCAGGCAGAAATTCTTGTTGGGAAATTTCTGGGTAAGGGAGAGATTCCTAAGTTTCCTCAAAGGGGAAGTGACTGTCTCTGGTTGCCCCAGCCAGCCTGCCTGCCTCCACCAGAGATGGGGCACGGACCAGGTGGCTCTGTGCCGAGGCTTCTCTCTTACCACAACCATAATCCCTGTCCCGCACAATTCCAGTCACTTCTTCATTCTTTTCAGCTGCTGCCCAGCTGGGATTATCCTTCCCTTCAGGAAGGGTCTGCAAAGCAGCAGGTCACCCTCCTGTGAGGGCAGGTGACTGCCATGACAACAACTGGAGGAACCCAAGGAAAGCAAGCCGACACCAGGGATGTGGCTGAGAAATTGCCTCCCTGCCTCCCAAAATTTCCTTCTCTCCTTACTCCTCAGCTCACCAGCATGGGCCAGCCCACGCCCAAAAAGCCATGGATGACTACAGAAAATCATTCTGATATAAAAGGTTTTTAAACTGCCCTATTAGTTCCTAAAGCAGATGGAGATGGGGGGAAGGGGGAGATTGACTGTAGAAGGGAGCACATGCTGCCTGTCCTCTTGAATGTTCTGGGTCATGCGGACCATTCAGGTTGAATGTGCATCAGCTTTTAAACAAGTATTTATCCTGGTTGTCGTGGTTACTGATAAGAAGCTTCAATTCTGCTGATAACAAAAAGAAGAAAGAATTAAAAAGGGGAGGGAAGCTGAAAACATAATTTGGTAATATGACGAAGCCAACGAGAGGAATTAAATCACATTAAACAAGCCAATTGTACTGTAAATGGCTCTGCCTCTGTATTTGCTTTTACATCATCTAAGGCTCTAACATGGCAGCTGCTTCAGTTTTAACAAACAAACAGTAAAAATCCCTTTTAATAACGAAAGAAAATAATGATATACTTTGCTTTAGCTGAATTCAAACATAATTTAATTTTTTCCTGAGGTGAGATTTGCACAGGGAACAATCAGATAATAAGTGTTATCATTCTCACAGACAAAACGGAACCAGCACTTTGCAATTCAAAGTGCTATTTAATGCACTGTTTTCAGCAATCTCTGAACACCATCCAACATACCACTGAACTACACTTCAGTACTTACACATAAAGCCTGATCCTGCAAATACTTGAGCATGGGGGTTTTGCTGTGAACACAAGTACTACAGCTGAGGTTGAAGTTGTACATTCCCTACAGCACCTTTCTGGGGTGGGGGGTGGGGGGGTGGGTCACATCCTCACATCCACTAACTTTCCTTACAGCACCTTCTCATGCTCTGTATCTCTGTATTATTATTACTATTTCCACGATCATGTGTCTTGGTCCCCCTTTCTTACATGTAGCACTGTAGAGAGAAAATACCAGAGAATGAAACGTGTCGGAGAAACATGGAACTAGAGCCCCTGGCAAGAGAGGGGCACACATTTTTACAGCAGTGATAATTAACCATTGGAACAATGAGCTCAAAGACGTAACGGATTCCCCAACCCAGTGCTCAGGACTGAACCATTTCTTTCTCAAGATATTCTCTGGACTGATGAATTTTAATCTCATGGTCTGTTATTTGTCTCCTGTGCTGAAGAGGCCCATGACAAATCCATACTTGTGTGGCATGAAAAACTGAAAAGAAGTGTAAAGTCGCTGAGAGTTAAACTGAGTTACTGGGTTTAATATCAGCCTAACCCGGTCTTCTGTCATCTCCTCTCTCTTTCACCTCTGCACACCATTCAAACATAAATGACAGACAAGGAAACGCAGCCCTACTTATAAGGGACTGATTCATCACCTCTTCCTTGCGGCAGAATCAACCGCCTTCATTTTCCACTGCACCCAGAAGTATGAGTCAAAAGCCTTATTTTGGTGTCTCACACGGGGCTCTTTCATTATCATTCTGGAAATTCGGAGGAACTGCGCCCTCCTCGAAATAGCAGCGGCAGAAGCTGCTGGTCCCAGAGCTGCGACACGAGGGGTGGAGGGTGGAAATGGTCCAGTGATTTAAACAGTCAAGCCCTGCTTTTGACGTTTATGCCCTCTTTGAAACCCTTAATGAAGTAACAACCCCGTTAATTCTTGCAGGGTATTTAATACACATAAAAACTGCATTATCTACTATTTACAATTTACTACACACAAGCAGTATCTGGCTCTGTATAAAAATAACAAGCTCACTGTAACCCTCCCCTCCCTAACCATACTGCTGATTTCTTTGACACATGGAGAAGTGAGAATAATTACATTTTACTGAGTGCGGCTCATTACACTGATTTAAGTAAGATTTCCAAAGCTGTAAAAATATGCTTTTCAATTTCATTTGTTTCTAGCACTTCACTATGAAGACAGTTCGTAAAGCCTTCAAAAATCATCATCAATATAGACAAAAATTGTATCCTGCTCATGTGGACATTTGACAGAGGGATAATAGGGTCTAGAAACACCACAGTCAGATGTTGCTTTTCTGTTTAATGTTTCCTTCTGTGCCAAACATAATATAACAGACAAGTGTTGGAGAGACATGCAGGGGGGAGTCTGAATAGAGAGCTTTAAAAGAGGTCCTTAATAGAGAAGCTGTATGCTTAGTCTTCAACAATATTCAATAGCAATTTATTTGCAGCCATTTTCTCATGTAACCTTTCACACGGGAGCAGATAAGATAGAGCACAACACAATTTGTCAACTGCCAGATATGAACAAAAGAAGCCATTTTTAATAAGCTTCAGTGGCCCCTTGTATTTGTTTTGCAACATGTTAATAACTTTTTTGGAAGCCAATCAAAGACAAGAAGAGAAAAAGAAGTCAAGCTGGGAAACAAAAATCACAGTTTAAGAATTTTACAGATAAACTCGTGTTATCATCTGCAGTGGAATAATGCTTAAACGCAGGAGTAGCACAGAACTGGAATCAGAAACACAATGACATTTCTTTTTTTGCAAAAAGAGGAATCACAAAAATGCTAGCGTCATATATATTTTTCCAAGAATTTACTGTCTTCTATCTCATCCCAGTGGAGGACATACCTGTTCCTCAAAATAACCTTACTCAGATTCCCTTTCTTCCCAGTGAAGAGATCAAACTCAACATGACGACAACGAGGAAAGGCCAGAGAGGAGCTGCCAAACTCCAGGCCACTGACCCAACCACTCCATACCACACTCCCCCAGCTACCTGGAAACCCTCACCTCCTAACTGAACTTACCTTGCACCAAATAACCCCCAAACTGTTGCTCTGAAAAACAACGTGTAGCCTTTTTAATGTAGCCTTAAAAGCTGTTACAGGCATATGAGTAAGTCTGTGGGTGCTCGTAAGTCTGTGGTTGCTCATTTAATCCCATTGTGCGTCACAACAAAGTAGACTGGAGCTGAAAGGAGTAATAGGAAGACAGTCTAAAACAAAAGGGAGCTAACTTACACCTCTGTCTAGGATACAAGGACCAAAAACTGAGTGATATGCAGTATATGATGAACAAAGCAACTGTGCTGCAATTCAGCAATGCCAGGGCCTTCCTGTGTGACCAAGGCCATATCATTAGGTATTCACGGGACAAAGCCTCTTTTCTATGGAAAAATAATTAGTTGTAGGCATGTGAGAGCTTGTGGGACAATTGCTCCTGATCCCTTCCCCTTCCTGCAGGCGCAAGAGGAGAGGCAGAGAACCTCCTCAAAATTGTTATCTACCACTACCTGTGCAAAAACATCTCTGCAGAACTGAGGTTCAACAATGGGTCCAAATGCTCCAATGGGTCCCACATTTAAGGTAAGGACATTCTGGTACTGAAGAAAAATCAGAAAGCACCAAAATCCCAGCAACATACGCTGAAAAAGCTGACAAAGTGTTAAGCAATTTCATTAAAGTTATTAAAATAGAGAAAATTCCCTTGGAAAATTTCACACAGGCTTTCCCGTCTCACTGCAAATTACTCATGGCCTGAGAGACGCGTGAGGAGCAAACGGAGAGAAATAAAGCTTCTCTCCAGGTAATTTGGACCGAGTCCTAGTCTCACTGGTAGAAAGACCAGGCTTGTGGGCTTCAGTGAGAACAGGGCTGGGTTCTTTGAACTAGATTATTATGGCATCTCTAAGAGAGGTACAGAAGTGTACAGTGAGAGAAGATGCATCAGAGAACAAAAGAAGCTGCCGGTCAGATGACAACCCTCCTTGTTATGATGATGAAAAGACTCCTAGACTTCAGCAGACACACACCTGCAGAGTTTAGGATCCTATACCCAAAATTAGATTTTGCCTTCTAAGGACTTTGCAAAGGAGTCTGTTATCCAGCGAAGGGAAAGAATATAAGCATTTGCTCTTCAAGAAAGAGGAATGGCTTTTTGAATAAGAAAGGGCTCCCTGTGATGGGAACATACCAACCCAGCCCCACGCTCCTCCTGAGAACTAATACAGGATTTCTCTTCCTCTTCTGCAGGACCAGGAAACCATCCTTGGAAAAGAGGAGAAGCCGTGCTACTTGAATTGTCGGAAAAGGCCTCAGGTGGAGGCAGGGTGAGAAAGGATTTCAGGACAAGTTATGCCTATGAGCTGAGGAGAACAAGCAAGTATCCTCCCACTCTTTTCTCTAGGCAAACTCTCTTTCCAAGTTTTCAGTGAGAGCATTGAGTCTCTAGTGAAACTACCTAAGGAGGGCTCGGCAGAACCCTGCCAATCCTCCAGAAACACCAGGCGGCTTGTGCTGCTCCCGATGGGTTTTGGTCCCACACCCAGCAGAAAGGAAGGCTCCCAACTAAAAAACAATCCTAACACACTATCTGCTAGTCTGGAACCTGCTCTAACAATAGATAGCACTGTCTATTTCAAAGCACTTAATGAACGCTAATTAGTCCTCAGGGTATTCCTATGAGGCAGGTAGACAGATAAGTATTATTTCCCCTGTTTTACATATGAAATAACCTCATCAGAGATGTTCTGACTTGCTTAAGGCCACCGAATGAGTCACTCAGCTCAGCATTCAGCAGGTCCTGGCTCCCAGACCTGTGCTCAGACCTCTCAGCCATACCTCTTTCACAAGTGCAAATCTTCATTTCAAACGTGGAGGGAGAAAGGAAAGATCAAGGAGGGGTAATAACACTGGGAAAAAAAAAAAATTCTCTGGGAAAGGAGCTTCCAGAAGAACAACGTAACAGAGCTATGTATCTACTGAATGCTAGATACCAAATACAGAAAAAGAGATGAAAAACACACTGATACAAAATTGTACCAGTTTTTATTATATATTCTATTCAAGCATTCAGAGCTATTTATTGTGGTTCATAACCACCACTAATGTCAGTTTAATAGCTTTACATTCTTCATTTCTTGAATGGTCAAAGCCCACAGTCCTGGCTACAAACAATCCATATGCTCAGCACACACATGTAAGTTATGTGCCCACACCCACAAAGGTACACGGAGGTGTTGCTCCACACTGGAAACCCTTGTGACTTCAGACACCCTGGGTAGGCAGGAACATTACCAATGTCTCTTTGGCAAAGAGCAGCAAGTGGTTCAGCCACCATTTGCAAGCAGCCAGAGCTCACAAGACACCAGATATTAAATTCTTCCATCACCAGCCTGCTGTATCACCCGCTACTCAACTGCTCTCGACCAGAGCAGACAGAGCTGGGCAGATGATGCCCTAAACTTTTAGCACTCCAAATCTAGCAAACATTTCCCACATTCCTGAACGTGCCTTTCAATGACTCCTTCCCTTTCAGCCCACAGCCCCATATCCCACGGACACACAATTAAGTGAAGCGAGGTCCTTGAAAGAGGGAATGCGGCGTAGCACTCCCGCAGAACATTCACCAATTGTTTGTGCTAAAAATAATAATTTTGCTTCTATGAGATTCAAGGACCAGACTCCAGGCTAGGGAAAACATTACTTCTTTTTCAGAGCGGAAAAAAAATTATTTATACAGTGCATTACCAATCTCAAATGGTGGTGTTTAAACACAAGTTTGATGAACTATATGCAGCATAATACAGCTGCTTTGCATTTTGATTCCTTTATTTATAGACCACAGCAAATTAATAACTCAAAAATGTTGTTCCAGGCAAAGTAATGGACACACAATAAAACTATTCATTTCCTCAAAGGTCACTCCAGGAGAAACATACATTGTTTCGAAGCCTACCAACAATGCTATTGTTCCGAAGAAAAGTGAAAATATATAATGAGCAGTTAGTGCATATATCTGCAGTGGAGACCCTGGGCTAATTTAAAGTGCATTCTTAAGGCAATCAATCATACTCTAAAATTACTTCATTTTCCAAACTGTTTACACTTTTTAAGTTAGAAATCCACTTTCTGCTATTTCAACTCACGATTTACAGCTACAGATTTAGCCTGCCTTGGCATGCTGCCAAACTCTAGTCATGAGGGAGCTAATGATCTGAACAGATCAGTGTTTTATAATGGAGAAAAGCGCATGTAAATTTCCAGCATGTCTGCAAGTAATCAAGGCATGCTGACTATAAATGAGGCGGCCTCACATTTATTTTAGGAGAAATATCGTAAAGCCCCACTTTTTATCCAGGCCAACAACAACCAAAAAAAAAAAAAAAAAAAAAAAAAAAAAAAAAAAAAAAAAAAAAAAAAAGAATCCTTTAAAAAGGTATTCCAAGATTATTCCAAATGACTCTAAAAGAAACTGCTAGGCAAACAATATGTTAAAGAATAGTACAATAGCTAATTTCCTTTAGTGTTTCTATCTCTAACCAGATCATATCCTTATCATGGCAAGCTGGAACATTAAACTCACTAGTTCATGGAATCAAAACACAAGAGTGCTTCATATTACATTATAGAAAAATGAGCCATTCCCTACAAACAAGGTCAGATTTCTGGAATGCCAAAGGTCTACGCTTAAACAGAGATGGGAGGAGGGGAGGTTTTGCCCACTCCACTTGCTAAAAAACAGTGGGAAACTACACTAGCAATTCAAATTTGTTTTAATAGTTAAAACGGTAGAGGGAGAGCAAGAAGTCTCTTCAGAATTGATACTTAAATTAAGTATGATCTTTATTGTTTCATTACAGTGGCATAGCCAAATAATGACTTTGTGTTACTGTACAAATAATGCCGGATTCTCATTTTCTAATGGAAATAATTACTCTATTCTCTAATTTTCTGCTCATCATCGACCTACACCCCCTTCCTGTGTAGGCAATGGGTTGTGGTATGTTTGGGGCTAGACTAAAAAAAGTTTCAGATTTTCTCCTGTTTTTAAAGGCCATACCAAGGAGGCATATTTTGACTCAAAAGCGGCTTTAAGAATGGAGCTATAAATATTCTTGTGTTGTACTTCATGAAATTCAATCCGTCATGATGGATATTTTTGTTGTAACACTATTACATGCCTAAATTCAATTGTATAATTGGATAGGGCCAGAAACAATAAGCTGGCATTGCTTTGTTTCAGCATACTACAGATTTAAAATACCTGTAATCATAAATCAACGTAATTATTTGAAGTTCTGTCACGAAGCAGAACAGGAAAAGAAAAACTAAAATAAACTAGCTGCTAAAGAATTTCGTTTTACTTTCTCAAGACTGAATTTTTTTACCGGCTTTTGAGTCTTACCACCACTACAACCGGGAAAGTCTTTTCTCCTTTTCAGTTGCCTCGAAAGGCACCTCCTCCACAAAGATTTCACCTTCTTACAGCTTTCCAACACAACTGGCAGAGCTCCACCGAGGAATCCTGCAATTCCACAGTATGAAGGATGCGTCTGCTTTGGGACCAGGGCACCAGGGAGCCAGGCTGAGAGACACAAAGCAACCCAGGCTCTCCACAGCCAGACAAGTGTCTGGTGGGACAGGGGCCATCACTGCTAGGGCAGTCTGTCCAGCTGGAAGCTCCAGGGGGAGACAGCTGAAGTCCCTCCTTCCAGTAGAAGCAAAGTGAACTGAGCATTTTTTGTCCCACTGTGTTAGGTATTTTGCTACTTATCCACACAAAATAATTTACTAACTCCTCCCCAAGCTCTCAGCATTTCTCACCTCACCACTGTCAGGATCAAAACTAACTGGCCCTTTCTTCTCTTTTTCTATCCCTTGTTGCAGTAGGACGTGAAATAAAGATACTTGAGTCCACTCAGCAGGCAGAAGATAATCAGAAAGCTTTATTTACAATTCATTCAGCCTTTTCATTACATGTTGTGCTAAAAAAGGCACATTATTGGTCCATAGGATGGACACCTCTCTCCATTGGTTAAGCAACAGAAATAGCAAACAACACTGGGAGAGAGGCTGTTATGGGAAAGGAATATTGTTTACAAAAAGTTGTTTGGGAAAAAGCAAAACTGCTGGAAAGCTTCCCTTGGGAAAAGCTAGCAATTCTCAGGCTCAGAAATATCGGGCCCACAACCCCTAGCACACATAAGCGAGAGCTGGGGAGCAGCTTTGATGGACAGCCCCTAGATGTGAAGAGTCTGTTTCTTGTTGGTTTATTTTTAATTATTGCTAAGCAACTGCCATTTGGAGCTGGGCCTCAGGAGATCACTGCCCAGCTAAGGCAGAAGACCAAGCAGATGTGAGCACACATAGGAAAACACTAGGAGATTCTTTGGGATGGACTGCATTGTGTTACTGGGAGAGGCAAAAGCACTGACGGTGGCTGAAGAATTTCTTCCCTCACCTGCAGTTACGCAACCATTTCCCAAATCTCATCTCCACCTACCTTCCAGCCATGCAGAGCTTCATGCTTACTGGAGGCACTGGGCTACAGCATGACTGAAGTTAATATTAAAAGGTGGATTCCTTACCTACAGCTTCCCTGAGAAAAAAAACATTGCATTCACAGGGACGGAGGTCTCCCAACAATCTCCTTGTTCTGTTTCTCTTGCTGCTATCACAGTTTTTTTTAAAAAACCCTTTTCTTCCTTCTTTCTCTTTTGATCTTTGTAGGTCTCAAACTATGTATTTTATTACTTCTGATACTTAAGTGAAGAATGTTAAGCCTTTCAAAAATAGACTCTTTTGGTCAAGTGCTTTATGGGTACTGAAGCTCAGCAGCAAATACAGTTGCACGTATACACACAAAGAGAGATACGTGCAGTTTCACCGGAGCTGACTCTGTACTCATCAGCATATGTCTGTGTAACCACCTTCTGTTTGTGCATACATACAGAATATATGGTACAACTACTGTAAAATGATTAAAAACCTTTTCTCAATTTCTCAACTTTTACTCTCACACAATGTGACATCGAATAGGAGAAGTAACTGAAAGCAGGTAAGACCTGGATTTCCTTGGTCAAAGAATACAGGAAAAAATATCCTTTTCTTCCAGTATATCTGAAAGAAGCAAAAAAGGGTGAACAAACATATCTGTGGGGGAAAAGGCAAGTCAACTCCAGCTCAGCAAGAATTTCTAAGATTNAAAAGGAGATATAAATAGGTGATGTGAACAATTCTTGAGAACAAAAAAGCATTTGATATCATCTGAGTTGGTGTCACAGGGTGGTTATTAACTGGCATAAACATGAATTTTTAGTCCCACTGAGTCACCCAGAAAAGCTGGCTCTCAAATAATGAGGCTGATGGAGCCTGACATCCAGTTCTACTTTTCTTTACTCCAACTTGGAACTGTTGCACAATTACGATACAGTACGTCAGGACTGGATAAACAGAACTGAGAAAGGGAAAGAAAACAATTTTTTCCCCTACAAGTCAGGTTCAGTGCTTTTGCCTATTAAAGTAACCAAATATGTTTCTCTCTGAAATCAAAGCCAAAAGGCAGCAAGCCAGACACAGTTAACAGATAAATCAATGTTCCTGAAGGGCGGGCTTTTTTGTTTTGGGGGGTTTCTGCCTGACAACAATCTTGTGGTGAGCAAACAGAACACCCACCACACATCTTGTCAATTTACTCACATGAAATAGGGAAGGAAATGCAAGTACTTTTGAAGATTTAGACACTGTTTGGAAAAACTTCATGTTCCAACCTCCCTGTCAAAGGTCATGGTTCTCATAACCATGAAGTCTGCAGCTATTGTAAAGCCCACCTCATATAATGTGTAATTGCAGCTAATTTATCACTAAGGTCATTGCATACTATCTGGGAGTTTGTAAACAAGAATGAATCACAGATTTCATTTCTGTGTCCCTTTCAAACTGGAAGACCTAACAGTTTTCTGCTCCAACATACCAAATAGTATTGCTTCTATAAACCTACTGGGGTCACCTTGCCAGCAGTTTCCATTTAATTAAACTGACAGCAAAACAGGGCCTTTGCTAATGTGATCCAGACCAGTTTGCCTTCAATGTAAATTCCCAGGCATGAAATTACATCTGAAACAGATACAATAATCCATCTATATCTTAGTTATGAGTTTAATCTATACTAAAATAACATTTTCTTTGTCCATATTGAAGTCTGTTTTAGTGATCTTTTCTTCTTTTCACAGTTGAAGTTCAAGGATTATTCAACTTCCATTCACCTTACAGTCAATTCTGAATTTTCTTCTCATCTGTAATTTACACATTCATTGTTGGTTTCTAGGTCATGGGTAGCAAAATGATCTCACATGTGAGAAACCAGATTCAGGACGTACTTCGAACTTTCACTTTCTGGAAATGAAATAGACTGGTAGCACTATAAAAGTAGTTCACAGCCACTTAAAGCAGTCTGAGTTGCATTAAGCTAACAGCCCGCCCTTTCACACAGATCCTTGATCAACTGGCTGTAAAGCAGAAAACTGATGAGATTTATAGGTACCTTCAATAAAACGGAGGTGGGGTTGTTTGTTTGTTTAATGACCCATAACATTTCACTCTCATGTAATCGTTCTCATCAGTACTCAACTGATGCAGTAATTCCTACAATACCCAGGAAGAACAGAATATGCAAAAGAATCATTACTGCACAGTAGCCACAGTGTTCATGATGAGCAACTGAATAAACTGCAGGGTGCATTTATACCAGATGCAAGTGAGATGGGAATTTCTGAGAGATGCCAAGCATTTTGTTCCTGGCCCATGAGCTGCCTCCTCCTGCACCAGCATCAAGCCTGAGGATGCTAAACACCCCTTGCAATTCAAGCCTACAATATCAGAGGGTTTGAAAACAGGAAGGGATGGAAAAATCTGGAAAAGTCACAATTAGCAGGGAAAGGGCAAATAACCAATCTTTCTTACTGAAGCTAGTGTGCCATAGCAAGGTCTTCAGTGTGACTATCTCTGGCAGTTTAACAATGACTGAAACAATGCTCTCCCAAACTCCCAACCTCACAGCCAGGTCTAGCAACAGTACTGGAGAAGCTGCTCTTTTTGCTGCTCTGTGGATTCCTGACACTGGAAGAGCACATCACCTGAGCACATCACCTGAGCTCTGCTGCACTGGGTCTCCAAGCTCAACGGGAACTACACAGCACTTAGCCAGCTACACAGGACAAACCAGGACATTTATTCTGAGACACTATGGCAGGAAGGCCTGAGCTTCAGAGTGCCTAGCAGTGACTGTTACCTTGACATTTTGATCCTGGAAAGGAAAAATCAACTGTATTATATGTAACTGCACTTCTGATACCAGCTACGTAGGTAAACTAACTGAAAAGAAAAGCTTGAAGCCATTCTGAAGACAGATTCTGGCTGAAGTTTTAGCACCAAATGAAAACTGAGGATCCACTCTGGTATAAATCTGGTCTCCATGTTCAGGCTATCACACACAAGAGGGTTTCCTGCCTTTAGAGTCAGGAATCATTGGCATGGACCTGGAGTCACTTTACCAGGTGAAAGGGAATGCTCCTCCAAGGAGCCTTGTTCCCTGTTTTGATTTGGGCAACCTGGCTAGTGAACGGACTGAGAAACAGACATGGTGAGAAATTCCTATGGATAGCTGGGGCAAAGATCTCAAGGAGGCACACAGAGAATTGTCCCACATACAATCCATACAGACGTGCTCTGAGGGAAAAGGAACACAATGGAAACTGAAATCCCATTCTTTCTGTGACTACCATCCCATTCTGTCATGTCTTGATAACCTTCAGTGATGAAGACCAAGTGCCCTTCCAGCCCCGTGGAGCATAAGGCACGCCTTGCACCACCTGTAACAGGGGCTTGTTTCCTGAGAGCTTGTGCTGCAGCTGGAGGTGCTATAACCATAAGAAGCATAAGTAATACAGTGGACAAAACCACTGTAGTAACCAGAGAAAACTGAACCACAGTTTATTTTCCAAGTTTCTACCCACCCAAACAAACATTTGCAAAACTTTTGTTACTTGCCCAACTAAAAACATCTGCTGCACAAGATGTGTTACATGACTAAGTAGGAAATCTGCCACGTGTCCAGCAAGGTATAAACAATGTTTTCAGTATGTTTTTACAGCCTGGATAATATAATTACCAAGCACTGTTGGCACCATCTTCCTTTTCATATAAGAACTTTAATTGCATTGTTCTCCTAAAAAGTAGAAAATTAAGTGCTTCCTTATGAAAACCAGCCATCCACTAAGCAGTCTGACATTCTTGAGAAAAAAAAAAGAGAAAAATTAATTTTGCAGCAAAGGACAATGGTCAGGCATTAGCATGATCAGAAATCATTACAAATCCTTCTGGCAAGAGCTTTTCTGCTTCACTGTTCATGGAAGTCCTCTGTTTTAGAACACTTAACAAGTATTCTCAGAGTACATGTACATAAACCTTTTCTTATTGGTAGACAGACTTGATGTACAAGGTGATGAGGGAAAAAGGGTCTGATGGAGGACAGCAGTCTCTCTTCATCTATGGCTGTTAAGAACTAGCTGTCTGTGCTCTCCTAAGCCACCAGAAAAGGCAAAGAGGTACTGCTTTGTGCAAATACCATACACAACTGGCCAGAGATGAGGGAATCACTTTTCAGGTTTACTTACATGGATTTGCTGATAAATCTGATCAGTCATAGTCTCTCAAAAAGGCAGAGAAACTACTAACAGTTTCTTCTGCAGAGGGTGAAAAATGCTCCTATTCCATTTGTGCAAATATGCTGGGCTCACATTATCAAACACATGAATTCCTGTCCACACTCTCTCCATCTCCCCTGCAGACCCTGCCATCAAAACAGCAGGGAAAAGATTGGCCTCATTTCCTGTATATTTCATATAGACCTAAACATTCTTAAGTACATTGTCAGGGAATATATTTTAAGGCTCCTATGCTCACATCTGATCTCCTACTCTATGCTTTTAAGATATTAAATAGGCTTTACTCAATAAATCAAATGTTTTGTGCCTTAGAATCACGTGGTATCTGAAGTCACCAAACCCTAAGTCCTGGACCATTCACATTGACTTATATGCAAGTGAGAGGGCTCAGGTCTGGAAGTCAAAATAAAAATTAGCACCAACCCTCCCTGCAGAGAAGTCTAACAAAAATCCCAGCAGCAGGGTAGAGAAGCTGCCCTTACTGCTGTCTCCAACCATCCTCAGACCTGCTCCTAATCCAGCTTTGCACCACCTCTTTCTTACTCCATCACAAGAGGATCAAAGCTGGAAGTCATGGTGAAGTACAGCCCCAGCACTCATGTTCTCCATGTCCCAAGCTAGTCTGAAACCTACAGAAACAAGCACTGACCTCCCAAAACCCGAGTGGGACGATTATCCTAGAGCCTCTTTCCTGTTGAGGGCTCTAATAGCTGGGTAGGAAAAACAAAACAATTTACTCTCAAAGTTTTTCACAAAAGCAGGCAGGGCCTGATTTCCCTGCTTCTCACACTGCTGCAGGATGTTTCTGAACACCACAGCAGCAAGCCTAAGCTCGTGCTGCAGCGTGGAAGAGTCACCACAAGGAAGAGAAATGCTCTCCCTACCTGAGCTGGAAGGCTCCTCCACAGGAAGAACAGCACAGGCAGCTGAGGGGGCCGAGCACTTCCCAAGGGACACCCCCTGCCTGCATTCACACTGACCAGTCCACCAAAATACCTCCCACACACCAAACTGCAGCGTGCAACCTTTGATGTTTTACAACAGCACAAAGACAACGCATAAAACGCATTCAAGAAACATTGTGGGAGATACGCCAGCATTTTAAGGAACGTTCCCTTTGGACACGAAGCCTTTTTTGGCCAAACCACTATGATTTTGTTTTAGTGACTCATACAAATGGATTCTGGATTAAGGTTTAAATATGGGATATTTTCTCTTCTGCTCCTAGGTTCACCTCAAGACATGTGAATGAAAAAATAGCAGTAAGAATATTAGACTGGACTTATATTCACCAAGAGACACTAAATAGGGATCTACTAAATTTGTAAAGCTTAGCTGAAGTTACAAATATATAATTTGGAAAATGCAATTCCTCCTAAAGTCAGGCTGGGCAAGGATCATAAAACTATAAAAAGATACTTTGTCCCTAAAGATCGTAAGAAGCTAATAATTAGCCTCCTGCTTATAGTGGTTGCCTTTTTATTACATTAAGATTTTTTTTGCTGAATAGATCGTTACTCTGATCTATTTTTCCTTTTCAGGGACCTGGACCTTTATTTCTACCACACAGGTAAAAAAAACCCACCCACTGTCTCTAGGCAAAGTGTTTGTAAAGACAAAGACACTTGCCATATTAAAAACAGACAAATAAAGTGTACATAAATTTGTGTCTGACTAGCGTTGGGCATCTGGAAAGGCACACATTTTCTTCGGAAAATTTTTCTTCCAGTTTTTCATACAAATGACAGTAAAATATGTACCCAGTAGCAAACTGAGAGAACTAAATTTAAAATGCACTTTCAGACCACTCACACTTTTTTCTTTTTAACTTCTCTTTTCCAAGGCGAGAGGGGAGGAGGGAGCTTGTACCAATGTTTTCAAGTACTGTAAGTTCTTTTGCCTTTTAACAGAAATATGTAAACAAGGTGTATGACTGTAGGGTAATGTTCTAGTCACAAAGCATTCAAGAGCCAGAGTGAAGCTATTTAAAGAATGGAGTATTCAATTCCTGAGGCCAGATGCTAGTATAAATATGAAACTATGTTCACACTGCAGATTAAATTATTTTTAGTTTCTGCGTTTGAACTGCCAAAATTATTTGGGTTGGTTTATTTATTTCTTTTACTGTACCACAGAACTTACAGGGCCACATTTTTATGTATCTGAACAGATGATTAAAAACACAAGTGTAGAAGGACTTTTTAATCTATTTTCTCTGTGCAACAAGACTGTAAGTGTATAGCGACAAACACTGCTACAAGTAAGGGTCATTCAGGCAGTAAGAAAACTAAAAATAAAGATGGAACTGAAGCATTTGAGATTCTTGAAACAGATTTTTATAGTAACTTCTCATTTAATTTTTCATCCCACAAAGCTTTTAATTTGGAAATACTCAGTGTGAAAGAAAAGTGGAGACTGTGGTTTCACAATAATTAAAGAGAAAAACATGCATGAAGATTGCATTATACCGTCTACTGGGTTTGCCACAAGAGCTGACACAGATATTGGCAAAGAATACCAAGTTAAAGTCACTAGTAATTAACAAAAACAAATAATCAATAATCCCGTGACCTTGCCATAGCAAAAACATGGTTGAATTCAAGACAGAAAAACAATAAAACAAACTGGCTGTGATCAAAGCAAAGCGAGGTTCAGTGACCAACTGGATGAGGACCTATCACTGATGCACCAAAGCCCACAAATCACCGACAAGGCTGCCAAGGACACCCCTTGCTGATGCCCACTTCACTGCTCTTATTTTTTTATTCTGTAATTATCTTCTCTTTGTTTCATCAGCTGACAAGGACGGAAAGTCCAGGATATATCTCAAGGATGTGACTGATCTACTGATACAGGGTGAGCCTACCAAGACCCAAAAAGTGAAACAGGAACCACGTGGAAGGACATAAATGAAGCCACAGACCCTTCCCACTGTGAATATCACAAACGCTCCCCTGGCAGGCCTGGATGTACATCCAAGAAAGGGATGAGCAGAAAGACTGCAGCTTGGTCAGTCAAGAGACTTCCTGCAACACTAAGGAATGTGGAATGACTGAGCAGACTTGCTGTGCACCACACTGAACGTGTGGATTTTGCCAGTGACTTACGAGAAGGATGAGGCTGGGAACATGGCACAGCTGGCCGGGGGGACACGCTGGGAGGGGAAGGAGTCCTGAGGCACTGGGCTGAAATCCACCTAATACTGGGATGTGTGAATGACACTAAGTACCTGCAGAGACTGTCACCACCCCAGCTCAGCAAGGCAGGGGACACCAGGCTTAATTACAAACAGGTGACGTGGGACATGCTGAAAGCTGAACGTGCTCTTGAGTATCACATCAGGTTCAGCCCCAGTTCCTAATTAACCATTCTTATTGGGTATAGATCTGGAACAACAATGAAGCCTCCTTTTGGGGGACAGGCTGAAGACCCCAGCCTTCCCTGCATATTTACAACAGGCTCTTAAAATGCACTGGCCCGCACCTTAAAGAAACCTGGGACCAAAACATCTGGGCTTTGGTTGTTTTGTTTCTCAATAATAAAAAGTGAAAAAAATGAAGCAGCTGTGGATAAAACATTCAAGAACACAGCAGCAACTTTGTCATCCTTTACCTATATTCTCTTCACTAGTCTCAATCACAGGAGCAGAACAGGACGTGGGGGAACTTGGAGGAGGACAAGAGTGAATGTTTCCCACCTTTTTCTTAAATGAGATATTCGTTATAGGATCCTTGAATTGTGTGGGGATCTATTCCATTCATGACACACATGCATAACTCCCCTTGGCACTAATGGGAATGACGAACGTGTTGTGAGAGGAGAATTGCCCCCTAAAACTGCAGGAGTGTGAACAAGGCTGTAAATATATCTCAAGGTTCTGGTAACATTAGAAACCAGCCTAGCGAATTTCTCATGGTTTATTATGATATCACCAAATCCCCTCTATGTATTTATAGCCTTGTAATTCACAATTATTCTGGGTCCATAAATGTTTTTGGCATCTGAATGTAGAACTGATACTATTATTTCACATATTATGGTACTGTCCGTGAATGCTAAATTTATTCCAGCACAGACTCCTGGAGTTCATTCATCAGATATTTTATGCTACTGTTCTTTTAATGATTCATTTATCCCTAGTAATATTTGTATTCTGAAGTGTGGCGTCTCCAGCCGACAGCACAATTCAGCTCTGCTGAATTATCTTTTTCTTTCACAGCATAACAAAGTAGAGCACAGTCAAATTGAAGATGGCCTTTAGTACACTGTCAGAACAATACTGCTTACCAAGCATATCCAGACACATTTCTCAAACCACATGTAATGCTCTGGCTGCCAACATGCTCATAAAGTCATTAACCGGCATCTTAAAATGAGGGTGTGATACATATATTTAAATGTTTAGGAAAATCAAATGTGGGCTCTCCTAGAAGCTTATTTTTAATTTCAGCTTCTACATATATCAACCATGCAGCAGAGCACAGATGTAAAAATTCACCTTGATTTTTCAGAAGCTGGTAAAATATACTCCTGCTAAAGTCACACACATTACCTATCACTAACAAAAGCTTCTTTATGCCATTAACTATTTGCCCTTCACAATGTTACAGAGCAAGAGAGACTCAAGCTGAAGGTTTACAGTGCTGAGGATTCATTTTTACAAACAAATTATTATTAGCAGTAAAATTAAGGAGGAACTTACTTTACATGCTACAGATTTTACTAAATGAAGTAAATAAAGGTTGTGGCACAAGGTTCTCTATTACAAAACCTACCCAGTAAGTTACAATTCATGCTGTTACAGTTTTTAAATATATGCTTTCTTTATCACCCACTCCCACAAACCGCACTCCAATTTATACACACTCTAGGTTTTAACCATTCCCTTCCCAAACACCCTCATCTGTCAGTGCTCTCATCACACAAAGAACACCAAGCCAGCAAAGACAAGCATGACCCAAATTAACCAAAAGGGATTCAGCAGTCAGAATTGATACTGAGAGTCTTAAAACTCAGTTACCAAAGGAAAGCTGCCAGAACCACAGTCTTCTCCTGTGCACCCACAGAGCCCCTCTTGCTGCTCACAAAGGTGATGCACAGTGCTGGAGGAGATCCCTGGGCTGGGAAGGCACATTTGCTACTGCCCACTCAGCTGCTGTAGCCAAGCCCCTTCCCACTATCCTGTCCAACAACTTCCTTTTCTTTCTAGTGTTCCCACATCCCACTTTCCCTTGCTTGCCCAAGCAAAGGTCCACCTTTGGCAACCTGCTGTTGCTGAGATCTCCATAAATGCTGACATGGCTGTTCACTGACAGCTTTTGCCCCTGTGTGCCTCTGTCTGACCAAATGATTTCACAAAAAGAAGAGGAAAGGAATAAAAAGCAAGTGTCCACCTTCAAGCTGAGATGCACAAAGGATGCTCTCTCTGACAATCTCCCATAACACAAGACAGGTCATCTATAACAAGATGAATACTGTATCTCAGAGAAAAAGTACTGGCCTTTCTACAACAACATAGTCAGAACTGGACTACGATACTTAGGAAAACAGATAATGGGAAGCCAGATACATCATACTGTGCCTATAAACACAGGGCAGGCTGCCTTTCTGGGCATGGGAGTAATAAAGAACAACTCAAGACTTGGAAGAGAGGTGGTGAATAAATTTGGTCTGGATTTTCTCCTTCTCCCTACATGGGAAATGACACCTAGACCCGGCCACAGTATCAACAGCACCCACACCAGAGCCTGAGCATCTCAGCACAGGTCACAGCCAGCATGATTCATGGGCTGCTATGAAGACAGCTCTGGCTTGATTAACGGAGCACTTGGAGTCAAAGATGACTGCAGGAGTCTGGGCCCCAGCAGCACCGAATTACAGCACAGGAAAGCAGCCAGGCAGGAGAAAGAGGATGCCCTTGGTGCCCACCCAGCTATACCACAACATTACATAGGTATTGGGTTTACAGATCTTGGTACTCAGCGAATTTTTGGCTGGCTGTGTGGAAAGGATATAATGCAGGAAAAAAGCATCAGTGATCTATGAGGGATCACCACATCTAACCAGCAACCATGGCACGCAGAAGAGACCACTGATCACCTCCCTCCATGGTGCTGGGCAAGGGAAGGGCACCAACACAAAACAATAAACATCCCAAACTGGGTCCCTCTGGGACCCCAAAACAATATGGGAGGAATGGAAGATAGAGAGAAGGCTGGGGAGGAAAACAGCATCCTCTAAACCAATGATTAAATAAAAAAAAAAAAAAAAAAAAAAAAAAAAAAAAAAAAAGGAAAAAGGGAAAAAAGAAAAAAACCAGCCTACACTGAGATAACGTCAGATTCCGAGTGCAGCAGCACTGCACCAGGACACACACGTTTCCAGTTACTGGAACAAAAACCCATGGTCAGTAAGAATTAAATGCAAGATCCAACAGTGACTAGAAGGGAAAAAATCCTGGAGAGCAGACACATGTGGGTTATTACACAGCCTGGCAAGGTCAATCCTGGTGCTAAAAACAGACAAAAATAAAAAAAGCAATAAAATATTTTTAAAGGGACACTGTCCCACACTGGCTGCTTTGACACTGTCTGTGAATGGTCCTTATTTTTTTTATCTACTTATTTAGTAATTATGTAGGCTATCCTGCTCCAGCCAGAGGCTGCAACAAAACTCTTATTGATGGCGCAAACTGCTGCAACTTTGACTTTAAGAGAACGTGGGGCAGTTCTCTAGCTCCACAGGCAGTAAAGTTTAACTCTTCCCCCTCTTGGTTTGCATTCCTTCTCTGATGTTTCTGAATAGACCAGAACTGCAATTGCAAATGGCTGTGCTCTACATGAACAGCAAAGTGCCCTGTCATACCAATACATAATTGAAAATGCTGACACAGTGACAACTGCTATCAGCACAATTCTGATAATCATGTGAGCTTGTCCCTGCTGCAGGAACAGGGTGGGTGGTGAACAGCCACTGTGAGTAAGGGGCTACCGAGAGGGAAGTTACCTGGGATTTTGTTTACATCTCTTGGCATACCTCCCATATTTCAAAGAACAAAATACTCACATTCTCAGTTTCCAGGGGTGATGCTCTCACCCCTTTTTTATAAAAGCTGAAAGATAAGTCAAAGCTTGATAAGAAATCCAAATCTCTTTGATAAGACACGCTTGAAGTTTGAGGTGTGCAGTGTTAAAACTTCTTTCAAGAACCACAAATAGATGAAGCTCAACACAATCCAGTGATGAGGGAAAGGTTTCCATAGCCAGTGCTGCATATTAAAATGTTTTTGTCACCCTCATACTCCTCCTTTGTTATGAAGTAGGCTCTCTCCAGGGAAAGGAAGAAATTAATAGCACTTAAAACATCTCAGCACTGCTCAGGCAAACAGGTGGCCTCAAGAAGGACAGACAACCTTGGAAAGATCCCAGCAACCTCCTTCCGGGGAGGTGGAGGAAGGTGCAGAGGAGAGCAGCAATGGCTCAAGAGAGGGGTAACTGAGGAGGGAGAGCCCCAAAATGCTACTGAAGATAGTGTCATCTCCAGGACTGAATTATTGGACTTAACAACAGCATCACCTTTCAGCACTTAAAAGGCAGCCAACAACCGAAGCCAACAAGTATTTGTTAAACCAACTGGTTGACCAAAAATAAACCAAATATTTATCTCTGTGTGTCTGCTCAGCACCTCAGGTTATCTCTGATTCCAAACATGTTAACCCTAAAGGTAAGCAGTAATTAAACCAAAAGAAGGTGTTGAACCAAATTAAACCTTCCTGTTCCACAGCCTCTTTCA
Source organism: Aegithalos caudatus (assembly GCA_013389925.1). Classification (NCBI taxonomy): domain Eukaryota; kingdom Metazoa; phylum Chordata; class Aves; order Passeriformes; family Aegithalidae; genus Aegithalos; species Aegithalos caudatus. The sequence goes on from WEIU01004193.1 coordinate 190,822, forward strand.
ACAGCCATCCCAGCAGAGCTTCCTGCTCCACAGCCTGCTGATGTTCTTGTCCTGCTGCTGTAGTGCTGGCATGTGCTATAAGCTGCACAAACACAGAAAAAAAAGCCAGGCCACAGCCTCTTTTTCCCAAGGGAGCCGTCCTTCTCCATTCAGGCTCCATGGAGCACAACAGACGAGTCATGTAATAGCCTCATCTATGGCAAAAGAACTGTATCAACTGGGCTGGTTAAAATGAGTTAGAGAGGTCACTCTGACCACAAGACAAAAAAACAACATACGGTGCATAAGGGCAGAGAGGGGAAAATGGGATAATGGGACACTTACAGGAGCTTTATCAAGATCAGAATGGCATTCAGCTAGGGCAATGGGGACAGGAAGGCAAAAGAAGAGGCAAAGGGTGCAGACAGAGAAGAATGGGAGGGGAAGAGAGGCATGATTCAGGCACAAAGTATGCAAAGTGGCTGTACTCTAAATAGCTAACAATTAGTTGGTCAGAAAATTATTGCATCAAGCGATGCAGGTGAGCCCAAACCGAGCAGCACGCGACAAACAATGAAAGGAGAGTTAGCATCAGATCAGAAGTCACCACAAGTGCCTGAACATGCTACAGCTGCAGATTATCAGTTGTGATAATGTCACAGCTTGACTACATTACAGCTTGATAATCTTCACCTGGTGAAGTCACACCTGCTGCAAGGTGAAATTGGCAAGTGAAATTGGAAGGGCCATGCAATAGCCCAGAGCCCACTGGGGCTGGCAACTGCGTGGCTGGCACCTTCTGAAAGGACAGCACATCCCTACTCTGCCTATTCTTCCAAACTCACTGCAATCTGCTGTGGATTGGCCAATTTGTGTGGGAACACATGATCCAGGAAGGAATCCTGCAATCCTCCAAGTGAAGATATGCAAATTATGAGACTGGTAAAGACAAGAAAATGAGAGGGTGACCCAGTCCTGCAGCACCCAGCTCTGCCCAGCAAGCTCCTCTGGAGAGTTCAAAGGACCTACTTCAAGAGGAGCAGGAAACAACTGCTGGAAAACCACCTACAGAGAGAGAAGTGTGACTGCTAGAACGTACACCTCAGCTAGGAGCAGTAGTTGATTTCCCTGGCTTTCACATGGAACAAAGATCCAGATCTTATACCCTCAACTGCATGACTGTGGGCACAGAACAGGACTCATTGCTAAATTTTCTTTGGGTTTCCCCTTGGTGGACCTGAACAAACAAGTGCAGCAAAACCCCCTCAGTTCACCAGAACTTGTTCATCCCATTACTAACACTGCCAGTGCAGGAACCTTAACCACACATTTGGGCATGATACTCGCACAGGATGGATAATAAGAGTGGCAATGGCAGCTTGGGGACCAAACCCAGCCTGTGTCATGCCAGAGCCAGAGGGCTGCAGACTGCCTGGCTGTGGCAGCAGCTCCCACCTCCCCAGCCCAGCATAGGCACAGGGGCCCCCCATTTGTTCCATTGCTAAAGCCAGGCAGCTCCACAGCCCAGCCTAATCCAAACCAACAGAGCTGGTGAGCACTAATATCAGTCATTTTTCCCTCAGTCTCTTCTCTCAATTTCAGCTCTGACTCCTCTATCTTTTATTTCTTTTTCTAAAGACACATTTAGAGATGAAACCATTCATAACTGCCTATCCACAGACAGTTTGTGGCAGCATAATTGACAATGAGTCTGCAGCAAAAATGAAAATGCTGTTTTAATAACCTTGGCCTAAAATACATTCTGTTGTATGCCTCAAAGGGTTTCAATAAAAAGTCAACCTGTAGAGACATATTTTCTTGGCTTAAACAACAATCCAAAGCATATAAATGTAGTCCAACTATAATGACATATTTATAGGCCAATAAAGCTTACACTGCAGCTTTCATACTTCACTTAAAGGAAGTCTCTAAGAAGCAATGTTATATAAAATAATTTGAATTCTTTTCGAACTATAGCCCAAGGAATACAAATATGCAACTTTGCCATATTTAACCAATAGTGTTTACATTGCTTAGCTGTTAAACGTTTTGTAAAATGAAATAATTCCTCATTTGGTGACTTCCCACTGGTTTACCAAATATGGGTATACAAGTCCATTTATTACGAAGAAAAATTCTCTAAATAATTCTGAAGACAAAAATAAATAACTAGCGGCCTCAGTAGTGAATGATTTTATCAGACCAATTCTTCTGGAAAAACAGGTTCTCATGTTCATTATGAATAATACATTCCTGAGCAACTCTATTTTTATATGCTGCATTGTTGTTACTCTTTATTTTTCCTCAACATTTAAAAGAAATATTCAGAAAGCTATAAATAGTCTTAAGACATAAACTGCTAGCATTCAGTATTGACATATTTGTAGAAAGGGACAGAATGTATAACATAAATATCTCGACAGGCAGAAAGAAATAATTCTTAAAAATCATTTTTCAGGCTGAAATCTCGAAGCTCACACAGAAAAATGCCATTGCGAGATCTTTTATTTAATACAGTCCTAAGGAAAAGTTCTGCATAATTCACTAGTGATAAAAACAACAGCATTTTACAGAAAAAAAACCAAACCAACAGTTTCTGCAGAAAAGAAAGGCAAAGAGAAAAGAAAGAGAGAAAAGAAAGAAGAAAAAGAGAGAAGAGGGGGAAGAGAACAAAAGAGAAGAAAGAGAGAACAAAAAAGGAGACAGAACTACCTTGTTTGACTTAGGGTCGACTTTCAGTTATGGATTCATGGTTTCTACTGGTTGTGGATTAACCAGGTGTTGCCTTAGTTTTGGCTAAGCAAGAGCCACTGAACACATGGCACAGGGTGTACACTGCTCACATGAGGCCTCACTTTGCCTGGTTGTTGTTTGAAGCTGCCCTGCTCTCAGCAGCAATGTGTTTAATTAAGTATGTTTGCACAGTGACACTTCTCTGGTTCTCTATCAGCCATGTTTTCATTTCATCCCGGTTATTTCAATCCTCACCACTCCGGGATAGTGTGTGAAAACTGATTTTGTTTCTTCTGTAAAGCTTTTTTGAGCTCTTTGGTAGGGATATAATTTCCTATTACCTTCTAGAGCTTGATCCAAAAACATCTAGTAGAAAAGCTACAGAATCTACTCACTTTTATGGGATTTTTCTGTAATGGAAACATGCCGTTTCATAGGGAAAAGGGTCCAGGAGATCACGTTGTTTATCTAGGCCTTTTCAACACCTGGTTCAGCAACTTCCTCACGTACAGCCAGGATTAAACACCAGCATCACGTGAAGGGACCTTTGCATGACAGAGCACTGTGCCCCTTTTACAGTATACAGCCCTATTTTAAGAGGAAAGACTATCCCATCCCATTGTGCTGGAGACCTGCTGCAGAAGTTCTAGCTAATAAACCTTTTGATCACTGCAGCTGGGCCCTGCTCTGCTGGTGAGACACTGAGTATCGGAAAGGTCTGTGGGCACACGTCCTAACAGGCAGTAAAGCTGCCAGGTGACAGCAGAGAAGAGCTCAAACAGCAGCTCAAACGCCTTAGACACCTCACATCTCTCTCCTGCCTTTGCCTCCACACATTTCTAACACTAAATAAGGTTCCATGACAACTCCCAGAGCAATGCCAACCCTGACTAACCACTCAGAATGAGAGAACTAAATCTTCTTCATCTCGTTGGTGCTAAACACCATAGATGAGACAAACTGCGTACAGAACACCAACAAAGGCTGCTCCACAAGCTTCAAAGACCACCACTTTTCTGAATTTTTGTGTCAGATCCAGCAAGCAAAACAGGATTAAATTCTTGGCTCTTTCAAATGGTAAAAAAAATCATCTCAATACTAGATTTAGGAAATTTCTTTGATTCCCTTAATAGGCTGGATCAATTGTCTATATCAAGGTATCTAGTCAGCTATAGGTCTTTGTGAACCTTTGGTTTCACTCCTGTCAACCAGTCATTATGAAGATAAAAGCAGTCATAACCAAACATGAGCCAAAATTCCCTTTTCTACTGAAAAAAACCCCAAGCCAACAATGAAGCCAGAGCCACCAAATGAGCAACATCAGAATGTGGGGTTATCAAAATTATACCATATAGTTTGCATTCCATGAGCGTTTTCAGTATAACCCCTACTTTGAAAGGCTTAACGTGCAACTATAAGCTTTGGGCTTAAAGATAATTTTCTCTGGCTCCTAGGGTAGATAATAGCAATTTCATAACTTACTACAAGGATTTTTTTGTTTGTTGAAAACAAAAACAAGAAAACATTAGCACACAAAAGTTCTGTCTGAAAAACATTAAGATTCTTCTGACACAACAAACAAATGCAAACAAATCTAGTGCGTAAAGAAGATACCAGGGCAATAACAGAGAAAATTACTGCATGTAATTATGAACTAGAAGAAACCACAGAAAAAAGCAGAGAGAAGGAATTGCATGGCTTATTTTTTTCCTGGACATGCAATGAAAAATAAGATCAACTTCCAATTACACTTTAATCTTTCAACCTACATAGCTAATGGTAAAATGTGAGATTGACATAATCACTTCACCATTTGATAAGATCAGAAAAATTAGATGCAGAAGATAAATCTTCCAAGGCAGATCTTCAGCTTCATGTAACTTGGCTTTGATGCCAACCCAGTCACAACACTACAAAACTGAACTTGGCCCTGCACTCCTGTTCACATAGATGCAAAAGTTTTTCTTCATATGCATCTGGCTTATCTTTTAATTTCTTACCTTTTCACACATTATGGCTAAACCTGATGCTCTTCAAACACAGAACATTTATTAAAAACTTGGCAGAAGAGAGGAATGTCCCTGGTATGCACTTCAAAATGCCACCTCTGACAGCTGTTACACATCCAAGGCCCTGATACCACAAACAGGCACGTTTACCAACAGGAGACCCATCTCCCTTGGACCTGGGAACCCATTACAGGAATTATAGGTGTGAGTGCCTGTGCAACAAAGCAGTGCCACAGCTGCAAGCCTGTCTGCAAACATCCATAGTAGAAGAGCTACCAACTCCCTTTCTGAAAACAAACAGGAAGAAAGCACAGGTCTATGGGCAGAGACAGAGTAACACATGTCAGCAACACAGATCTGACAAGGAAACACTATGGAAGGGACACATCCCTACTGAACGAGACAGAACCAACTGCACAGTCAGGACAAGCACCAGGAGCACCTCTGAGCTTCTGAAAGATGGGACACGAGAAATGAAAGGCCTTTGATCGTCCCTGCCTGTCACAGGAGGCCTCAGGAAGACATGTCAGCCTCCTCTCCCCTCAGTGTACAGCTCTGACCTGATCCTCCAGCCTGCAGAGCCCCGAGGAGAGCCTGTGACAATGATCTGTATGTGCATCTTCAGGGTCTGAGCCCCAGTGCTCGGGGCATGCAGACAGGGCTCAGTGTTACCCCACAGCAGTCTGCAAGGAGCTTGAGATGAGCTCACCACCACCACTCATCCCACACAGCTATCTCATGGGCACACCTCTGCCCCAGGCTCAGACATACCTTGGGAATCTGCAATGGCATGGCAGGATCAGGCTCATCTGTATTCAAAAGGTGCTCTCCTCTCCCACAGACCCCTTCCCACAAGAGAAAGTAAGAGATACTCACCAAGGTCAGCCTTTTCCTTCAGAATATCTTTGAAGTTCAAGCCACTGTTTAGTGTGGATTGTCTGTATCTTGTCAAGGCTTCTTTTTGCCCATTCTTCCCCACATCCATGGGCTGGACTGGCTCAGCCCGGAAACCACACTTCCACTTGGAGAAATCGGACTGCGCCCATTTTGCCAAGTCCTCGAGCTTCACAGTAACTTTTTCTGAAACAGCAATAACTTCATCCTGCAAGAAGTGATCAGATGAGAATACAACATGTCACTCTGGGCTCCCAGATGACTGAGAAACCAGTAATATCATCCTGCACTGACTCCTGCAAAAGCCTATCTCGCTGCAGGCTGAGTAATTTTTCTGTATCACAGAATAGCTGGCGCTTAATTTATTCCTCTTGCCACCTAAGTGGAAATATTAGTTGTTTACTTGAAGCAAATACACATGATCTAAAGACAATTTCTAGGACCAGGGCAATGATCCTAAAAGGCATTTGAAATGCAGGTTGCCAAATCACATTCTGTATAACCCAAAGCCTTGAGGGAAAGTTTGCTTTTTAGGTACAATTAGCTGCAAATGTAAAAATTCATGGCTGGATGACTAATGGCTATAGCTAGTCCTGAAATAAATGGACTAAGTAAATCTCAGATTCTTGGAACTCTGACTCACCAGAAAATTCCTATGTTTATGGTACATTTTCCCTTGGCTTATACACAAATATTGAATTTAACTTTTGTCCTTAAAATTAAATAAAACTGTGATGTAATCCCAGAAGAAATACTACATAAATGTGCTTCCCACCAAAAGAAACTTGCACATTCTCATGTTTCTTAAAACCTTTTTGAAGATCAGAACTGTAATTTTTTTTCCCCTTCTAAAACATACGTTCTAAGAAGAGCATTTAAACTTAGTTTAGCCTCCAGAACATGCACTCAAATTAAACAGTCCTAATTGGTGGATTTTAACCTTCCAGGAAACAATCAACTCCTCTCAGACATGGTGAATAAGCAGAATATTTTACAGCTGACTCCAATGAGGAAGGGATCAAGAAAGCCTCAAAAAAAAAAAAAAATAAACAAACAAACATATATATCCAGCAAGATACACTCCAGATTTTTTGTTTAAAACAGCAGAAATAATTTATGTTGTAAAGACAGCTGGCTGTATGCCACACCTTGCGCACCACACATTTCTAACACTAAATAAGGTTACAGGTTCTTGAAATAAATAAACCAGAATCCAATCTTTCTCTCAAACGAACATAAGTATTTGCAAGGGGGAGAGAAATTCTTTGAGTTATTAAACAAAGGGAAAAGCACGATTGATTCTCTCTGTGTGTTGTTTTTTGTCCACTGAACACATTCCTCAGGAAATAAAATACCGCTCAATGGAAAAAAAAAAAAAAAGCTTTATAGCTTTATTGTGACAAGTTGCACACAATACAAAACCTGAAGTAATTCTAGTAAAAAACCAGATCTGATATTCCACTCTTCCTTATATAATACAGAACTGTTTTATAAGCAGGCACCTTCATTACATTTAGTGCAATAACAAATATTTGGTCAGAAGTGAACAGCGTGTTTATATGCTAAGCAAGCTGGTAATAAAATCTTTTCCTTTATCGCTGCACAGCATAAGAGCCTCCACCAAACAACAAACAATAACAGTGATGCCTTAAATCTCTGTTTATGACAAACGTCAATACTTTGTAAACAAGCACTGGGTACTACAAAGTACAATTTCAATGGATGGTTTCACCCAATTTCATTACACCATCCACTTGAAATAAAAAAGCTGTAGTTGCTATGCATTTTATAGCTATTACATAGTGATTATTAAATGTCAGGATGGAAAAAAAATACATATATATAAATATCAGCCTGCCTGCAGACAGTCTCAGCAATTTCTGGATGAAGTCCTCTCTTAGGACGCTGAATACCATCACCAGCTACTACACAATTTCTAATATTCCATACCAGAGAAATCTACTTAGCAGCAGTTAAAAAAACAACAACAACAACAACAACAACAAAAAAAAACACAACAACCCAACAAAATCCTGACTTGGAGATTAGACATGCTTCTGGTTAAAATATTATTTTCCAAATAGCTCTCGTGATCTAATGATTATGATTTCAATTACTAGTTTCTTCATATCCTTTCCAAGAACTGGTATGACTAATTTTGGCTGGCATACAAAGTAAGCTGAGCAGACAATTTATTAACCAAAAGAAAAGTACAATCACTATTACATCATCAATGAATAAACTTGTTTTTGAGAATAAAACCTTCACACACACGCACATGATGTGTACACGGGAGGAAAAAAAAGAATTAGAAAAAAAAGAACAACAAAAACCAACAAAAAAAAGCCCTACAGTACCAAGGGTGATGTGATACTGCCCAGGCTGCCATGGAGGGGGGACTGCAGAGGCGGGAGCAGGGGAGCTGGGGAAAGCACACCTCAGCCATGAATTTCCAGTGGCAGCAGCACATCCAGCCATGGGAACTTGGGTGTCCAACATCCCCACACTGATGTGAGGGGCCAGGGAAAGAAAGGCACAGCAGCCCTCCACAAAACATCACCAAGATTCCAAAACAGCCACAGCATGCAAAAGGGTACCCAGGATGGCACCGAGAGCAGCCCAGCACAAAGACAAAATACAGAAGGAGTCCATTCTGTACCTGTGCTGTGACAAGAGCTCTGGGCTAAACCTCCCTCCACAGCCTTGTCAGGGTCACCTTCACACCAGCTTTGTCCCCAAGGACAGCTGGTCACCCCTGCAGCAGCTATGTCCCTAAGGACACCAGGCTGACCCCAAATCCATGTCCCTAAGGACACCAGGCTGGCCCCAAATCCCTGTCCCTAAGGGCACCAGGCTGGCCCCAAATCCCTGTCCTCCCCTTGCCCTGCCAGCCATCTCCACAGCGGCACCAGGGAAACGCGGCCTAGCTCACTTTTAGGCGGGAAATGGAGAAATCACCTGAAGCGTTTCAGAGCCTGCCTTGGGTGGCCCTGCCCGTCACACAGCAGGACCTGACAGACCTGCTCCCTTCCCTCACCACCCACTTTTGACCCAACTCACACAGAATTGCCCACATTCTTCCCAACTCCTCCAACACTGCATATCAGACTGCAGGCACCCTGTGCCAGTGCGGATCTCAGCAGGGTGGGCCTGCATCTCCAGGGGCATTTCCACCCCGGTGCCTCATCGGACACACGCTGTCACCCAGCAAGCCATGGCAGGTGACTCCAGTCCCTGCTTCCTGAGGAGCCCGAGCCACGGGCAGCTCCAGCGGGGCTGTCTTCCCCACGCCTTGGCAGTGTGCTGACACAAGAGGTCATCTGCCCTTCGGCCACACCACCCAAACAGAGCTCACCCAACCATCTCACCAGCTCTGGAATTTCAATGTGCCTTGCCAAGCTTTCACACGTTCTTATGCAACCTTTCCAAGCATGCAGCCCCAAACTACTGTGGTGTTTGGGGGTTTTTTTGAGCAGCAGGTGACAAAAGGGTCCTTCTCCTTTTCAGTTAAGCCCCGTGTCACAACAAAAGTTGCTCTGGGACCTGCAGAGCTCCGACAGCCACAGGAGCCCCTGCACCCATTAGGTATCAACCACTATCTACTGCCACAGCCCTTCCAGGGAAAGCCCTTCAACGAGATGACAGAGGAACACAGATGTGGAAAAAATAAAAACCAGGTACACGGTGACATATGACTAACAAACCTTTGGAAGATTAAAGAAATCTGCTGTATAACCTTCATGTCATTCATAATTGTATCTCTGTGTAAACATGAAAAACCACCCACATCGCCAACAGTGCATATATATATCTATCTGTACAAAATCAACTCATCATGTATTAGCTATGCTCTGAACTGATATGTTTATGAGGTCTCCATTGCACAGTTAAGTCTTTAATTACAATTTTTTCCTGCTACAGCAAGGAGACAACAATCAACACAGATTTCAACTCTGCTGAGGAATGAGATTTATCAGATGGACCTGAGCAATTGGTCAGTGGTCCAATGGATCAATGGTCTCAGCCGCAATATTGTCTACATCCCGAAATAAGCACTGACTATAGAAAGAGGCACTTTTTTAGCTGCTTCTATAAAAATGGTTATCTAGTCAGCCTGTAATTTTAGCATGTCTTACAAGACTTCCAAGCAAAGTACAATTCTTTCACCTATCAAGTAGAAAATGGGGAGATGGTTAAGAAAGATGGTGACACAAACCCTTTTCATCTATCTCTTGTTTTTTTGAGAGCATACTGGATTTGCATTTCCAGAGAAGTCATCCAGGGAGAAGAGGACAGCATCTTCTCGAGAGCCATTATGCTTAAATATTATGTCACTGTTGTCTAAGCAACCATCACAGCCTTGTGAAAGCACAGAATGCTATATTGCCTGACTCAGCAGATGGTTGAAATACTTATATTCAGGGAAACAGGTCAGGTAGTTATAATAGTTTAAAGAAGATAATTATTTTTTAGAAGAAATATTAACTCTTACAAGGCAGGGAGTCACAGGGCAGCACAGGGAGGTCGTACATCTTGACTGCACACCCGCATATGGTACGTCACAACTCCTCACTCATTGCCAATAACTAGGAAAGATTTATATTTTAGAGACATTGAGGCAGCCTTAAAAGAATTACAGCAACTGAGATATCTCAAAATTTTGACGTTGGCTGAGACTGTTTTCACTCCAGTACTTCCAGAGGTCATTTAAGGAATTCTGGAGGGCATGAGCGAGTCAAACACCTGCTTGGCTGTCTCCTAACATTGAGATATATTTTAAAAACTCACGCTGATAATTGCAGGAGACATTGCATGTCATTTATATGATCAGTATGATTTGCATTAGAAAACATCTTCAAGCCATTTCCGTGAAATCTTTAGCACAGTAGATAGCCGGGGATGCATATTTTACAACCCAGTACATTGATGATGAAAACACATTCATGCGCGGAGCGAAAAATACAGTGTGACTCTTAAGGATTGCATTCACTGGGATAACAGAACTGTTATTTCATTTGGGCATAAAGGCCTCTCTTATTCTGGGCTAGTTTTACACCCCACGTATATTTTAAGGTTTTTGCAATTCAAGTGAAAAGGACCTTCCCATACCACATGTATGTAACAAGGCAGTTCTCAACTCAGGAATCCTGCTCCCTGCTCTAGACCCCTTTGAGGAGCAGGAAAGGAAGGCATTTACCTGGATGTTTGAGGGAAGTACCACCAGCTTTATTTGACAGCACAGTCAAAACAAAAAGTCCTGATCACAGTCTTTAGTCCAGAGCTCTTCCCTGCCATACAGATATCATCAGGGCTCTAGGACAGCAGGAGAAACCAGATCATCTCAATTCAGCCCTAACACACTCACCCAAAGTCACTCAGGAACCTGAACGTGTCTCCAGAAGCAAGTCCTAAAAGCAGCCCTTCTTTCAGGGACCATATCCAGCTCTAAAGAGGCAGAGAGCATTTCTACGGGATTGATTTGCTCTCAGACACTTCCTCTAGAGTAAAAAGGTCCTGTATCCCTGTTGCCAGCGGTGGGCTGGGAATATACACAAAAGTTTTTAAGACTGCAGGACCACAAACTGGCTAAAAAACTGGCTGTGTCATGGAAAAGGCCTGGCTCTGGGATGTGCCCCGCTCAGCCTCCCTTACAGGCCACACAAAGGACTCTCCTGCCATACATTCCTGTTCTTCCAGAAGAACTCCTGTAAGCATACTGCAGACCAGGGGACCGGGGCACAGCTCTGCCAGGTGGAATCACTGAATGACAGGGAAGCCTCACAAGAGGCTCCAGAGCTTGGCACAGGCAGGGGCAGCCTTCTTTGCCCTGACCCTGCTCAGAGTGCCTCATTTGGTGCCATCTCCTCATGCATGCCCCAGCCCCAGGCAGACAGAGGTGTCCCAAAGGATTTCTGGAGCACAACTGGCCGCTGGGGTCTGGACCTGCTCCCTGGAGGTCCTACAGACCGGGACCTACAAAGACCACTGCTCTCCACACATGAACCTATGGGGAGAGCCTTGAGAAGGGAAACATGCATAGATAAGGAATTTACCGGGCACACCAGAGAATTTAAAAGAGGCCAAGGCAAAACCTTTCATCTGTTAATCCTTTCCTAATTACTTTAAAGGGCTATAATGATCTTGTTAAATTCAGGTGACAGGTATTTCCCCAGCCTAAGCACAGCTGAACAGAGCTGTCTGAAACTCACACTGATGCATTCATCCCTTCTGCCAGGGTCCAAAACCAAGAGAAAAGACTGAGTTAAAGGACATGGCCGAAGCATGTGAAGTCCTATGGTTTTTGCTTTCTCTTGTACTAGGGAAGCAGCGTTTTCCACACGACTCAGTAATTCCAAAGCAAGACATGCAAAGGGACCTGGGGCAGAACACCCCCATGTCTCTGTAGGATGCTTTTTGGGGTACTGGTACATTGGGGCCAGAAGTGGGGTGGAGATGGGGTGCACAGAGGGATGGCTGTGAGCAGTTAGACATAACATTTCTACTGTGAGCCTCCTCCTTTGTGGCTGGGGTGTATTTGTCTCCCTCCTCCCACTCCCAGCCAGAGGTTCAAATTGAATTTATATCTGTCATTGCAGATAGAAGTTCTGACCAAATAGAAAATAGGCTTCAGTCAAAATGTTTTCCCGTCAGATAGCTCACAGATCTCAAAGAGCTGTTTTAGTTTAGGCAAGTTGACAAGTAATTCATTCCTAATTTTGCCTACTACAGTTACAGTACAAGAAGCTTTCCTCATAGATTACATAATTATATTTTTTCTTAACAAGGAGTACATGGCATTAGCAGGTTTAAATTATGCAAGCTTATTCTTTTGTCTTTTGTTATATTGTGTTCTATTGTGCTGGTAAAACAATATGTGCTTTAATTAGCAAATATCTGTAAATAATTTACTTGCTTTTCATACAGCAGAACAATGGAGCCAATTTTCACATACATCCACTGAGCATGTCTAGGGGGTTTCTTGCCAGAACCTTCCATTGTTCAGTATCTGTATCAATCTGCCCATCATTAGCAGCTAACGTTCAACAACCCAGTAAGACATTAAAGTTTTGGCCGCCGGGAGTAGCCCCAAGCCCCCCAAATCTGAGGCTACGCTTTGCAAAGAAAGATTAAAATACCCAGAAAATGAAAACAAACTCTTTTATTATCTTTAACCCTGGCACCTTCGCATAGAAACATGGACGCCTGCCAAGCATTAAGGTCATTGGATTAATGCCATAAAATGCCGATGTTCATCTGACCTTCTGACTGCATTTTAGCTACAAATAAAAAGCTCAACTTGATACAACACTATGAATCACGCGAGCTTCTAGGCTGTGCAGGGTTAACGCTGGGTGTGAGCCCACACTGCACATGCACAAACACACACGCACACAAAGAAAAAAAAAGCTCTTAAATCAAGAGTGGATGACTGTTCAGAGACTTAAAGCATTGTTATTTTGAATGCGAATGAAAGGGCTAGAACAAGCATTGCAAGAATATTTCAATTATGTATTTCCCAGAACTACATCTCTGAGCAACTAATGCAAATATTGCTCCCATAGCAGTAGAACTTCTTCCCAAATAAAAGCATACGAAGGCTTGAATCAGAACATACTTTCTATATCATTCGCATATTGTTTGAATATTATTAAAAATGCAAAATCTATGTATGCGTTACTCTCCTGAGCAATACAGTAATTATGATTAAGGGACAAGCAGCACAAAAAGAGCCAATTTATCTTACTTGCGCTTAGGAATACTATTGTGTAACTAAGCAACTAAAGACAAAATATAGTCTAATTAATTCACTCCTATGCTTATTTAAAAGACACAATTAGAACATTTTTATTTTACAGCCTGCACAGTATCTCAACATGCTTGAGGGTGTACCATGTGAGGCCTATTATTCTCCAAAGACAAGAGTTTAATGTTTAGTGCCACTGATCAGACTGGGAACAGCAACTCTGGAAAGCAGTGGGTGTATTTTACAATCTGAATGCACAGGGAAGGGGAGGGAAAGAAGAAAGGAAAAAAANAGATTGCTGGCTAATGGCTAGCAACATGTGGCTCCTCTGAGCATAGGTTATCATTGCCCTCTCCTCTCGCCAGCATATGCTGCTGGTGGTGAGAGAGATAAAAATATACAGAGTGGATATGCAATTACCAAACCCACGATATTTTATGACAAATGCCAGTTCTCTAACACTGCTATTACAGTGTGCCTGATTTCCAAAGCTGAATTAATTTGAGCAAGTGTACATTGGAGATTGATGCTATTAGCATGATTTTTAAAGCACCCTTTAATAATCATAATCTGCATGTTTGAAATGTGTTGCCATTACCAGTGTTGACAGATACGAGCATAAGGCACACATGGTGGAGACTAAAACGGGGCTATTCTCATTTCTAATAAGAGTGTACAGATTCCTACATCTGTAAAAAAACCAAAACCTATTACTGTGCAAAGGCAGCAGCACGTTTTTCTAGGGGGGTGGCAATAAAGCACTGTTGATATAAGACACCATGCCTGGGCTAACCTATGCTACCTTCATACCATACTCCCCACAAGTGGAGAGCCCCTACAAAATGAACCAGGCTTTAGAGGGATGCTGTCAGCATCTATCCCAAAATGAAGAGAAAGAAAAAACCAATTGACTCCCTTAACTTTCTGGAAGAATCTCTTCTGCAATTATAAATGACACACATTTATGGAGCGAGTTCTTTTTTTTCCTTTCCTCCAATTAGTCTGAAAATGCAAAATACTTCTAGGGAAATAATTACAGGAAACTAGCTCTCTCCTCTCCTCTGTATGAGCAACGCTTACTCATGTAAATTACTTGCATGAGTAAGGATTATTTGCAAGGCGAAAAACATTGCATCAGATCCCCAGTTTGGGAGAAGAGATGAAATCAACATGAGTTCGTAGTAAACTTTGCTGGTGATGAATGAACCAAAGGCAGATCCCCACTGACAGTCCAGCCTCAATGGAAGCAGCATTCACCAGGATGCAGGGCAATGCAGGGAATGTCATTCCACACAAATGAATTAGTTGCTTGTTTAGGGTTTTTTAGGAATTGTATGCATCACATCAAATACCATCCCTGGATTTAATGAGTATCAACTTTGAAACAGATTTTTAAGCCTAGTCTAATTAATGCCAACACCTTTAAAAACATGAAAGCACAAGGCACTAACAAGCATTTTGCTCTACAACTGCTTTTGCAAAGGTCAGTCATTCTGCAACCCCACACCACCCCTTGGAGAAGAGAGAAGTAAATGAGCTGGAGGAGGGTTTGGCCAAGACCCTGTGGGCTGGAGGGTGAGCCCACCTCATGCCCCCTGAATGTCACAGGACCAGGGCACTGCAGGAGGAGACTGGGCAGGCGCTTTCTGACAGCACACAGATCCTCACAATTGGGTGCCAGCAAAGCTGGGGGCCTGATTTCCACATGCACCCCATGAAACGTTTTCAGACACACTGGGGTACCATTTAAGGCACACCCTCTGGACCTTCACAGGTCTCCAAGCATCCTGTTCTGACCCCTGGGTGAGGCACCTGCCATCAAGGAGGTCTTCCCAACCTATGCAGAAAGTGACCAGGGGACTGCACCAGACCAGAGTGAACGAGAAAATGAAGGAAAGGTGGTGACACTCCCCAACAAAACACTCTGTTTTGGCAATGGCCCTGTAGGGCTGGAGGAGAATCACTTCTTCCCAGCTGGAGGGAAGAGACAGAAGGCTGCTCTCACTCTCTAGCCAGTATTGCACTGGCTGCAGTGTCTGAGCTTATAGGTGAGGTGGGAAGCAGCGTGCCCAGGCCAGAGAGTTTTAAAAGCAACAACAAAGTTTTCAGTGAAGTAGCACAAAACCCTTCAAGTTCACCTAACAGTGGCCTCACAGGCCCTGTTGCTCTTACAAAAGTGTCCCTACTGTTCCTGTGCAGCAAGACCCCTGGTCTGAGTGCGATGCCAGAGCTGGTCCCAGCCGCTCCATGCACGTCTCCTTGGGATGCAATGAGCATCAGGGTCAGAAGCACCCGGGCCCCATCCCACATTCACCATCCACTGAGACTCCCTGGGAAACAATCTCTGGCCAGCTCCTGGCATTGAAAGGGAGTTTCTCCACTGTGATGATGGGGATGCTGAGCCTTAGGTGGAGAGAGGGATACTGAAGTGGGAGCACACCTGGGCTTGAACCTTCCCTGCATCTGGGCAGCGCATGGAAACATCCGATTTTAGCATCAGTCGGGGTTATATTTCAATCTGGATGATGAATTCAGCTAGCTATAAAAAGACTTATATTTACACTTATTGCTGATTAGCTCAAACATTTGGCAATCAGATAAAATACACCAGCAGAAATTTCTGAGTAACAGAAGGATTACATCCCTCCTCGCTTCTCCTCCCTCCTCACAGCCACTAGCTGAATACTGTCATAGTGTCAGTGCTGCTATTATGGAAAAGAGGCAGCCAGCTGCTTCTATTAATCACGCCGCTAGCGCAGGTAGCTGCTGGAGACTGTGCCTAAATCTCTGGTGGGCTCGAACACAACACAACCTCCCATTCAGCCGCATTCAGCTCCCCTCACCAGCAATTCCAGTGACAGCGAGCACCCCTGTCATCCCTTGCATCGGACACTGCAGATTTGCAATACGTGTTTAAGCACTGGTTCAATCCCTCCCTACCCCCCGAATGCAAGATGAGGCATTTTATCCCATCAGCAGTCCCACAACACAAATTAGGTCCCCTCTGATGGCTATAAGCCACGTCTGACTCGAGAGCCACATCTCCTCCTGCAGAAGGAGCCCAGTCCAGAGTTAGGAAGCCTCAAGACCCCTGCTGCCCCTCTGGGGACCAGTGTGGATGTCACTTACTGAAGGGACTGGGACCTCAGGGTGCCAAGGGGATACAGCTGCCCCTGTGCCCCAAGGAGAGCAGTCACCCCCACCCAGCCAGCACCCAGCCTTTTGTCTCTCTGCTGCCTGCACATCACCAAGCGCCGCTCGGATTGCTCCAAACTATTAAAAATCGATCATAAAAAATCATTCCAATGTCTATAAACAAGTTAATGGAGTAAGTGAAAACAAAGTACATTTCTTAATGGGAGTGTTATGTTGCCCTCTCTAGGCCCTGGCTCTCAGTGCCGGTTTCTGTAGGCTCCCTGCCAGAGAAGTATCACTCAGAGCTGTTGCTGTTGCTGCTGCTGCTACTCTGCTAATGAATGACTAACTTAGGCCAGAGGGGAAATGACATCACCGGGGTGTAAAACACAACTGCATTAGGAAACTTTTTACCTGCTTTACATTTGTCATAATTATTCTATACAATACGGCGGGCATTTGCATAATTTCAAGGCGTGCCATTATCTTAATTGAAAATTGTTTTCATATGGTTGAATAACGCAGAATGACATCAGTTAAAGCCGCAATGAAATGCACAAGTATAATCACATGGCTAATTACTAGCGGTGTTTGCATGTAAAAATAAATAAAATTGTGCGTATTATTAGGAAGGTACATGCAACTGAGAACTCTCGTACCGGAGCAGCGTTTTACTCGTAATGGTAGGATTAATTTTCTCTGATGTTCCTACCACAGTAACATGAGCTGATCATTAAGGCGTATTAAAATGATTTGTGTCCCTTTCCCCACCCCCCTCCCTTCCAAATATCTTTCATTTTACACACGCACGAGACACGCAGAGGCACAGTTTTAAATAGTCACCACGGGCAATTTCAGAGCATCCATTGCTCACTGTCATCTCCCTGATTCTTAGGAAAAGGCTCCCTTATCTCAGCGGCACGCACAGAAAATTAAAGTGAAGAGGTGGCAGCGAGCGAAGGCGGCTCTGAAACGCGTTTCGGCTGCGTACGCGTGTGTGCGGGTACACGGCTACGCCGGCACCTACAGCCACGCGTGCCTCCGAAAACAGCCCCTGCGGACAGCCCCCCCCTTGGACCCACCCCCTCGGCATCTCCAGGAGAAGTTCCCCCAAAACANGCCGGCAAGCAGCGCGTTTGCGCCGGGAGCGCGGCGGCTCCGAAATACGCCCAGGCATATCTGCAAGTTATTTGAATGTATTATTCCCGTACCTGTCATTTATCACTTTATTCAACACGTC
>WEIU01004194.1:9912-20086 GCA_013389925.1 Aegithalos caudatus
TCACAGCCACATGGTTGGAATTGAAGACTTCAGGAAGATAATTTCTGGTAGGAAAAAGAAGGAACAGGAATTAATGTCTGAACATAATGAATCTTAGTGACATGTATATGGTCTGTACAGGAAAGAGGATTGCTTTTTGAAAAGAACTTAATTGCTATGGGATTCTTGAGGCTTTTGAAAAATGGTCTGGTTTTATGTTCAGCCTCAAGTGCTGTGAGGCAACTAGTGCAAGATGTGCTTCCAAGGATGTTGGCATCCTCAGTACAGCAATTTTTTCTGTCACAGGTTCCCATCCATAGAGTCACAGAATGTTTAAGTTTGGAAGGGACCATAAAGATCCTCTAGTTCCCACCCCCTTCCATGTGCACGGACATAATTCACTAAGTCAGGTTGCTTAGGACCCCATTCAACATGAACTGGAACATGGCCAGGGGCATTCACATCTTCTCACTGGTAACCTGTGCTAGTGTCTCACTGCCCTCACAGTAAAGAATTTCTTCCTGACATCTAATCTAAAGCTGTCCTACGTCAGTTTAAAATTTTCAGTTTAATTGCCCCTTATTTGCCCATATAAAATGTCCTTCTCCCTACCTTTTTATAAGCCCCTTAAAGCTATTGAAAGTCTGTAATGAGGTCTCCTTGACCTCAGCCTCTTCTCCAGGCTGAACAACCTCAGCTTTCTTGGTCTGTCATCATAAAAGGTGTGCTCTGCTCCATCCCTCTGATCATCTTTGTGACCTTTCTCTGGACCCACTCCAGCAGGTCCTTGTCTTGTGTTAAAGAACTCAGACTTGGACACACTACTCCTGGTGAGTCTTGATGAAGGCAAAGTGGAGTGGGAAAACCACCTCCCTTGACCAGCTGGCCACACTCCTTTTGATGCAGCTGGCTTTTTGAGCTATGTGGACACACTAGTGTCTTGTGTCTGGCTTCTCATGCAATAGAACCCCCAAGTCCTTCTCCACAGGGCTGAGCTCAAGTGAGTGAGTTAATCTCCCAGTCTGTATTTACATCTGGGATTGCTGACTCAGGTTCAGCACCTGGCACTTGGACTTCTTGAACTTCATGGAGTTCATAGGCCTAATTCTCAAGTTCATCCAGGTCCCTCTGGAAGGCATCCCATCCTTCTGTTGTGTCAGCTGCACTGCTCAGCTTTGTGTCATCTCCAGACCTGCTAGAGATGCACTCAATCCCACTGTCAGTGACATTGATGAGGATATTGAAGAGCACCAGTCCCAGCAGAGGTTTCTGACAGACATCACTTGTCACCAGCTTCTCCTGGACATAGAGCCACAACCCTCTGGTTGCATCCATCCAGCCAATTCCTTATGCACTGAATAGTCCATCTGTCAAATCCATGTCTTTCCCATCAGGAGATAAGGATGCGATATAGGACTGTACTGATGTCCTTACAGAAGTCTAGGTAGATGACATCTGTTGGTCTCATTGACCACTGCCATCACTCCATCATAGAAGGCCACCAGACTGGTCAGGCACAATTTTCCCTACAATAAAGGTATGTTGGCTGTCTCAGATCACTTTCTAGTCTTTTATACATCTTAGTGTATGTGCAAGGAGCATCTGCTCTATGATCTTCCCTGGCACAAAGGTGATGCTCACCCATCAGTAGTTCCCTGGATTTTCCTGCCTCCCCTTTTTAAAAATGGGAGATGTATTCCTTTTCCCAGTAACTGGGGACTTTGCCTGACCAACATGACTTGTCAGATTTGAGATATAATAGCTAGGCCACAACATCACCAAGTTTCCCCATGTATGCCATCAAGTTCTGTAGACTTGAGGCTATGTAGCTTCATCAAGTGATCCTAAACCTGCTCTTTGCTTATAGTGGGAGGGACTTCCCTCCACCCCACACTCGCTTGGAGGATCAGGGATTTGAGGGAAGTGGGAAGTCTGACTACCTGTGAAGACTGAGTGAAAGAACTCGTTGATTACTTCAGCTTTCTCTATATCAGTTGTCACCAGTTTACCCTTCTTGTATATCAGTGGCAGTACACTCTCCTTGGCCTTTTTTTCTGGCCTGTATACTTATCCCTTACCAAGTCCTATTCCAGTATTGCCTTTGCTTTCCTGAGTCTATTCCTATACATTTAAAGAGTATCCATTTACTCTCCTCATTCTATCTGTATATGGTTCTACCATTTGTACATTTCCTTCTTATTTTTCAGTTTGAGGAGAAAATCCTTGCTTGGCCATACCAGTTTCCACCTGGCATGCTCAATTTCCTACACGCGGGAATAAAGAGCTCCTGTGCTCTAAAGAAAAGTGTCTTTAAAGAACTCCCAGCTCTAATCAGCTCCTCTGTCATTAAGGAGTTTCTCAGGTGATCTCATCCACTAACCCTTTAAACATCTGGAAGTTCACTCTTCCAAATTTTAGGGTCTGGAGTTTCTCTTTGCCACCTCTCATTCCCTGAGATCCTGAACTCAGCCAGAGTGTGTCCCCCTACAGCCCCAGCTGCTTCCAACCATCACCTCCTTAATGAGCCCCTCTGCACTGGTGAGTGCCAGCCCAGGAACGCCTCACCTCTGGCTGCCTTGTCTGATACCTGGCCCAGGAAGTTTTTCTCTACCTACTTGAGAAGTCTCCTGGGTTTCTTGCAGCTAGCTGAGCTGCTTTCCCAGCAGAGGTCCAGGTGGTTGAAATCTCCCATCAGGATGACAGCTTGCAAGTATGATGCTTCCTGTATCTGAAGCAAGAAGGCATTGTTGGGATGCTCCCCCTGATCAGGTGGGGTACTGGATCCCAGTCTTCAGGAGAGCCCTGGAATGATTTGCACAGGGATATTTGGGATTACAATTCCAGTATGGGATAAGAGGAGTGAATCAAAAATTCATCTATTTTTTGTGACTGAAGTAAAAATATCAACCAGGGTGTATAATTTGATGAATAGTAGCAGAAATTATTAGCCTGGCAGGAGACTCTTTACCTGCTTCTAGGAAAAAAAAAAAGAAAAAAAAAATTTTTGGGGACCAGTCTCTTTCATGGCAAGTTTTTCTGCATCCATATATCTCAGCTACACTGTGGAGCAACATTTAGCACAACAGTATGATCACAGGTAAACATAGCACACATGAAATGTGCATGAAATTAGAACCTGGAATGTAAGGAAATGCCAAAATAAAATACAGAACAGAAAAATCCTGAATATATATATATTTCCCTTTTTCCCTCTTCAGGGAACAGTCCACTAACTGTAAATGCTGACTTGAGGAGAGTTTGTATTAGATAAACAGCACCACAAAATTTGCAATTCAAATTGGAAGTACTTGTGTCAGTGTTTGACAAAGCATAACCAGTGGGGTGCCCTGTAATTCTGTCACTGAGCAGATGGGGAGATGAAGGATTCTTGCATGTTGTATGCCATATAGACAGCACACTGTACATCACAGATGAACCCTCACAGCTGAAGTTTGACAACTTCTGATGGAAAAATACTTACGAGGTAAAATGCAGCCTATTGAAATAGTAGGCTTACATCATGGATTTTATTTTTTTTTTTTTTAATTTTACTGTTTTCAAATTTCTGGACTTCGCAGGATTTAAGAACATGCATATATGTTCTTGCAAAATAATTAAGTTGTAATGAATAATAAGCAACTTAACTTTTTTCTGTTCAAATATAAAATCTCTTTTTATGGATAAAAAAAGTGCTGATGGACTTGGCATGATCTCCTTACCATGCTACAAATTCTGATGGCATTCTTAACTTCATTTTAGTTTCTGAAGTTTGTGACCTATTTTACATTGAAGTATGGTGTTAGTCTACATACTGAATTCCAAAAACTTGAATTATTCTTGGATGACTTGTTGATCTAGGTATTTCAAAGCTTCTTGTTTAATAGAAGCATGTTCCACATGTAACAGAGAAAGTGTTAACTCTCAAGGCAAAACAACATTATAACAGAAATGCTCTGTTTGGTTTTGGGGATAGTATTCCAGACACTTTCCTGTGGTGATTCATCTTAAATGATTGTTCTGTTCACCCTCAAAAATGTATAGTTCAGTACTAAGTTGTAACCCTACCCTAAAGTTGTCATTCATTGTAACCCCTGCCCATCTCCTTACCCTTGATGCCTTACTGGTTTACCCAACCCCTCGTACTTTCAGTATCCCATTGGTCCAAGTCTTGGATCTGCCCCCCTCGCTGGAACTCTCTTAAGTGGATTCACGAGGACTCATGCTCTCTCTGGGTGCTCTCTCTCTGTGCAGTTCCTTGCTGGCCTCTCCTGGGGCCTGCCTGCCTCGTTCTCTCCTGTGGGAGCCAGGCTTCCTCCCGGTGTGGGACCCCCAAATAAACCCAATCAGCACCCCCAGAAGCTGTGTCCTGTCTTGCCTGCCTGCACGCTGCTCCCCAGATGCTCCGGTAAGGCTCTGGTACCTCCCCTTCCTTTATGCACGGAGGCATGTTGCCCTCTGCCCCTGCAGCTGCTAGCCAGGCCCAAAAGGAGCAGGGGAACGCAACACTTTCCCTGATTGACTAGGTTGCTTGTGCACTTAAATTACTAGCAGAAATAAATATCCAAATGCTTAATTTGAACGTCTGTAACCAAAGAGCTGATGACCTTGAACAGTATGCTTATCTTTTTAAACTCATAAGCCAATGTGTAACATACTCCACATGCTCTAAGGATAATATTCTCTTCAGTCTAGCTCTATTTTTTGCCTTCATTAACAGTTATTTGATTATTACATGGTTTAGACTTCATTTATGCACTTATTCAGCCACAAATGCAGTTCGTATATGTGAAGTAGGAATATTTCCCCATCTGAGAAAGACATGGAAGCAAGCATTTTACTTACTGAAGGATCTCTCTGGTAGAACAGACTTGGTATATCAAAATATTCTGATGGTAACAGCCCTTTTGAAACTTCAAACACCAAAATATTATCCATGTCATGTAGCAACATTGTAAAATACTCACATAGATGCCCACCGACTGCTTTCACATAGGAAATAAATGGCAACAAAAAAATATCAAGCCTTGCTGGGACACTGGCAAATAGGATGTACCTCAGCTTCCATAAATTGTTATAGAATTTGTAACCTTCCCTCCCCCTTTTTCTTTCATTTTTTTTTTCTTAAGAACTCTAACACAATGGCCTTAATTCCCATTCATTCTCCCATTCCCAGACCAGTGCTGAAACCTATTAATCTATGGACATAATTCCCAACTTTACATTAATTCTAATGTAGGCTCGACATCATGCATGGCTGGAACAGCAGTCCAGGAGAATCAAGGCACATGGCATCTGAACTCCACATGTTGTTGCTGCTGATGGCTGATTGTGGCTGCTCATAATAAAGGCTGTAAGAATACAGGAAGTTTAGAATACTGTTTCCCAAAATATTTACGCAGTTTCCAGCCATACTTGTCCAGGAACTTTTTAGACAGGAAGCAGTTTATTTGTATTTAGCAGCCCTTTTTTTCTTCTGGAGCTTCTCTCTTCTCCTCTCCATACCATGACAGTTTTTTGGATTTGCAACATCCTCTGGCAAGGAGTTTCACTGGACAGTTACTTGATTTAAGAACAACCACATTCTCCAGAGTTCTACTCAGACTGTTTTGAAACTTGCTTTCTCCTTAGGTCCTGCATAGGTCTTTTGTTTAAAGAGACAGTGAGAAGTCACTCCTCTCAGTCATTCCCAGTTCTGAGGAGCTTGAGCAAGGTACTTGTTTCCTTGACTGGAAAGTTCCATTTATTAATGGTTTCTTGTAGCCAAGCTGTCACATTCCTGTCATTTTTGATGACCTACTTTCATGGCATCTCCCTTACCTTGACAAGATGGACAGACCTTTTGCATAAGTGCAAAAGGAGTCTAAATTACATATATATGTGAATGTGCACCTATTCATGACAGATGCTATCTGCATACACACCCCACAAAATCCACTGTTCTTCTCTTAGATAACTCCTTCAGACTATTGCTGTTAGTGAATTAATAACCTTTATTCCACTGCTATAAGATCTTTCCAAAGATCTTCCTTGATTAGGATGCATTCTTTGATTTTATGTAAAATATGTTCACTTCCTGTATCTGAGGATATATTACCTTTAAATATTTTTTAATTCACTTTCCCCCCCCCAAGCATAGGCAAGGCTTTTCACAGAAAAAAAATGTGTGGCTTTTCAGTATTGCAGCCCATCTGTCTGCAAAAATGAGGCTGGATCCAACTGCAGTTGTGATTGCAGATAACAGTCTGCAGGATTGAAAATAACAGTCCCTCCTCCTCATTCTTCTGGAGAGCATTTATTAAGTATCTCAGTGCTGAAGTTGACCTTTTGATATCCCTCCTTATGCCTGAAGCTCTTGGTTGTGAGGCTCCTAAATATATTTAATTGGCTATTAGAGTGACCAGTATTTGTTTCTCTGTACTAAGCTTTTAATTGTGCTTTTCCCTCCTTTCCACTGCTTATGTCTGTATGTATGATTACTGTGTTACATGTCAGCTAGTAGAGCAGGCTGCATGTTGGATTATGTTTCAAACAGCAAACAAGCTATATCCTTGAAAGGATTCTGACTGTACTGTCATGACAGCCTTGCTCCAGTGACCTTTGATTCCAGAGCAAGTACTAAGGGTAAAAAAATTAACACTGAACAAGTCTCTTTGTAGCAAAAGATGCATTGTATTTGTCAGCACTGGGTTTCACTGTGGAAGCATGGTTTACTGTGTTGCTGAAAGTAGAGTTCATATTAGTCTGTCCTAGTGAAGCATAAGGGCCTGGGATCCCTGTCTTTCACCTTTTCTTGTTTGGTAATGAGAGCTCTGTATTTGGTCCTTGTGCTCCCTTGGGTCTTGAGGTTTATGGGCATGGAGAATAGCAGGGTAATGTAATAGCTGTAGACTGTACAGGGATGAGGGGTTTTTATGAGATGGTAATTCCACATTCTGTCGTAGTACATAGGTATTAAAAATCCAGAGCTTTTTTTCACTTGGCCTGGGTAGGGAAGGACATCACAAGTATTATACAATGGACACTCTGGTTCTAGATGCTGATGACTTGGTAGATAATCACAGATGTGTTGAAACTCTCCAGTATTTCCCCACTCTCTCTTGGAAGTCTTGGATGGTCAGTGGGCTCCCAGTTACCAGGGAATGCCTGGGTTGAGCAGCACTGCTAAGAAGAGCTTGGAAAGGAATATGTTAGAGGACCTACCTTGACTATGTCTCATCAGCACTGATTCAAGTATATCAGTTGCTATTGTGAGTGTATATCTAAGGCAGATAAAGGAGAAGCCCTGCAGCCACCAGAAATACTGTCCTGACATTTGATGACAGTATTGTCTCCTCTTACCAGCTGCTAATACTGCAATGCTCAGAATCACAGCAAGGAAAGGCCAGTGTAACCAATGCTCGTGTGTGTATCCTTCCTGAGTCTAGAGGACAGGTGACAGAAACATCAAACAGGACCAAACTTGGACCTGCAGAATTTTCTATTCAGGGTAAGCTATTGCCAAAGTTTCATAGCATCTTCCAGTTAGTCCATTCTTAAGTCTTAATCACACTATTTCTGTTTCTGTTTCAGCAGTAATGACATATTAAGTCATACTTACATTCATAGTAATAGTCCACAAAGGATATACTAGTCCATAGAGGATATACCGTGAAAAAAATGGAAAAAGATAATTTGATAGTCATCTTTCCTCTAGGTTAGAGACCCTGCTGTGGCGCTTCCATGATATGATTAAGCTATTTGACAAACCACTGAATACTGCACATTTGTAAAACAGTTGGTTTGTTAGTAATTCAGATATGAATCTATGAATACAAAGGATCAATGTGCCTGAATATCAATTTGCTACAAGGAAAAGACTGCAGCTTTTTAACATGGTATGGGAAGCAGTTATTTTATACCCAAATGAATATGGTTGTTCTTTCTTCATGGCTCTGAAGGGTTTCTACCTTAAAATGCTTAGAAAAGAGCAGGATATAATTCCTCCTGATTGTGCTGGATTTGATGTTTGGATATTTAGAACTATATGTGATACTTCCTGCCCTACCTATACCACAGTGTAGCATCAAGTTTGTGGGCATGGCTGTCCACTCAGAGGCTCTTTGAAGCCCTTGCTTTTCTGTTGCTCAGGTAAGGTAACAGATGTGGCTGTGGCTTGTAAAGAGAGCCTGTGGAGGACTGCTTTTTTCACTCTTGCTGTGCCTTCCATTCAGGAAACGAGGGGCAGAGTGTTGGAGGGTGGGCTTAGTAGACTTACATACAGCAATACTCGATATTTTCCAAAGGAAAAAGAAGTGCTTGCTTGAGCTATAGCTGTCAGAGCAGCCCTGACCATCATTTGCAATACTTGTTTTGGAGCAAAGGAGAAAGTGATATTCATACAAGTAATGAATGCAGGGTGAATGCCGCTGTGTTGCTTACATAGTAAGCTTTCTCCATGTAAATCTAGATGAATTCAAGGAGTCAGAGCAACAGTCTTATACAACTCTTCCCTTGTTCTTTTCACTAGATAGGCATACTTTTTTTTTACTTTAGTACTGTATTGTTACCTTTTCATTTGTGTAATATGTCTCTGAGTTGAGGTTAATATAGAGTTCCAAGCTCTTGAAATCTTGTTTTTGTTATCTTTTATCCCTAAATGAGGATTCGAAATATCAAGTTAGGCAACAGTTTAAAGTCTTTCATAGAAAAGTTTTTAAAAGCCATTTTATTCTGGTTCAAAAGTGTTTCATGCCCTTCAATTTTCTTTTGAGTCTCCTAAAGTAAAAAGTACAGAAATTACATCAGTTATTTTTCTTGCTCAATTATCTCCTGATCCCTTGAGCTTTTCCGAGTAATTCTATAGACTGAGGTAACTCCATACTATACTGAAAAGTGCATGGATCAATAGGAGGCATGGCCTATATATTAAAAAGGGTGAAAGAAAGAGCTACTGATGGAAGACTGAAAATAGAACTAGCACATCTTGTTCAATCAAGGCTACAGGGTGACTTACAAGAGGTCTTTGCTCCCTGAGTATTCATCAGCACTGTGGGGCTTTTGTCTCCTGAAGCAAATTACTATAAAGTTCTGCAAGAAAATTTACCTGCCTTCCTTTAGGAACATTTGTACTGAGATCTGTGTATTCAAAATGAGTTGTGCAGTTCCCACAGTGATAGAGACTGAATAAGACACAAGGATATGAAAGAGGCACCAGAAGCAAAGCTGAAGTACAGACTTCAGTAATGTTAGATTGCTGGAGTGGTCTTAGACTTGTCAACAAATGATAAAGCCTACCTAGGGAAATGTCTCACAAATCTGTTTCTGTCCGTGTAAAAGGAAAGAGTAGCCTTTGTTTTGAGGGTGGGATCCATAGGGGTCTTCAGGACCCAGAATCACAAATGTTAGAGTGACAGAAAAGTCTTAGCTACAAGGCAACAGAACATGTGCAAGAGAAATGATACATTCCTCAGTTTGGGAATAGACTTTTTTCTCTTTTCAGATGTTTTAAGGAAATGGACTTTCTTAGTCCTGAGCTATGTTTTTTTCTGAATGTCAGATTAGATTTATTGCTCACAGTCTTTAAGGCACTTTTTTTGTTGAGGTGTTCAAAGGCCTGAGATGCAAACTGCATAATGAGATCCTTGAAAAGCATTTGCAGGCAGTGAGAAAAGTGTGAAGTCACCTTCACAGAGGGGAAGATAATAATGTGGAGTTCAGAGTTGTGTTAATCAACACTAAAGGCTAAACCAGAGTGTGCTGTACATGAAAAGAGAAAATAGCCACAGGGCAAATATGGGAGCTGTGTTTCTTGAGTCCAGAGGCATAGGGATTCACATTCTGAAACTTTTTAGATACATACTTGTGAAGGCAACTTATTTATGGAGGTTTATGCAGAGCAAAGGTTTCATCCTGAAGCTGCATTTTGCCACGACAAAGATTTTCAGGTTTGCCGGTGAGCGATAAACACCACAGAATAACCAAACGATGACAGCTTTGAAAAGAACCTCAAACATTTTACCTAATTATCATACTTGAGGTATGAGCAACAGTTCAGCATACCTTTCCTGTAAGTTATTTCTCTCATTTTATTTTTATCCTCTAGTTTTTAAAATATTTTCAACTTTGCATTTGCATCTCTAGTCTGTTAGAATATGAAACAATGTAATACATTAATGACTGCCTGGCCATTGATTTTTCTTATTACTTTGTTTCACAT
>WEIU01004195.1:2102-13437 GCA_013389925.1 Aegithalos caudatus
TCATCACTCTTCTATGGTCAGTGCATCCAAGTACCTCCAGGTGAAATTTCCCCTCTCTAGGTTTGGCACTCATTTTCCAAGTGAGTTTATTTAGCATCCGTCTCTTAACCCTGGTCTTCTAAACAAAATGCACATCATCATATGAAGTGGGCTTGCAAAATGGTTTTCTCAAAATAATATATATCAAAGCCTCTCTGGAGGAATACTCATGCCCATCCATGTACATGAAGGTTTTACAGCAGCCTATCCTGAGATGTTCCTTGTGTTTCTGTTCAATACAACCTTAAATATTTAATTAGGTCTTAAAACAAAGGAGTCTATCCATTTACTTGAAGCTGGAGTGAGGGGATTTTCCTTCCTGTTAATTTATAGTTTTCACTCTCAGTTATACAGCAGCTCTACTTTAGGAAAGATCCTGGATTTAAAAAAGCCCCACTTATTTGCAAGCAAAAAAAAAAAAAAAAAAAAAAAAAAAAAAAAAAAAAAAAAAAGCCAAGATGTCAAACACAAAGTGTTTCTCCACATTATTTTAGATTCCTTGGTCACCTTTGAGAGCCAGCTAATGACAGCATGCTGCAGACAACTGGCCTAAATGACACCATCGACTTCCTGTCTGTTCATGTGGGTATCATTCTTGGACACAACCCTCAAAGTGAATAATTTCTTACAATAAGAAAAAAGAGTGTGGCTTTGTGAGACAGAGGAACTTTAAGTCCCTTTAAGAAGAGAGCAGTTAATCTCAGCAATCTATTCACAGGGTTAAGAAAGCTATCACTGGAAGAAAACATTTTTCCTAGAGTTTTTTTTTCTCTTTTTTTACCCTCCCTCCTCATGTTGCAAGTAGGTGTTGGGTTTTTTATTCAGGGAACAAAGGCTTGTCCGTGCAGCCATAACCATACTCATTTCAGTGGTGTTTTGGGAGGATTTAATACAGGCTGTATTGTTTGCTGCCTGCAGCTATCCCCATGTGTGGTTTAGTGATGTTCTATCAAAGGCCAGCATTGCAAATGTCAGTGGAGTTGTGATTTTCACCCGCAGGCCAGGCTGCTTCTGTCACAGGTAGTGTAGCATTGGCTTTAGAGGTGGACTTTGAGTGCCCTACAGGTAATGGGGAGCAAATGCCTCTTTGGGAGTAAACACAATCAAAATCCCTGGCACATAAGATGAGGATGTGACCAGGGAAGTGCCCGTTACTGAATTTCTCTGCTTATGTTGGTGTCCCGAGAGACACACCAATGATGTCTACACATATGATAAGTGTATCTTATCAAAGCACTGAATTTTGTATCTAGCCATTATTGCATTTGATGGTGTTGAAAGACCAGGCCATTCCTGAAATTGTTCTGTCCACCTACTCCCTGAAAAGGAATCTGCTGTGTGTGGTGTGTGGTAGTCCTTCCTCCCTTCCCGCATTTCCAGGCTCGGTCCCAGGCTCTCCACACCAGGAGTGTCACCCTTGTCTACAGCAGACCAGTAACCATGTGATGGCGTTTTGGGTATATGGTTTTTGGGTTCTGTAGGCACTGGAGGCATTGGATCCTTGTGCCTTTCAGTTTGCTGGGCACACTTGGGTCCTTCCCCCTCTCCTGCTTCTTCAGGGAAAAGCTGTCACCATGCTGCTGTCAGGAGATGCTCCCCGTCTTACCTCCATGGGGTCACGTTCTCTGTGACCCTCTGAAATGTTCCCCCATCCCTTTCCTACATCTTAAAATGTAGGTGAGCATCTGTAGTAAATTTAGAGCTGTCTCATATAGTTTTTTCTGCCCTCTTTTCTTTAGCTGTAAGTCACTGAAGCAGTAATAAATCTGAGATCATAGAAAGAGTCCACTGCTGAAAAGATTTAATCTTGATATGGTTTAAGCCTTCATGAACCTGTTTCTATGGGCCTCCTCATCGATATTTGGGGATTTTTAAGGATATAGCATCAATTTTTACTAATGAGGAAGGGAAAAATATAAGTGAGTAAGGAAGAAAAAAAAAAAAGAAACAAAACCAACCATGTGGTCACTCGGAAGATAAATGTTGGAGATCTGTTCATTTCAGATATAGTATTAATGCTCCTGGAATGATTGCAAGTAGCTTGAAATAAACTAGCATATACAACAGCAATTTATAAGTAATTGTATCTCCTATGTTATTTAGATTTATACAATATGAACTGTAAAACATCCAATAACAGCAAGAACTGTGGAAATATATTTTTCATTAGGAAATGATGTACTGGAAATTTATTCTGTCATTGAGCTGTGTGAACGTGTTGACCATTTGGTGTAAAACAAAGCAAATACTCCGGTTGTGAAAGGTTGTTTTCTCTCTCTGCAACTTCCTGAATGTTGCCATAATTGGATTTTCAGATTGTTTTCTGTGGTCTGCAGCTATGCACAACAGAAGAAATTGCAGGCATCTTTTAAGCTGAGAGAGTATTTTTAGATGTTTTGTGGGCTGTGTATCAATTATTTTATAACATAGAGTTAGCAAGGAATGTATGAAATATATTTAGTACCTTTTGAGAATATTTTAGGAACATTGATTCTGACACATGGAATATAATTTACAGAGATGTAAGTTACATCATTATAAAATTATATATTGAGTAAACACCACCAGAAAAAAAATAAGCCAACAGAAAAACCTGTGAACAAAATAGTTTGAACCCTGCCCAAGCTATCCACCCTTGGAAAGAGTGTAAGCTTTCACTAAACGTCCTTTGCTTTCCTTTCAAAGAAAGCTTTTGGAGGATTACACAACCTGTGGTTTTTCTGTAAATTATCAGTGGCTATGTTAATGCCAGTTACATTACTAGCTGACTGTTCCTTTAGCCTTAAAATATCTTTCAGACATGTACCAGTTTCCCTGGCTCACCCTGTCTCTTGGCTTCCAATAAAAAGGAGGTAGGAGAAGGACCCTGGGTGGTTGTTTTTTTTTTTTCACATTTCTTTCCTCACAGAAAAGGGTGAAATTTCTTGATAATATGAGGTTCTACAATCCATTTTGATTTAAAAAAGAACCAGAGCAGAATTAATATATGTTTCTTAACATGTATAACTGAGGTATTAAACTTAGATGTTGGTGTTTTCCTAAATGTTGTTGCAACTCAGTGGGTTGAGAGGAGGGAATTGCCAGCTTTCCTTCGGTTTTATTGGTGACTGGATACATTGGTTGCATAAGGATAGCTATAGCTTTATAATGGAAGCATTAAAAAATATAAAATTTAATCTTGTTGCTACTCACAAAGAATAGATGGGCAAACCAAGAATGGAAAAACCTTTCCCAAATTTTACCAGCCTTGGCAGAGGTGCCAGCATGGGAAGCACAGGTGAGCTCTGTGAGGACTGTGGGCTGTGTGAGCTCTATCAGGACAGAGAATGCAGCTGCGTATCTCAAAACACTGTTAAAGAAAGAAGTTCCCATAGGATAAGCCACCACAACAGGAACTTGAGACAAGCACAGATGGCAAAACAGGAAGGCTTGAATTCCAGGTCTAATGAAGGTGAACATTTGGAATTAGCACACAGGACAAAATTTTACTGTACAGACTGGGAACTTAAATAAGACCTATCAGGACAAAAATTCACATAGTGACAAACTGTGAGAAAGGAAGCAACTGGTTACACAGATGCCAGCCCAAGCTGTGGGAATGACTTTGTGACCCCATGGATACCCAGGACATGGCTGCATAAAAGTGGCTCGTCCAGAAGAGCTACTCAGGACCCCCACCACCAAAGACCTAAGGAGGGTAAAAAGGACCAGTGAAGTGCTGTGGGAGTCCACGGGTGGTGATACCTTTCTCCCTAATCACTCTTTCTCTCACTCTCTTTCTGTGCCCCTGCTTTTCTCATCTTTCTTTCCTCGTCTGTGCCTCACATTTACTATTATATATAAAAAAAATCCATATTATTGACTTCTGTATGCAGTCTTGTTTGCAACTTAATGCAGGCAGAGGCATCCCTTATAATCATACAACAACAAACCCTACCAAATATCCAGGAGGTGGTTTCCACAATGATTTCTCCTGCAGGCTCAGTCCTGTTCTGTTCAGTGGCAGTCAGTATTAAATTTGGGTACCTGATGGGCAACAGAAGCCAAGCTTTGGACTGAACAGAATACCCTGAATATGGGATATCATATGGTGCTAAATCAACCATGTTGCTTTTTCCTCAAAAATAGGAAAATAAATATAGTTTTGAGTTTATTATAATAATTTAATTTTGAAACTAGTCTAAAAAAAAATCACCAAGTTGGTGTTTTTCCCCTTTTAAATAAATATGAATGCCATTGAGTTTCCCAGGGAGAAGACCTTCTTTGCCCACCACCATTTTGTGTAATTTTCTTCAGGAGGCCATGGTGATACACCCAGAAGGATTTCCTGGCTTTCTGAGGCTTCGTCATCCTGTTTTTTGGCAAGAGGTGTAGTGGAGAGGCTTGCTGGTGTTGGCAAGCATAATTTTTACCTATAGAAACCATGACCAAATTTACACCTGTGCTTACAGATTTAGTGCCTGACTGCACAGGTGCCTATTTGTAGAGACCATTGACCCTTTCACTGCACTTATGCAAACCCTGGCCAGATACTCACTTTGCAGTCACCACTCAGACAGTTAAGGTCTAGTAAAAAGGAACATCTCTGAACTGAAAATTTTCCACTCAGATCTCCGGAGATTTCTAGTAGTGACTGTTTCTGGTTGGAAACAACTATTCTTAGACATTTTAAAAATTTCTGGTTTCAAAATGAGCCATAGCGTTTCACCTGCTAAAACAAAACAAAAGCTCATAAAAATGTAGCTATTCTGTCAAACCTCACTGAGTTTCCAGAATGTTATTTCTTCTAACCAGAGCAACTGACCCATCCTTTTGATAACCACTGGAGAAGCTGAAAATATCTACTAAAAGGTGACGTCCTTATCCTAAAATGTTGCATTTCCCCTATTAAAACCACAGCTAAAAGCAGTCAGATGTGCCCTCAAGGCAGAGCTTGGTTAAACTCTGCCAGACTCTTGTGCTGCTGCCAAGCAGTCCCAGCACAGGTCTGTGTTCTGGGCTGAACCTACAGGGACCTCTATACAGCTAGGAACTGTTTGGAGATTGATTTCTATAAATCCTGAGGCCAAAACTAAACTGGGAAATGTTTTGCAGGAACATATTTAATTCTGTGAGGAGTCAGACACCATAATAAGATCATACTGTAGAGGTCAAATACAAATCACAGGAAGCTGTCTGGTTTTCTTGCCCTACTGTATAAAAAAAGCCAATGATGTCCTCTGCTTGCATATCACAAGCCTAGATTTCTCTGATTAATATGATGAAGCTGCATAACATTTCTCACTGGCTTCTGTACAGGGCCACTCTTCAATGAAAATTGTGTAATTTGATGGCTTCTTCCATAATCTATGCAGATCATCACAAAAACAACTATATGCTTTACTCCTTTTAAAACCTTTTTTATTTTTATTTAATTGTAATAAATTCAAATTACTTATTTTCAAATTAAACTGACAGGATGTTAACCTTCTATTTTATCATAGAGAAGCATTAATTCATATTTTGTTTTCCAGTGGCTTAGAAGTAATTGCTAAAGGATCAGTAGCAAGGGAATAAAAATGCAGAGTAGTTACTGTAGAATCCTACTTACTATTGCCCCACTTGGCATGCAGATTCAGCTGGTGTTGTACAGAACAAATGGCAGAAATACAGACAAATATCAGATGAACTCACCTAAAAGTAGCTCATGCAGTCGAGGAGTGAAGAGCACTGAATAAAGAGTGCATAAAGCCCAGCATTAGGCAAAAATATTTGGTCAAGTCTGTGCCAGTCCAGCAGTCCAGTTGACTAAAAATTACATTTAAATTCTTAAATTCTACTTCTTGAATAATTTTAATTTTTATATTTTGTCTTCATACTCCTTGAGGATGCTCCAGAGTGAAGGAGAAGAAGAGTGAGGAGCCTGGCCTGCAGGATTTAAGCAGACAAGAAATATGCAGCTGCTGGAAAGAAGAGCATGAGCACAGACTGATTGGCAGCTTGCAGAGAGGGTAAAGCTCTCTGGGGAGATTTTAGAACTTCTTTGAGTGCTTAAAGGGGCTACAGGAGAAGAATTCTTGCTGTTCAGGTGGTGAAACACTGGCACAGATTTTCCAGAGAAACTGTAGTTGCCCCATCCCTAGATGGCAGGGCCAGTCTGGATGAGGCTTTCAGCAACCTGATGAAGTGGAGGATGTTCCTGTCTATGGAAGTAGGGTTGGAATTAGGTAACCTCTTAGGTTAATTTCAAAACCATTTTATTATTCTATATGCATCTCTCCTACAAACCTGACCTTTACCGTATGACATTTTGAAACAGATTTAGTTATTTACACTTGGAGATTTCCAGTAATCTAGTGGAATATCATACAGGCAACAGTAATAGGGACACTTGTCTCCAAACCAGCTTGATTTTTCTTCCTTGGAAAAGTTATCACTACTTATTATTTCTACTGAAATCTCAGCTAACCTGGCATTATTTCTGTATGTGGCATCAACTTTTCTTCTTTATAAAATAAATCTAGGCCTTGTTATGAGGCCAAGAGCAGAGAAATTTGGACAAGAGTTTCCTCTTTTTTCTACCTTCATGTTTTCTAGGACTTAACTGAGTAGCTAGAGGAGTGAGAGAATGTAAACTTATAGTTAGCTACAGGAAAAGTGTCTCTATCAACCCTCACAGATTCACTCCAGTTTAAGAACAAGAGTTTAAGGAGAAAATGAAAATAAATATAGGATTTCAGGAACTTAGAGGGTTTGTCCCTTTCTGGTTGACTAGATCAAGATTTTGGTGGAAACTTTAAATGTTGAAAATTGAATGGTGACCTTAACTGAAAATTCAATGTTTTGGAGATTGATGTGTTTTTTCTTCATTCTATGTTTACCAGTCATATTGAAGAGTTGTCATCTTTCTGCCTCTGGTGTACTTTTGGTGTACATTTCCATCAACATCATATTGCAAATGTTGGTGGAAATATGTAGACTTTGGTAGGCTTTAAAATTCATCTTCAGCAAAAGCATTTCTAAACACAAAAGCTTTAACACAAAGGCAAATTTGTGACTTGGAGCAAGCAGGAGATAACAAGAGATTTGTCATGCACTGAGCATGATGGTTTATTTAGCTGTTTAGTGTTATGGTTGGATTCATTGATCTTGAGTTAAATTCATCACAGATAAAAAGACAAGTATGCAACAATGCTGAAAAAGATAAATATCATTTATTATCATGAAGATTTTTGTGAGAGCTAGTTCCACAAATATTACTAATCAGGATACTAGATACACTCAAGACTTAGTTGGGACATAACAATATCTTGTGTTGGGGCAGAATGGGTCTGTTGAGACAGAATGACAGGACAGCTATATTGTCAATGCTTTCCAGGTTACATATGAAACAATTTTGCTATCTATTCCATGTGACACATTAGCTATGTTGAATTAAAATACTATTACAAAACTTAAATGTATTGAAATGTCGAGAAGGGAGCACTGCTTCTTGGTTATTATTTTGGTCATTAAGAGATAAGGATCAGTAGCTGAAGTGAAACAGTATGTCTGTGAGAAGAGATAGATTTATTTGCCAGCACATAAATCTGACATTCAAATTCTTTCTGAAGTTTGGGTTTCTGAGTAGTAGCAGCATCAACAGAGACCTCAGGGTGAGGAGCTCCTCCCAGTATGGTAAGCAGCTGGATTACAGGGTTCCACTTCAAGCAGTGTTAGCTGCTAGGACATGTTCCATGTAAATTGCAGAGGTCCAGGTGTGACATCAGGTAAGGTGACAGCAGCAATGGTGTGCCTGTGCCCAGCTGTGCTTCCCCAGCTTGTGATGCCACAGGGTGAGGCTTCACAGTGCACAGTACACTCCACAGCTGGGTACAGGAGTTCAGACACATCTTGGAGCAAATTTCCCAGCCAACACAGCTGCTCCAGTCAGCCCACGGCCAGCAGAGACCCTCTGCAGCATCTGCTGCTGTGCTGCTGTCATGACTCTTATCTCAGGCCAGGGAGTTAAATTTAGCAACAAAGTGGACAAGCATTTCCCTTTCTCCAACAGGCCAAATACTGAGAGTACTGAGCCTTTCCTCCTGCATTCAGTGGCACAATACTTGTAGCATGTCCTCTGCAGCTCTGTCCTCATCATTCAACATATCCTGATTAAGCCCAGCTCAGCAGGTTCATTTCAGGTCTGTACCAAATACTGCACCACCTGTTGAAATCACAGCCAGCTTCTTGGCTCCTGGTATGGGAATTATAGGATAAGAGGTACTTTCCTTTCCAAAAATGTCAGTACAAATGAGCAGATTGTATGTTGCATGTCGCTTATCATATACTGCATACGTGACTGGGAGCTCTACTTGTGTGGATTTAGAAGCAGAAATGAAAAAAAAGAACAGTGGAAAAAGGCAAGGTTACTGCTTCCTTGACTGAAAGATGGAAAAACACCAGTTCCACCAGTGCCAAAACCATCTGGATATATTGAGAAAATA
Source organism: Aegithalos caudatus (assembly GCA_013389925.1). Lineage (NCBI taxonomy): Eukaryota > Metazoa > Chordata > Aves > Passeriformes > Aegithalidae > Aegithalos > Aegithalos caudatus. The sequence goes on from WEIU01004195.1 coordinate 10,607, forward strand.
TAAAGGAAACAGTAAGGGCTTTTCTCTGTGGTTGTTACCAGAAGGGTGTGCAATAAAAAGGGTTGTTCTAACATGACTTGGTTTGGAAGTACTTCGTCTGGTAAGAACTCTTCTTAAGACAACAGCTATTAACAGCAGAGCCATCACTTGGGAACCTAATACATGCAAATTAAGATTGCACATGACACAGATCTAGATCAATAAGACAAAGAGAAGGCAGAAACACAAAGAAATTTGTAAATAGTCTTATGTTGCTAAGGCAATTTCCCATTTTTAGGGATCTCACTACTGTCTCCTATTTAGAACAAAATGTTGTGAGAAAAAAAGGGAATACAAGCAGATGAAACAAGCAGACAGGAAAAGAAAAAAATAACTTATCAGACTACCAAGGGCACAATTAAGAGCTCTGGTACTGTGGATATGATAGATATGAAAAAAGTTACCAAAAGTGTAATTTTGTAAAAATTAAAAGCTTGTTTTGTGTGGGAAATACCAAAAGACCTGCATCACACGTTAAACAAAAACCAAAAACAATCGAACAAAACCCAAAAATTGAATGCATTGCATCTATTTCCAAGGGTTTGAAGTACCAGCAAAGGAAGAAGAGCTTACAGATATTGAGGAGTGTGTCTCTGAGGGAAAAGAGCTCACTTTCCTTAAATTGGTTTTCAAGATGGGGTGTGTCAATCATCTTGCTGCTGAGGTGGTAACAAAAAACATCCCATCCCACTTCTGTGGTTAGAAATGGGGATCCTGAGCTTTGGCTGCTGTAGAGCTCTTTACTGCCTCCCACTCACCCCACTCGAGTCATGCACTTGGGTGCCAGGCTCGTTTACCTGGATTATTGCCACTGACCCCTTGTTCAAGGCTGGTAAAGGTGGATAATGCAAATATGGTGAAGATTTTCCCAAAGTAGAGCAGTCAGCTTTTACACAGGCTGTCTCAGTTTTCATGGCTGGCTCAGGGTGCATGACGTCTGGTGGTGCCCAGAACTGTCTGCCTTTGTGCTGACTCTGGAAGCAGTGTTCTTGTATTTGATTTCATTAATATTAGAGAACGACCTGTGGAACCAATCCATCAAGTCTGTTGCTGTGGCAGAATAAATTTGGATCGGGAATCTCCACTGATTTACCACATTAGTAGAGTTCTAGAATTATGGTCTCTGGCTCTGTTGGTCTCCTGCAACAGAGACCAGACCAAATCCGTGTCCTTCTGCATATCTGTCCTGTGTGATGCCGCACTGCATATTAGTCATAGGTAAAATCCCATCTTCTTCCCATCTTGTCCCTACTTTTCTCCCATCCTTATGTTCTCCTTCCCTCTCCTCCCCACTCTCATTTTATGCTGAGCTACCTAGAGTCTCCTGCATCTACATTCTCTGTTTCTCCTAAAATTTTTCTCTCCTTCTTGGACAACCATACTCTTCAGGGAATGGTATTTATTTCACTTTCACCAAGGAGCAAGGATAAATCCACAAGTTGTTCCTGATCCTCTTTTTCTGTCCCCTTCTGGTCCCAGGTGAACAAGGCAGATGACCCGGTGTTTTTCATATTGTATAGGTTTTGTCAGGAAGCTGGTAGAAAAGCCGGAAGGCTGGATATTTTTGAAAACAAAATAGTTTCTGGTTTTAGCCTTTCAGATATTTCTACACTAGTGGTCAAAAAACAAGACAACAAAAAAATCGTAATTCTTCCCAATTATGTCTGCAAAGCATCTTTTTGAACAATCTTCAATGTTTTTACTTTTTTTTTTTACATATTTATAATTAACATTTACCAGCTAAAAGTAATTGAATGCGCAAAATTATGGGTTTATATCTTGTTTTCATTGCATTCCTTAAAACATTTTTAATTATAAGAACATAATGTTCTATCTACTTTAATGGAGATCCTGGAAACAGCAACCATTATTTTAAGGATATTTGTAGGGAGAAGTAGCAAAATATATAGAAAAGCAGGTGTCTGTCCATCTCATCAATCTGAGAGCAGCTGTGATTTTTTTTTTTTTAATTTTTTTAGTGTCTTCTTTGTTTAAAGAAACCTGTCTGAAATGGAATTAAGAAAAGACCTCAAGGACATGGTGGTAATGATAAAGCCCTTCCCCATGGCCAGTATGTTTCATGGTGCATGGTCTTTGTTGAAGGCTCTGGATGATGACTCTGCACATATTTGCTGAGTATCTATCTACAACAGGCTTCTCATTTGTTCCTGTGCCAGTCACTAAAGGTAGTGTTATTAAATGTGAAAGAATTCAAGATCACTTCAGTTATTTAAAAAACTTAATCACTTGTCTCTCTCTGTGATTCTTTTCCATGTTTTCTCCTATCTTTTACCTTGTGCATTTAAGGTTTGTCATGACAGGCACTGTCTCTTACTCTATGTTTGTAGAATATGAAGGAAAATGGGAAAGTATCTGGGTGAAACTCACTACATATTCTGCCAAGAGCACACCTTAACTCAGAAAAACACTTCTTTAAATGTACCAGTTTGTTACATAGTCAAAAGAACATAATTCATTTTCAAATATTCCTTTGAGTTTAGAAATTCTTTCCTAGTTTTAATTCTCCCAACTTGCCTTTATTTCACCAATTTAGCATTTTATTACTCCTTGTTCTTGGTGGCACCTCTTGGTCATCTCATGTCCCATTTTCTGATAACAGGGTCTATGAATTCCTTCTTGGAGCCTTGGTTTATTGCTATCTTCATCAGGATAATTCAGGAATGCAGGACGATTCCCTCTATCCCCCGGTTTATCCAGTTTAGAGGTTACAAAAACAGTCCTTCTTTTAATACTATGCTACAACCCAAAAATATACATATTCATTAGATCAT
>WEIU01004197.1:2876-18005 GCA_013389925.1 Aegithalos caudatus
TTTGCTTAGTTGACTGTTAATTGCATTTTGGTTTAGTATTGAGGCAACAAATTCATGATTGCTTTTGGGAAGCATTGTCTCCCAGACATATATTGTTCAAGATGTCTAAATGAAACCCTGATAAAACTTTTGCAATCTTTCTTATAGATGTAAAATTATAAAAGAATATGAGAATATATTGAGTTTTTTTGAGAATATGAGTGGTATTTCAGTGTTTTGGTCTTCCAGCAAGACCTGGACAAATTCTCCCTTGGTTTCCTTGTCACCTGTGGTAGCAAGGGTAATCATAACCAGGAAAAGTGGCTGTTAGAAATTCCTGATGCATTCATGATGACTATGACAATAGACAATTCCAAGCTACTTTCATGAAGGGGACAAGAAAAAGGTAAGAAATCCTTAAACTATTATAAAATGTAGGGGTAATGCAAAAAAACATTGCCTTTAACGTGGAGTCCTGAAAAGAGGGAAATGTCAAAAGTCACAAGTCCAGTATGGACTTTGATTTTTTTGTCAGTGTTGCATACAAAAAATTCAAGACTTTTTGAAGGAACTACTTTAATTCCATTATGCATCAATAGTAATGCTATTTCTGTCTACTGGAAATACAAGCATTTGGACCCAAGGAAAATAAAAGCTTAGACATTAATAGGCAAGATAATACAATAATTTCCATTTAAAGCAAAATATTGAAAGATTCATGCCTAAAATACAGCTTATGCAGTGCTGATATTTGTATAGACATTTTGATTGATTACATTATGCAGCTCATTTTCTACTACAAAATATACCTAACTGCACACATGACCTGAAGAAGTCTGTTCAAGACTACTAAGAACAGAATTGACTGAGCAAATAATTTTTGAAGTTTAAGAAGTTATTCTAGGGAGGAATTATAACATTTTCCATATTCATATTCCTGAATGTACAGTATTTATTGCTGTCTTAAATAGGGTGCAAGAATAGGAAAACCTTTAATTTGACTAATTCTGTCAGCCTTACCATTAAAAGTGAATTTTAAAAACCAGTTTGAAATCAGTCACTTTTTGATTATCATTATTCTCTCAGTATGACTACAGGGGCATAATTTCAAATGTGCAGAAATATATTTGAGCTAAGAAATTACATTTAATTTTAATTTACTTTTCAAAAAGAAACTCATTTAATTTGAGAAGCCAAACATTTTATTCTGGTTTTACAGTGCTTTATTTGATGGATAAAGCAGTTGCCCATCAAGGAGATGGCCCACTATTCCCTGTTCGTATAGTGGAACTAAATGATCTGATACATCTCCACAAAGCTAGTTTTTTTTTTTTTATTTTCTCTATTTGGGGGTGTTTGTTTGTTTGTTTGTTTGTGTGAAAGAAATCTCTCCTCAGACTGCTCTATCAAGCCCCTCTGAAAATAGTTTCAGATTTTTTGACTTCATCTTGTTTGCATGTAGCTTCCAAAACTGAGTTTTCATTACTATTTGCTCTTCAAGTAGTGTCATTTAGCCCCTGTGATGCTAAAAACAAATTTCCTATTTATCTTGTTTAATAACTTTTTTTGACCGAACACTTGGCTTAAACATGTTAAATCTGCTAAAGCATGAGTTTTTCTAAAGCATCACTTTTTCTTTCCTGCCTTTTTTTTTTTTCCTCCAAAACTGGATTCCATTATGAACAATACTTCACTGCAGTTTTGGACAGATACTATATTTTCTCTATGAAATTAGTTATTTTCTATGCTTTATGATTAACCTTGACAGTACAGGCTCACTGATACTGTATGAACCTTAGTCCCAAATTCATAAAGAAATTTTTTTTCTTCTATATGGGCTTTGCCCTTTTGAAAATATATGACAATGAAATTACTCATTTTTTAGAAAACACAAATTTGTCATTTTTCTCATCTAGCATAGTACATCATATACCATTTGTGTAATTATTATGTCACAGTATTCTTTGGAAATGCAAAATAGTGCTCAAAAATATATGTTCAATCTAACCATTTGAAATGCCAAAGTTATTTTTCATTGTTAGCTCTTTTCGTTGAATTCCAACCTCCTTCATACGTAAAACAAGGTGAGAGCATGAGCTTCTCTGCTGACATGGTTCTGTGTCACATCTCTGGAGAAATGTTTCTGACCAGCCTTGAGTTTACTTTTTAAAATAGATATCAAATTTGGTGTCAAAAACAGTTTCAAACAGAAAGATGATAAAAACAGCATTTCATTTTAAAAATATTTAAAATATTTAACTTCCTGATTTCTTGTATATAAGGTTTTCAGATAGATGTGTCTGGACAGGTAAAATATTAGTTTTCATTTATTTATGTTTATGATTATATATGTTTAATCAAGTGGAAATTTGAAATCCGAATGAATGATGATCATGTAGATCTATTGTACCCAAATCTTTTCAGCCAGCAATGTACTTTCAGTCTCTATTGAAACACAAAAATGGAAGAAGACTGAGAAGACTGACACAGAAGGTTCATTCATGAGGCTCAGAGAAAAACACATGCAGTGGCTGACTGTGGTTGCTGCAAAGAATGTTGAATTTATCCCAGCACAAAGGGGTTTGGAGGTTGGCCCTTGGCCTGAATAAATGGCTACATATGAACCAGCCATTCCCATCAGCTGAGCACATTTGGCAACAAACTTCATCAGTAAGGTGGGTCAAATGGCTTTATCTCTACAATGAAATAATCTTTTAGACTATAGAGCATTAATGAGCATTGCATTTGTATTGTGATTATGCTATAAATTACAACTGTTGTACCCTCTTAAGTGTAATTTGTATCTGTACTGTGATTTACCTGTACAGTTGTATCCCTCACCAAATTAAAATTCAGTATAGCATAAAAAATTACAATTCAGTATTAAGCATCATATTTTCCACATGTAGACAATTTAAAAAGCTTGGTCAGAATGTATTAGACTGTTATAAAGTCCTAAGGGAAAAACCTCACTCTCCCATGTTAGCACTGTTCACTCATCTCCCTGCAGTCCCATCTACATTTACATGAGGGAAATAAATGAATGTTATCAGACAACTTGGAAGCAGTCAACTGTATTAATAACCAGTTGTAGCATTTCCTGTTCATAAGTAAAGAATGGAAGGGGAGAAAATCTCTGGTTCATGTGTATTTTCAGAGGGTGAGTTTCAAAAGGTAGTTTGCATTTTTAATGCAGCCTTATCTCTCTGAATAGAAGTACGTCATTCTCAAAATAACATTCCTTTACTCTTATTCAAGGCAGATTTATCACTTACAGCTCAACACACTTTAACATGGAAATTATAAATTGACAAAGAATCTCAAATAAATGCACAAATATGAACATAATTTAGCTAGAGTAGAGAAAAAAATGAAGGATTCACAAGCTGTTTTAATTTTGTTATTAGAAGATAAAGCCTTCATGGAAAAGGTATTGTCTGGTGGATTGTTTTAAACTCAGCTGAATTTAGTAAAAATCCTTCGGCTCTATGTAGACATGAATGTAAGATATCAAAGAGTGCAATGTATCTACAGTACTTTTGGTATCGTATATAAGGCTAATTATTTTATTTGTAATATTCTTGTGAAGCAGGAAGTATCTCCTTTTACTAGAGAAAATGAGGAGTCGCCTGCTTTAGTGTTGGGGTTTTGCTTTGGCTATTTCTTTTTTTCTTTTTCAAAATGAATACACAGAATAGTTGTATCATGGAACCATAGAGTAGTTTGGATTAAAAGCAACCTTTACAGAGTCCCTGGTTCCAACCCCCCCTGGTTTGGGTAGCTGCACCTTCCCCTAGGCCATGGTGCTCAAAGTCCCATCCAACCTGGCCTTGAACTTTTCAATAATGAGGCATCCTCATCATCTCTGGTCAAGAAGTCCATGGTGGAGCGTGCCTTCTCTGGGGAAGCCCACAATGGATAAGGCTCCCAGCAGAACCTGTGGTCCTATGGAGAAAGAAGTCAATGCTGGAGGAGGTTTACTGACAGGACTTGTGACCCTGAGGGAAACCCATACTGGAGTAGTCTTTTCCTCAAGGACTGCACCCTATGGAAGGGACCCACGCTGAAGTAAGGAAAGAATTTGAGATGTCCTCCCCCTGAGGAGGAAGTAACAGTAGAGGCCTGTGATAAATTAACCACAGAGCCCGTTCCCTTTCTCCACAGTGAAGAAGGAGAAAGTAGAGAATTCAGGAATAAAGATAGATGCAGAAAGTAGGAAGGTTTGGTTGGAAAGAAGTTTTAAATTCGTTTGTATTTCTCATTATTCTGCTCTGTTTCATTGGCAATAAATGAAATTGTTTTCCCAAAACCCAGTTATTTTGCCTGTGTTAATAACTGTTGAGTGGCCTCTGTGTCCTTATCTCAGCCCATGAACTTTACTCTTTATGTCCTGTTGGTGGTGAAGGAATAACAGGACAACTTAGTGGGCACCTGATGGCCAGCCCAAGTCAATTCACCATAGATTTGTCCCAACATTTTTCAGTGTATGGCTTTCTGTCTGCCCAGCTGGGCCATCACCCATGACAGCTTACTAGAGAAATATGGCCTGATTCCTTTGTGGATGATCGCAGGTGTTTTTCTGTTGTTTCCCAATTCAGCAGGCCCTGATTCTTTTCTGTTGTGCAAAACTCCACTTGCTTCCCCTTTTAAATGGCACGTATTGAAACAGGCAGTCTGAAGCATAATATTTTATAAGAATTAAGAGACAGAATAAAATTAGTTGTTTAATAGCACTGTATTAACCAAAGTGGAAAAGAATGATGAATACAATACAATCCACTGATTTAAGTTAAACTACTTGGAAAAGAAGCATTTTGAATTTTTTAATAGTACATAGAGTAATAATGAAAACTTGAATTCCATTTATGGGTGTAATTCATATCAAAAATCTTCAAAACATTTTCAGCTCTGAATAAGGAATATATGACTTACCATTAGGAACTTATGATTAAAATATTACTTCATCAAGCTGGCTTATCTATTCTTAAAATAGATATATTATTACAGAACTGTGCTTGGGCTTTAGTTTCTACTTTCCAGGTCTTAGCAGTCTTTATTTATTAATGATATATAACTAGTTTCAACTTTATATTTCTTTGCCAAAATGCCTCAATGGACAATTTATTTATCTGATTAAAATTTCTCTTTTCTACTGGAAATAAGTATAAGTATGTACATATATGAAGATTTAATAAAAGAGCTTTCACTATCCAAGGTTCAACAGGTACTTCCAAGTGTCTCCTATAGGAAAGTATTTGCAAATATACTACAAAATATCTTATTGAAAACTCTGGTATTTTTAAACATTAAATAAATAGCATATTTTTTCATTAAAACAAGAATGTCATTTCTAGATCTAATGAGTATTTTATATTTCGTATTTTCAAAGAAAAAGTAAACTGTGTGCCTCATGTGAGCAACATATATATGCAATCATAAGTATTCTTTAGTCAATATTTTGCACTCATATGCATTCTGAAGAAAAATTTAAAAAATACACATACAAATGTCTCTGCAAAACTTAAAAGTTTATCAGGAGTATTTTGGAAAATTACATAATTGTCAGCAGCAATGTCCTTTGAAAGATAAAACATTGTGGGTTATTAATCACATAAATAGATTTTTAATTAAAAAAAGATCAACAATGTGTATGAAGTAAGACAAAAGGGAGACATTTTTAGGAAGAAAACTAAAGAATTTAATTATATATATGTAATAAAATGTATCTCTCAGAAAAGGCAAGGACATAGTACCTACTGTTATGTCTCAGAGGAGATATCCAAGGCCTAACCAAAAACAGATTCTAGACTTTATCTGAATTTTCTGTTCATTGTGAACAGCAAAAATACTGTAATGATTAATTAAATACAATAAAACATTGACATTCCCTTTTTATGTGCAGGGGATTCTTGTGCACTGAACAAAGTCATAAGTCTTGGTTGACTCTTTTTCAGTGTGACTATTAAAGAAAGACAAAAAAAATAACACATTATATGGAAAGGAATTACTGAATACCTGGAAGATATTGGATTTTGGCTCAGTCAGACGCAATTCAGTAATGAAAAATATGTTCTGTATTTGCAAGCCTTGGCTGAAAACCCTCTGTTTTGATGTCTCTCTGGGTGGGAGTACACGATCTGTTGTGTTACTCTGGGAAATAGTTCCACCTTAGACTTTCAACACCTGATAGCATGTTATAATTCAGAACCAAAATCTTAATCTAAGAATGACTTGTAAAGATAACATATCCACTTGGCAAATGTTTTTGTCCCATATAATGGTTTAATTATTAGAAAAGGAGGGGGGAAATATAATAATTTGAAACAGTAATAGATGATACATATAGATATCTTATTGTGTAATATTTTAAATAATGGCATTATGTTTTTAATTTTAATAGTATTAAACTCTAACACTGAATTTTTTTCTCCTGATATTTTTTAATACAGACATATATCTATCTCTGTTCTTCACCCTACAGTCTTTTGTTTTCAAATCTTCCAATTTAGAGCACACAGTAAAGGATGTTCTTCTTGTGAAACTTACCAAATGAGTGAGGCTATCAAGATAGTCAATAAAAGTGTCAAAAAATAAGGTTTTCTAAGTAAGATCTCCAAAGCCAGCGGCTGTAGCTAGCACTAAGGTAGCAACTTTGTGAGGTGAGTGAGTGCCAGCACAATTTGGAGATGTGTTCATTATCTTAGAAATTAATTGAATTGCAGAATGCTTGAATAGATGGATTAGATATATAAAGGCATCTATTCTATATTGAACTATAGTCTATACAAAAATTGTTTTAAAAATGGTGGGAAAACTGTACTCTATCAGATGAGATACTTTTTATACAAGACATAAGTATGTCAGTTTGAAGTACTACTGTTTTTCCCATGTGTTCCACATTTTCTACAACCTTAATTTTCACTATTCTTTCCCCTGGATGGTGTAGTGCTGTGATCCTTACTCTCTATTTCTTTAGAAAAGAGAATGTTTCATATATTCCAGTTCTTTTTTTCCTCTCTCTTTTAAATAAATTTTGCCATCATTTTTAATATTTGGTAGTTTTCTTTTAGTAATTTAGCAGGCAAATCTTAAATATTCTGTCTATCACTTTTTGAATGGCCTAGTTTTTGGCAGCAGGGGGGCACGAAGATGGTTCCTGTGAAAAGCTCCTGGAAGTTTTCACCATGTCCAGCAGAGGCCATCTCTGAAGATGGCTCTGATGATGGGTATGCTGCTGGCCAAAACTGGGCCAATAAGAGAGGTTGGTAACACCTCTGTGATGGCATATTTATAAAGAAAATCAAAACAAAATACTCAGTTTTTGCTTCTAGCCAGAGAATAGAAGAATGTGAGAACATGTGAGGGAAAAAAAACACAGTGGCACCAAGGTCAGTGGAGAAGGAGGGACAGGAGCTGGTCCAGGTGCCGGAGGTGAGATTCCTCTGCGGGCTGTGGTGAGACCGTGGTGAAGCAGCTGTGCCCCTGCAGCCCGTGGGGATATATGGGGGATGGAGAGATCCACCCACAGCCAGTGGAGGAGATGCCCGTGCTGAAGCAGGTGGATGCCTGGAGGAAGCTGTGATCCACTGGGAGACCTGGTGGAGAGCTTCCAGGCTGGAACAGCCTGTCCTTGGAGAACAGCATCCTGTGGACTGAGACACCGAAATCATGGCAGTTTTGGGAGGAATATCTGCCCATGGGTGGAATTCACATTACAGCAGGTGCAGTATGGCTGCTGCTCTTGAGAGTGGGCCCACACTGGGGAAGTTCACAAAGAACTGTCTCCTGTGGGAAGAATCCCACAGCCTCACAGGGGAAGGACTCTTCTCCCAGAGCAGTGCAAGATAATTTCCATGATGAATTGGCCAAACCCTCCTGCCCTTTCTCCCTGCACTGTTGGTGGGAGGGAGGGAGGGGCTGGGGGGAAAAGGAATTTTAATGGTTTATTTTACTTCCCATTATCCTCATCTGAGTCTGTTAGTAATAAATTCACTTTCCAGCTTATGTTGGGCCTATTTTGCCCTTGAAGTTCTTCTCCTGGTCTTTATCTCACAAAGGAACCCTTCATTAATTTTTTCCCCTCTTCTTCCCAGATGTAGAAGGGGAGGGTGAGCTAGTGAGAGACTCTTGTGGGTGCCTGGCATTTGACCAGTGTCAAACCATGACATCAGTTTACTATAAAAAATTAATCAGCACCAAAATACAAAGCTGGAAGGATACAGAAATTAGGAAATTGTGTCTCAGTGTACACTATCTGTGCTCCAAAATCTCTTAGAGCTCTGTGAGCTGACTGGATAATTTTTTTTCTTTTTAGTGTATATAAATCAACAGGGCTCTTAAACACCAAAGCTAGTTTGGATTTGAGCAAAAACTAGAACAAAATCTTTTAAAAATGGCAAAAACAAAGTAACCAAAACCCATAGAACAGAAATAAAAGGACAACTGAGAGACTAACAACAAGAACAAGGCCAGCAAAATGCTTTGCTTCTTACTTTCTGATACCCAGTCACATAATTTTAAAAATAACATAATACACAGTTCATAAACTACAAATAAAAGAGATAATATCTAAAAAAAAAAAAAAAAACAAAAAAACCCAAAAAAAACCAAAAAAAAAACCAAAAAACACATCAGTAATGGTCTTCAGCTTGTCACAGAATTTAGAATTGCATGACTCCTGCATCATTTTAATTCAGGAATTAGTCATAGTGTTTATTTTGTTGTTGAGGCTGGTTGCTAAGCTCAGGACAGACTGTGGAACATTCTCCCTCACTCCAAGAGAGAGATATACAGGACCCTGAACTTTGGAACAATTGCTCCACATTTAAATGAAACTTGACTTGCCACTACCTGCAAAATAGAAACAAAATTCTTTGTAAACCAGTCTAAGTCTGTAGATACTTCCAAAGAATACGAATTCTCTTGATGCCAAAAGTTTAAATGTCATCCTTAGAAACACAGTTGACAGTGTTTATTTACTGGAGGATTGTTTGTCTGTTTATTTAACTTCAGCAATGCCTAGAAGCTCCAGTGAATCAACTTGGGCCCATTGAATTTCACCCTCCATCCATAAAAAAGCAGTAAAATTGTTCCTTCACTGGTAGAGATACTGCTTTGAAAAGGTATGCAATAACCACCTCTTTTCTGCAAAGGGAGTTGGATTTTTTTTTTTAATGTGAAGAATGCTTAATTATATTTTGACAGAAAGGTCTAAAATGTCTGCATTGTCAGTGAGGCACAGCACTTACCTCTCATACAAAGTAACTGCTCTCATAATCAAAATGGTTTCCTGTTTGTAATATGACATCCAGGACAAAAAAACCAAACCAAACCAAACCAAACAAAAAANTGCTGGATGAGTGTACAGGCTTCAGAAAGGCTGGAGATGCTCTGAGGTCCCAAAAAAAAAAAACCAAACAAAAACAAAAAAAACCCACCAACTGTTTCCAATTCTGTTATTGTTAATCTTTGACTATGAAAAAAAATCAAGTGTTAAGGGTGTCATTATATTTTAATGAAAGCCAAAACATTTTTTCTGAGTTTGACTCTTTGTTCTCTTGATCTTTCAGATCTCAAGGGCCTACAACCTAATTAAAACTGTAACTAGTTTTCATAAAAATATAGTACATTGAATAATGTTCCAGAATAACATATAATTTTTATTTCTAGTGGTATAAAATACATAATATAGGTGCAATTTTCTTTCTCAGTGCTAAAATTTAACAGTGTATATCTGTTCATGGGTAAAGCTTCAAGGTCTGTAGTGGTTCTTGATAAGTTGTTCCATTAGATTCTCTCAAGTACAAGACTATGAAATTAAATCATTTTGTCATAAATTTACTTTAAAAGACTCATTAAGGATTAGGTCATAAACCTTTCACTCCCTTTGATATAAGGATATTTGAGTTCAGTCCCATTAAATCAAATTACGGTTTTAGCAACACTAGATAATTACTATTATTATTAAAACTTGCTTTTTCCTAGATAAAAAAAATAAAGAAAAAATATTAGCATTAGAAAAAATTGTGAGTTTAGGGAATCAGGAAAGTATTTCTTTCTATGTGTCCCAGTAGATAGCTAATAAACCCATAGAGTTATTCTATTGAATATGGCAGCAGGTTCCTTACTTATATTGTTGTTTTTTTGATAAAAGAACATAATTTTTTCAGAGATGACTAAATATTTAGAGTCAGAATATAAGGCCCCTGATTATGGACATATTTTTATTTACTTTCTTTTAATGACTTAACATATAAGTAGTCTTACATTCTGATCTAGNTTCTCTTGATCTTTCAGATCTCAAGGGCCTACAACATAATTAAAACTGTAACTAGTTTTCATAAAAATATAGTACATTGAATAATGTTCCAGAATAACATATAATTTTTATTTCTAGTGGTATAAAATACATAATATAGGTGCAATTTTCTTTCTCAGTGCTAAAATTTAACAGTGTATATCTGTTCATGGGTAAAGCTTCAAGGTCTGTAGTGGTTCTTGATAAGTTGTTCCATTAGATTCTCTCAAGTACAAGACTATGAAATTAAATCATTTTGTCATAAATTTNTTACTTTAAAAGACTCATTAAGGATTAGGTCATAAACCTTTCACTCCCTTTGATATAAGGATATTTGAGTTCAGTCCCATTAAATCAAATTACGGTTTTAGCAACACTAGATAATTACTATTATTATTAAAACTTGCTTTTTCCTAGATAAAAAAAATAAAGAAAAAATATTAGCATTAGAAAAAATTGTGAGTTTAGGGAATCAGGAAAGTATTTCTTTCTATGTGTCCCAGTAGATAGCTAATAAACCCATAGAGTTATTCTATTGAATGTGGCAGCAGGTTCCTTACCTATATTGTTGTTTTTTTTTTGATAAAAGAACATAATTTTTTCAGAGATGACTAAATATTTAGAGTCAGAATATAAGGCCCCTGATTATGGACATATTTTTATTTACTTTCTTTTAATGACTTAACATATAAGTAGTCTTACATTCTGATCTAGAATTAATCCTACAAATAAAAAGGTATTAGTCTATACAGTATAAAATAGTATTACGTTTTCTTAAAGCTCACAAATCTAATTCTCCATCCCTGTTCTAAACGACAACAGAAAGAAATACCACCAAGTAAAACAGTGTCCCAACAGCTTGTGTACAAGACTTAAGAATATCAGCATCAAGAACATCATGACCTTTTCCTCAGTGCTGTGAATGGCACCTGGATATCCCAACCCATCTACATCTTTGTATCACTTTCTTATGAGGATAAAACAAAACAAAAAGTGTATCTTCCATTTTCCAGAGATGCCAAATGCATACAGCAGAACAAACATGCTCTCTGCTTATTGTTGTTCTGGTTATATTCTTAAAAGAACTTTTTACAGGAAGAATTGTACAGTGTTAGGATTTCAGACAGACGACAAAACTTTTTTTTTTGTCTAAATACAGTGGCTAATTTAGACTGGCTTTGAAAAGAAGGAAAAATCATTATAATAATCAGAATGAAAAAAAACAGGGCTATAGTGGAAAAGAAAGCTTCTATATTACAGTCCATATAATGTCACTTTCTAGAGGAAACAGTTTAGCATGAAACCTTAAGTGGTAACTGTTTAGCAAAAGCAGAACAAAGAGTATAATCAAATTTTATGGGTTTGGGTATTATTATGTGGTTCCCTTCTTTTAATGAAGGAGTATAATTACTTTTTTAAGTCCATGAATTGAGATTTAGTCCTTTTTACATAAACAGTGCCAGGCAAGGTTTCTTGATGAAATTCCATGTTGAGTAATCACATTATTTATCTCTCAAAAAAGTTTTTTGTCTGTTTTTCATTTTGTTTTGACTTGCTTATGTTAAGTTTTCTGGAGAGTATTTTTTCAGAGTCAGTTAAAACAATGCCTTCAAGTGTAAATAATAAAAATGTATTTTAAGGATAATTTGAAATAAATTATAAAATCAATGATACATTGATATGATTTACATACAATTATATATTGACCATTCATACGTATCATATATTTTATATCTTTGTATTTTGATAACTTGTGGGATTTTCCTAGAAAATATTGGAAAATAATTATGAACCCAAATTATTTTATTTTTGTGTCAGTTTCTGTGTTTCTTCTCTCTTGTCCTTTTCTACTAAGCATATCCACCTATCAACAGAATCTGTGATGTTTATGGGTTCATCTGCTCTTTTTTCTTATACTCAGCTTGAAGATATAAACCTACCTTAATGCTGTAATAAGCACATCTAAGGAAGACACTATAATCATAAGGCTTCAAACTGTAGATTTCCTCCTAAAGTGAGAAATAAGCAACAGAAGCAGATGAGCATAGACTTTGTTCACATCCAAATGCTCTTCATAATAAAGAAGGGAAGAGAATTGCACAAAGTGCACCATATATATTCTACATATCTCTCTACAAAATTATTTTTGAAGTTTTTAATGTGTTATCTGTGGTCTTTAAAAATACCTGTTTACTGGCAATTAACTCTGTGTACAAGATTTCACTGAAAAAGAGACCTCACTGAGTATGTTTCAGATTGAAAATAACTTTGCCAGAAGAATAAGAGTAAGTCAAATGGATTTGAATGCCAGAGAATACTTAAAAACACATATTAATACTGGAAATATTTGAAAGAGACATGTTCAAAAAGTTTTAAGAGATATTCTTCCTGCATTTCCAACAGCAAATTGTCATGGCTCAATTAGGAATTGATTACTGAGTAATTCAGTAAAGCTGAAAACAGAAAAAGCTTTATCTAAATTGAGTTACAGCTATATTCAAAGAGGAGGGAAGCTACACTGCTTTTCAGAGTGTAACTCACACAGCCCTGAAAGAGGGAGGCACTCTCTGGAGAAGAGCTCATACTATGGCATTCGGGTGATCTTAAACATCCCTTCACCTCCCTACAGATGCAGCTTCTAGAAAACACTTAGCAAATTTTACAGCTGTACCATGATATTCAAGTCCCTGGAGACAAAAGATGAAGTAAACCACTTGCTCATTTTCAGGGTGAGCTGCCCTTAATGCAAGATGCAAAACTGATAGAAGGGAGTAAAATTTATTCATCTTTTTATCTATTTATCCTTAAACTTCCTTAATTTAATTTGGCATACTCTGCCAGAAGGAAAATTAACATATTTCTTAGTGAGAAAAAATGAATCTTCTATAAGTTGCAGACACCGTAATATAATATTTTAAGATACCATTCTTATGAAAGCTGTGTGGCTTAGTGACATGCTTTTAATATTTTCCTGCACTCCTGGGTATCTGCATATGATGTTGACGTAGATCTCAGCCTTCATGTTCTTTATTTTAAATAAAACAAAATTTTAAAATTTATAGATGCAAGTACTTTTAAAGAAAATTAACTGAGCATTGGAAAGGGTGATATAGAAATTTTGGTGTAAATTAGCATAAAATGAAAAAAAGAAAAAAGGCTTTGGAGTGTCCACTTAAAATTTCTTTAAGTTTTTTTCACCAATAGAAGTAAAGAAACAAAGAAAATTATATTTTCTATTCAGTGCCCTGCCCAAGATTTTGATCAATAATGTTGGGCTTTAAAATAGTGTTTATGATAAGGTCTAAGCTTCTGAATTCTCTACAGTCATATTGCATTTGAAAGTCATTGTATGACTCATCCATTACCAGTTCTGAAAGATGACAGTGATTTGTGTGTGATAACAAGTGAAATGCTCTCTGAATTTTAGCACAGCTGTAGTGAGCAAGATATGTGTTCATGAAACACATGTCCACATACTAACAGAAGTGGCAGAATAGTTACTACCCATACCAAATTATCTCCAAGTCAGTTTCACACTTCATTTTCTCATTGGAAGGTCACAAAATGGATGATAAATCCATGCTTGTTTTGTAAGGCTACATATGTCAGTAGAGATCCCTCTGAAATTGGAGACTAATATAGATGAGCTAACTTGAGCCACTTCTTTTCTGACCTGCTAGTTTCCTTCATCCCTTGGGAATTAGAATGCTTCTGATTCAGCTGTAGAAATATTCTCATAGTAGGTCTGTTCACTCTCTGTAGATTTGCAATGCATAGCATCACTTTGCAGCTTAGTGCTACTAAATACACACGGCTCTGGGCACTATAGTAGGTTTCACACATTGCCATTATTGATGTGTGCAACTGTTGTGAAAGATTCATACAGTATTGTATATCACTAATATGACTAGAGTTAAGGAACATGTAAGCCATGTTTTTTGAAAGTTTGTATCTGAACACACCAGCATTCTCCAGTGTAGGCATCTTTCTGAGACTTTTTATAATAAAGCTATTTTTCCAAAAATATGTTGTTATTGAAGCCCTCAATATTGTTTGACTCCCTGAGAAATCTGAGTCCCCTTTTCCCAAAATTTTTAAATGTTCACTGTCTTCAGGCCTTCAATGAATTAACATTCTAGTTAAGTATTAAATCTTGATAAAATAAGTAAGGTAAAATTACTTACTTCTAGTCTGTTACATTCCATGGTGTGTCAGAGTCATTGCTCAGATAACTTTGTTAAACATTTCCAAAAGGGAAATAAGATTCTTTGTGAATACTGAAAAGAACCTAAATCATGTTTTGACTTGAATTATTTGCTGATTTAAAACAGAAAGACTAGTTAAACCTAATAGGACTAGGTTTGAGAATAACAATAAATTGTGTTGTGGTCTAGTTGGTCGTATCTTCCTGAAATATCATTTCTACCAACCCAAAATGTGTAAGACAAGTATTTTAACATGAGTTACTGATATTGAAGGTGCCAATCTCCAAAGCATATGCTGTGAATCTACACTGAACAGAATTATGATAATAATTAGACATAGGTCATGAGATCCAGCAAGAAATAATTTTACAATGGTTTAAAAAAATTCTCACAGACTCCTTCTGTGTGACTGAAACTGTTCATCCTTCTCTCATCCTAGTCTACATTTCATTTCTATATAAAATAATGCTTTTAAAAAATCTGCTTATAGTTATTAGAATACATTTATTGCTTTTTTACCTGCTGTCTAAAAGTGCCTAGAAGTATGACAGGCCACTCCAAGGCTAAGCTTATTGGTAGGAAATCTGGTCACAGGTTGTTTCTGACAGTTTTTGTGGTACTGACCTTAGTCTTTAAGTTCTAATATTA
>WEIU01004200.1:271-18492 GCA_013389925.1 Aegithalos caudatus
CTACAGACACATATGAGCAAAATCTGTGTTCTAACACTGTAGCTCAGATTCAGAGTGCAGCATTTTTTGTAAGCCATCTTGATGAGCAACAGCTAAGTAAAAAATTTGCATAGGGTCATCTCTCTACTCAAGCTTTTTGGAAAGTCACGCTCTTATTTTATTGGGGACTGCTTCTTTAGGTCTTCTCTAGGATTCTGTCATATGTCCACTTGTCTTTAAGCAGAAGAAAAAACCACAAGAGTACCTGACATATGTTTGGTTTCCCTCGCATGGTGATGATTTAGCTCATTCTGTTGTCTATTTATTGTTTTTACCCATCAGAACCTGAAATAGCTATCACTGCTCTTTTCCTGTCCATACTCATAAGGATTTTATGCTCATGTAAATTTAGACCACACTTCCTATGCACTCTATAAAGAACAAATGAAGATGGAAATTGCATAAAGCTAACTTTTGGCAAAGGTATTATTTTCATTCAATTTTTACCTAGAAATATTATAATATGTATAAACCTTATACAAATATGAAAAGTAGTTACTATCTTTGTAATGAAATATTATTTATCATATCTAGCTAATTAAGAATTACTGCAGAATTACTAGAACCAGAAGGTCTGTTTTAGAGTGAAAAATTAAGATTAAAATCACTTGTCCTCAATTGCCTAGAAATCTGGCAGGAGCTATAGGAAGAAAAGTGCTTTTGAATCGGTTTCCCAGTTCACAAGGAGAGATTTTTTTTTCCCCCTTCTTCCTTCAAAATGTCATAAAACTAAAACCCAAATTGACCAGCTGTGTCTGTTTATACTTTGGTCACCAGTTTAACTTTCCAGTTAAGCTTTTTTTTTTGCAGCAATTTGACCATTCTTCCAATTGGTAGCATTGATAAATACTAGCTATTTCAACAGAGAGCACAAGACATCCAGAAGCAAACTCCATGGCATATATCAAAGTGTTCATCTTGCACCATATCTTGAAAATTCAATTCTTATAAAAGCAAAATCATTACAGAGACGCAAGTGCTCTGAGGATAGAACAGGGAGCACATGGGGGTTGTTTTCAATTGAAGCATAAAAGTGTTTTAAATCAATTTCAAAGTTCAATACCCTCCAAGGGAGGATAATGAGGAAAGTATATGCAGCAACTCTATTTTCCCTGAGAATATTTTGTTAGTTTGCTGTGTTACCCAGGAGATTTTACCCTTGCTTTTTCTGGATGGGTAGGTAAGTGGAGAACAATATGCAAACACCTGAGAGGGCAAAACACATAAAGATTAATTCTGTGTTCTGACAACCCTTGCACACTTGAATCCACAGCTCTGACTTAAATTTTTATGAGACAAACCTGGTCCATATGGTTAAAGAATAATATCTCTTTAAATTAAATAATTAGCCAAAAAGGGCAGAAACTTGCTGAACTACAGAGATTAAGGATTTATTTTCTGTTTATTGAACTTTAACCAAGTAGTTTGGTTCAGAGGAGAACATTGATAAGTTTTTTGTCCCAATTTTTTCAAAACTGGCAAAATAGGTAGTGCAGGCTAGGAGAAAATTAGTTTGAGTTTAAACTAAATTAATTCACTTAATTCATGCAAAATGTTTTGAGATGGGAAAAATTGAAAAATGGACATTCTTATCAACATATATTGAAGACATTCTGCTGTTTGGAATGTCAGAAGTAATCTCAATAAAGACACCATAGAGTGAAATAAAGTGGACCAGGCAACATAAAGAGTGCAAAATATCACACAGATATCTCTATCATACATAAGACAGAAGTTAAAAAGTGGACTATATATGTTGCCTTTTCAGTACATTGAAATTCTCTTTATTTAATATGCATGGTGTTTTGTATGTCATGGTTTAAGATGACAAGGTGGCTAAAACACCACACAGATTTGCTCAGAACTCTTCCCATAGTGGGATGAGGAAGGAATTGGAAAAAACTAATAGAACTTGTGACATACAGTTAATAGGACAGAAAGGGGAGAAAAAATAATGATGATGCTAGTAATAATAATAACACAAAATTTAGACTATACAAAGCAAAGTATTTTCACATGCTCACCATCTGCTGACTGATGCCCAGCCATTCTTTAGGCAACTCTCCCCCAGCTTTATATTCTAAGTGTAAAACCACACAGAATGGAATATCCCTATGGCCAGTTTGGATTGGCTGTTCTCTCCATGTCCCCTTCCAAATTCTTGTGCTCCTCTACACCTACTCACTTGTGGGGTGGTTTGAGAAGCTGAATAGAACTTAACTTATTGTAAATATTAATCAGCAATAATAAAATATCAGTATGTTATGAACATTATTCCCATCCTAAATACAAAACAACTCTATATCAGCTACTTGGAGCAAAATTATGTCTATCCCAGATGAAATCAGGACCAAAAAAATGTTATTAGGAATTCAAGTGTTAAATCCTTTAGTTAAAGATGATGCTAATGCTAAAAGTCTAATAAAAAGATATTTAATGACATTTTGCTTCTTAAGATATTCATCAGATAACCCATGCATAACTATTATTCTGTGTGTTAAATAATGTGCCAATAGTTATTTAACATATAACAACTGCCTTATTAAACAGGAATCAAATACATATCAGAGATATTTAGTCAGAGGTGTTACTGCTAATATCAAAATTCTTCATGCTTTTCAATGGCTATGTGCAAAGAATGATTGCTGTATTTTTAAAATATTTCTGTTCAGTTTAATTTACTAGAATTTGACTTTAAGGTTCTTTGCCTCCTAAGTGGTGATCAGGGAAAGACATTGTGAGCTATGAGCTCTCAGAGAAGTTTGATGAAGTTCCTTGTAAAAAACTGAATCTCTGCTGAGTATTAATATTATTAATATATACCACCAGGATGCACAACCCCTGGAAGTGTTCAAGGCCTGACTGGATGTGGCTTTGAATAACCTGGACTAGTGCCATGTTAGGGGTGTTGGAACTGGATGATCTTTAGGTCCCTCCCAACCCTAACCATTCAATGAATCCATGATTTTATTAATGCCTGTGGAATATAAATATGTCATCTTGGGAGTGTGTCTATGAAAAAATGGTGAAGCTGAGCAGCTCTGGCAGATGTATCAAAAAAAAAAGCTCATTCATAGCTTGAGGAGTAAACTGTCTTGAAGGCAAGTATTCTTTCTCATGGTATGAATCAGATATTGCATGTATTCTTTTGATATTAAATATAACTTTGCCATGCTTTCACAGTACTTTGTTCCCTTTAAAGTTATGCTTCATACTACAGGGGGAAAAAACGGATTTATGCTCACACTATGAATTTAAATCTTCTCCCCAAATTTAATGTAATTTTGATGAATTCTGGAACAAGTCAGTACAATACAAAAGAGAAATTTTCTGTTTTAATGAAATTAAGAGGCATTGGGATTTTTTTGCATGTCTCCTTACAATTTTTTATTTTAAATCTCTTAAAGAACACATCTCTTTATATAGCATTGATATATGTCGAGTACAAGCCTTACAGCCAATACAATTCAACTTCTGAGCAATGCTTGGGCATTTTCAAAGTTAATTATTTATTCTTAGATGCTATTTCTATTCAAATTTCTGATCTTATGAAATTGAAAATTTTGTAGATATATAAATCTTTTACTTATTTATAAAATTCTTTAGGTAAGTATCAAAAGTTTTCAAGAGTTGATTCTTTTACAGCTGATCTAAATTCTGATGAGAATAATAATGACTTTAATAGAATTTAAAAAATCCCTTGGCTTAAACAGAAACTTGTCTGAAAAAGACTGGCTAAAAGTAAGGAAGTTGTAATTTGGCCTCAAATCAAACAAACTTTCAGACATTTATTTTAATCAGCTATCAGTCTTGGTGTTTTTCCCCTAAAAAACTGCAATTAATGTTAAATGTGAGTTAACATAAAAATTCTAACTTCACATTCAGCAGGAAACAGTAGTAGAATATAGGAAAAGTCTTCTGGAAAGAATTAACTTGCCACTTTTCAGCAGTCCAAGGAGAATATATCTTAGTTCTGGGGAATTCTGTGAACTACTTTTCTTTGAAGCAAAAACAGAGAAGGAAGGTTGTGGTTGTATGACAGGCTCACTTAAACTGTGACCAAAAAAGGTAAATTTAATGCCTACCTTTGATATTTTTTATACTTAAAGGACGCACAATATCCACTCCTTTTTCACATTTTTAAGATAGAAATATGTACACAAAATACATATATACACAAATATATACACATTTATACACACACATGCAGAAAAAATACATCTTTCACATATGGCTATGCACTGAGGAATGAAATAAAGAATACATGCTCGTGAGAACTACCTCTGGGGTATTCTTCAAAATGAAACATTTTGGAAACCTGACATTGTCAGGAGGAGGGAGAGGGCTGAGCAAACCATATAGAGAGAGAAGTGCTTGCTGACAGGTTGACAAAAGTACATGTAGCCTTTCCTTCTAGAGGGGAGAGGTTAGGCACTACACCACCACAGCAGAGCCTTGGGGTATTACACAGATATCCATTCTCAGCTTTCACAGTGATGAATGAGGTCTTAGCAGACGCCTTGCAGAGAACTGGCAAGACTGAGAAGCAGAAAGGATGAGATTACTCATGTGTCTGCCCTTTTCCCCTCTCAGATTGGGTGAGGCAGGTGATTAAAAGATAAAGTCTTGGGCGATCTAATCAAAGCCATCTGCTCCCACTCTAGTCAAGTAAGAGAAATTCTCAGAAGCTCAAGGAACATGAAGAGTTGGTTTAATCAGAACTTAAACAGAAATATTATTATAAAAAAAAAAAACCACAGGAGCTCTGAATACAATCCTCCTATTCATTGAGGAGCTCCAGATATATGGATATAACTTTCTTAACTGGTTCTGAGACTTCAAAATACTCTCAGTTACATTAGGCAAAATTAAGGATTCAATAAAATCTGATGTATTTGAGCATGAGGGGAAAAAAAGCCTAAACCTGTCACCAGATACTTACCTTAAGGGGAACGAGGCTTCTTGCAATTTCTTCTAAAGCATCAAATACTGGCTGAAACCATATGGAACATATCCATTTCTGTCTCTGATGACAAGCCTCATTCAGAAGATTATTAACAATGAAATTAATAAATAATTAATAATCTTTCATAATAAACAGGAAAAAAATCATAACAGAATATTCTGGCATCAGCAGCCTTTTTGATAACGAGGATGAAACATTTACAGAATTGACTCCTCTTTTTCAAGGGGAAAAAAAGTAATTAATAAAAACCCCATAGCCCAAGGAAACTAAGAACTTTACTCAGTGTATAGACCTGCTCCACAAAAATATAAAATTCTAATTTCACTAAGTTTTAAATGGGAAATGATGACCATTTTTTCAGTTGAAATTCCTGTTTTAGTCTGCTTGGATTCATGCATGTATGACAGTCAAGAGAGACATGGGCATTTCTGATAACCATAGTGAAAAGTTGCCTGGTAATGCAGCAGAGGTTTGGCTGTCTTGCACCTATTTTTATTATACTGCTTTTTCAAAGGATTACTAGCATGTTAGCCACAGTCTTTCAATGAAATTCAGTAGTATTTTGAGATGCACAAAATTTTCCTCGTTGCCTCTATTTATGGAGGCAACATGATATTCATTCTCCCTAATCTACCTCTAATTTTCTATGCAAATACTGCCAGGCTCACTCAAGGCCACTGGCTTTAGTTACTCACTTGACTGAAAAGCATGTCAATGCAAATTCAGGCTGATAAACCAGCACAGAAATCTCCAGGGCTTCAGCAAGTTATAATTTAACCACAGTATTAACAAAACAAGATAGCAATTATGCAAGGAATCAGCTGAAAGGTTATTTTTAATTTTAAATTTCTGCCTCTGTACAGCTGGGTGTTGGAAGTAAAAAGCAAGACAAGGCACGTGTCCCCATTAGGCAGGCCTTTGGAAACCAAGCAGCATACTGTACTAAGCATTATGCTGTGGATGTTTCACAGTAAATTTATCAGCACTAGCCCTGAAAGCAAATGGTTTTCTGGTGTGGTGGAATGTTCTTTTTAATATTAGTATATCAAATATTTTTGGCTCTGACAGTGACAGCAAATTAGTGCTGACTTCATAAAGGCAGAGATGTATGCAAGCTTGGGGACATTACAAGGGCTCTTCTGACTGTCATAAGTCCTCACCTCCAGGACTGTCTTGTCCTGAATTCAAGCATCGCCATGAAGTCAGATCAGTTGAATTCTTAACTTTCTCATTCTTCACCGTTTAATCACTCGTATAATATCCTTGTAGAGGCCCTCTAACAGACCTATTTACATTAAAGATTCGATTTTATGTACACCCATTTGTTCTTGGTAAACTTATTGTTCCTTCTTATTCATTAACTGCTTGGCAATCTCCCATCATGTAGAGCTGGTTCAGTTCATATAGGAGGCTGTTCTGGAGCCTCTATAAGCCTGTGAAGGTGACAAGGCTGCTCTCAGCAGTCCTGTCTGCCCCTGCCTGACCTCTTCTGGGGCTTCCACATCCTGTCTACAACCTAGGACTCAATGTCAGCTTCTCAGGGCCATCAGTCCTTGTCCAGCAACAGCTTGGCAGGGCTTCTCTGCAGCACTCCACAGTCCTGCCCTGCCTGGCTCATCTGCAGACCCACAACCCATCCTGTCCTTGACTCATTTCCACCTCCATGGAGGTGCCCAATGCCTGGGGCTGGGTTTGGCCTGCTGACCCACATGCTCTCCTCCTGGCTGGGGCAATGTGGTGGGCCCTGGCTGCCAGTCCCTGCCCTGTTCCCTTGGAAAGAATCCCTATGATGGCCCATATCCCTGTGAGAGCTGGTGACATCTGCAGTGTCCTGAACACATGGTCAGCATCTCTTTGAGAAAATTGAGAAGACGCAGGGAGTAAACTCAAACACTGAAAGTGAGCTGATTGTACCCATGAATTGTTAGGATGTCCCATGTCTGAGTTTTAGCTGCTCCAAGGCAGATAGTCCTATTCCAAATATCCTAGTCTGTATGTTAGCCATTCCCAGCAGACAGGGTGTTCCTACCTTTTTCTGAGGTAGGAGAGGACAAAATAAAATCAATACTACTTCAACATGGTCACTCTGTACCTCAAGTCAGAGAAGAGTTCATGTCACACTTAAGTTACTAGAATAAAGGCAGCCAAGATAAACTCTCCATTCATATTACAGGTTTGATTCAGTTTCCTAAACATCCAGTTGCTGGGGTTTATTGGAACTAAGTTGAGGAGTATCCAGCCGGAACCTCAGCAGCCACAAGGGAAAGCCTTGGGTAAACAGTAGGTTTCCCTCATATCAGTCAGTTCACATGAATGTCTCACAGACCTTAAGGCATCTGAGATGTCACTTCTATGATAACACATGTGCAATTGAATCACAGCCTTTGTGCTTGCAGAAGCACAGCACCCCCATAATAGACAGGTTTCTGCAATATAGAAACTTTTGAAAAATATGACAAGTAATTTTTGTTTGGAAAGGTGCATTACACAGCTACAATTGTCATTGATTTACTTTTTAAAGTTCGAAAATCTTGGGACACAATTTTGTAAATCATCACTTCTGTGTAACACAAAGGAAGATAGGATCACTGGAAATGTTTCAGATAAGAAACAGCTTTAAATTAAGGGTCTTGATTGGTGCATACTGTAACTCGTTTTCTATTCTTCTGTTTATCCCATTCAGCACAGCCTTCTTACATTATATGGCAGAGCATATAAAAGTAGTTTTTGCATGTGTGGAACACAATTTGAAATTGTATTTTGAAATCAATTGGATACTTTTCTTGATTTCTCAGGAGAATAAGACGTAACCTGGCATTAAACATCTCATATTCAGATGGGAGGTTTCAGTACACAGAAATCAGCAGGATTTTTAAACTGGACAGCTTTGACTCTCTCAATATTTTGTGTGAACTTCCATGTTCATGACTGTACATTTTAATTACTTTAAAAGTGCCTGGAGCCAGAGGCAGACACTTCAAACTGCATAAAAATAAATGAATGAATAGCAGTAGAAATGTTCATTTTTTCTGATGGATACACAGACTGGCCACTCAATATAATCAGAATGTTTGAGCAATATACATGTAAACCCTTAAGCAGTATGAAAATTTGCTTTCAAATTACAAAGCCTGGATTCAAAATGGTTTCATGAGTTTGACATGGCAGTTGAGTATGAGCAAGAGGAGCAAAATAAGACATGAGATATAAAAGACTATTAGCAGTTTTGGAGTTACTGTCACCAGATCTTCACCTGCTTTAGGGTGGACATTATTATAATATTCATAACTGTCTTTCTTTGAGCTGCTTAGATAGTTTGTAACAGATGCTTTTACTATTTCCTTCATCTTCTTACAGATGGGTTGACGGAATTTGAAACTAAACTGGAATTACACCATTTCTGTAAGCTTAGCACTGGTCTTTTCTCCAGCTATCTCAGTGGTATTGCTTTTCGTCTGGTTGCCATGCAAGTTCCTGAGATTTCAGAGCCAGAAGAAAAAAAAAAAAAAAGAAAAGGAAAAAAACCCTTTTGAGAACATAATGCCCAACTGATCACAGATCAAAATATTTTGTAGTAAAGGCATTGTTTATTTATATTATTCTTTCTTCTTCCCTCACTCCAGCACTTTTCATGATCCTATTACTGAGAAGTTCATGACATTACATTTGTGACTCCATATAATTTTATTGAAACATTCATATTCTCTTTTATTCTTTTGAAAGGCAAAATGTTAAAGTGATATCCCTCTTGTTTTTTGATTTGTTTCCAAAGGGAAAATAAATGTGTCTCTTTCCTGTGTGTCTGGCCAGCTTGCTGAAACTTTCATTTCTCTTCCAAAAATTCCACCTGGCAATTTCAAAGAGAAATCCTGCAGCCTAAAGTCAATTGCCATTGGGTCAGTAGTGCAAACATCATGAGAATTCTGCCCTGTTCTCTGTTCATTAATTTTTTTTTCTGTTTCCAGAAAAATATTTTGCATTCTTTTCACCTCTCAAAAATAAACTGTAAAATACAAAACCTAAACCAGAATGATGGGCAGAGAAGTAACAGGTTACTCCTTATTTGCCTGATCAGACTATTCAGATGTGAGAGGAGCACTGAAAAATAGGGTAAGGAAATGGAGAATGCATTTAAGCTAAGCTACACACCTAAATGTTGTCACACTTGAAAATTCCAAGATTCATAAAATGTAAAAGTATTCTTGCACTGTTAGAACTTGGCAGGGTTATAAGAACATACTATAATCTTGTTTTCCATTTATTCTGGCTAGCTGACATTTTTGCCTCAGTCTGGCATGGAGTAGTCATTATGAGAGCCTGGCATTTCACAAAATTTGGTAAGTGAATGAAGACTTTGGGGGCTTTTCCCCCTTTTTATTCTTTTTCCTGGGCATAAAAGCTGGTATCAAATGTGACTGAGAAATTACATTTACATGCACACACCTACACAAGATTTTTTTCTGCTGCAATTACTATGGCTATTTTAAGTGCACACTGTGCAGGTGTATATATGGATTCATTCAGGCACCATTTTGACATAGCACATGTGTGTACTATAGTTAGAACAAGATTATGAGCTTTTGCATATGGGATTGAGCAGGATGATGGGAGTTAGGACTCACCCTAACTTCTCTGTAGGAGTTGCCCATTTAGTAGGACAGAAAACCAGAGGCAAAGCCTTTTGGTTAGGTTACCCAGGAGAGTAGTGAGCATGTCCATGTGGAGCACCTAAAGCACAGGCCACTGAAGAGAACCTGTTTTCAAGTGTCTTAACATCAGCTTCCTGAACGGACTGACAAATCACCATGTAGACAGAATTTGAGTGCTGATACTTTAACAGCATAAATCCCAGATATAGCAAGATTCTGGAATTCCTGTCCTATATCCACTATTTAAAACTATCAATGTGTAATTTCCGCCAGAAATTTTCCTTTTGTCTAAAGCACTATTTCTGTTTTTATGAACAAGTACATTTTCTGGAGCAAGAATAGGTTACTCCCCCAACTCAGACCTCAATATAAGCAAATAGCTGTTTTACCATATAGTGCAAGGCTAGAGCAAGGGTAACTAATTCACAGAACATCAATTTCTACAGGTTTATTGTATCTATCACTGCTGGGAAAAAGATAATGCTTTCTCTTTCCTTCTCCTATTGCTCTGATACATTAGTACAGTGGTTAGAGCTACCACACAAAATTCACAGAGGCAGAAATTGACTGAGGTTGGAAGAGATCTCTGGTCTACTCAACCCACTTTACTCAAAGCAGGGTCAGCTCTAGAATGTTTTTCAGGGCCATGCCATATTGAATATTGAACATCAAGAATGTAACCTCTCAGATTGACTTGCACCAGTGCTTGAGTTTTGCAGTAACAAAAAAAAGCTGATTTTTTTTCTAAATATGAACAATCCCAACTATTTCAACTTTGCCTCATATTTGGGCTGCTTCAGGTCCTCAGTCATTTTCATGGTTCTTGGCTGGAATCTCAAATACTCTAGATATAGAGTCTGACAAAAAACATAGAGATTTATAGGATCAAACTATTCCTCTTTTCTTACACATTTATTTTATTTTCAGTAATTTGAGCCTTGTGCAGCGAAATTGTTGGTTATTGCAGTGTGAATTGCAGTATATTTCAGGAATTAGCCCCTCTAATTTTTTTTTTTTTTTNTTCACCCCCTTATTTTTTTTTTTTTTTTTTTTTTTTTTTTTTTTTAGCCAGAGAGCAAATAAAAGAGTTTTGTGTGGTTGGATTTTGTCCTTTTGTCATGTCACATGCAACTCAAGCTGTGTGATAAGAAGTGCATTCTTCCCAGATTTGGAAAGGAAGAGATGTTTCTCAACAGAAGCCCAGATTTAATTGTGCTGACAGGGAATTTTGTCTCAAATGTTATACGCATGTGATTTCAAATGATGAAAAATGTTGCAGTTTCTTCATGGACAAGATATTGCCTTCTTAACATATTGCTTGGAAAACTACCCCTAAGATTACTATAACATTAAACAATATTATGGAAGTTATGGTCCAGCCACAGAATTTTGAGTTTGTCTATCTCTGGAATCATCCTAGGTTGGCATCATTAATACATGTATGTTTACATAAATAAAGGCTTAATTAATTGTTAAAAATTGCACTTCCCTGTCGAGTGTTTTAGGCAAAATCTGTATTAAGAATGGATATTGAATGCTGAAGGTGCAAAAGCATTCAACATTTTACTTCTTTCTACTAATTAATTTTCGCACTGACAAAATAGGTATCATCTGGGTGCCTGATTACTCAGGTGGACCCATACATCTGTTTTAAAATTTGACTGACAATATCTCCTGTCCCTAGCTTTCCCTTTTCTCAAACAATAAAATGAAATCATTCACCAAGAAAAAATAAATTTCCAGAGGTTATTTTTAAACTAAATGAAATTCAGTGAAAAAATTGATATGAAGACCTCTGGAGTGTTCCAGAGAGTAAAATCATCACTAAACAAAATCATTATTGGGTCACCTCACTTAAGATTGTTCACCTGTTTGCTTCAGCTGTAATCTGGAAGACACATTCTTCCACAACTTTCTCCCTGCTCCACCTAGGAGAGGAGAACCAGAAAAATAAAATTAAACCTATTGTTAAGAGTTTAACAACTGAAATATGATAAAATACATTACTACTAATTCTACTAGTGATAATAGTAATGAAAGGGGTGATAGATAAGAAAAAGAAAGAAAGAAGAAAACTCCAGGGAAAAAAGTGATTCACAATAACTACTCACCAGTACTGCACATCAACAATTTAAATATCAGTGTTATCAGCATTATTCTCATACTGAATACAAAACACAACACTATAGCAGCTACCAGGATGAAAATTAGCACTATCCCAGCTGAAACTAGGACAATGTGTCACTTTACTTAGATTCTCAGGTAACACTAGTCAAAGTGGTGCTTGATTACATCAAAGTGTACATTCATATATTTGGTAACAGGAAAATGCAGTGAACTTAGCAACTCATTTTATAGAGATCATAAAACAGCTCTCACAAGGTAACAGTCTGAGGTCACTACTGCCCTGGACTGAAAATAAAATAGTGGCCCATAATATGTAATAAAATGCTCCATTTTCCATTATTATTAGGGTGAGTTCCTTTTATCTTTATTCCAACACTCTTTACTTGGCTGTCATCAAACTTCTAAAATTTAAGGCATGTATCCTGAAAGTCTGCGTTACTGCTAGATTAACACCTACTAGTATTAAGAGGAAAAGTAAAAGATAGTCTTTATTTTGAAAGAAAAAGAAAATAAGAAAGAAATGGGACTGATGTATTGGATTTGTGTTGTCTTTCACTATTTTAACTCTAGAATCTGGCAGAGGATTTTTTTGTTGACACAAGTGTTTTTTTACCAGGTCACTTTCAGTGGGGAAGTTATGTACTATTTATTTTAAAATCTAGAGAAAGTATTCAAGGCAGTCAGAATAAAACATATGAAGGAAGGACTTTAGGTACATTAGGAAAAAGTTTTAGATTATAGAAAGAAATCCTATTTATTGAGCAAGTACCCTTTATACATATAAAGCAAATCTACCTTTTGTTTGCTTATCCAGACACATTTTGCATACGACATAGAATTGCTCTCTCAGACCTGGATTCAGATTCTTAATCATGACCTATGGTGTTGTACTGCATCTTTGTTGTTTGAGAAAAGAGTTTTGGGAATGAAGCCATATCTATATTTTTGTTCTTAGAAATTATGACATTTGAGGGGAGAAAGGAAAAAGGAGGTAACAACATGACCCAGAACAAACAGATTTAAGAGAATGACCCTAAAATTAAATGATCTTAAAATTAAAATGTGAACTTTTTTGTTCAGTTTAAATAACCTATAAACCAATTGAAATGATTCTATAGCAGGCCAATGAGAAAAAAAACTTTTCAATCTTCTCACCACAATAGAAACATGGAAGAGTGAAATAATAGGTTGTGTTTTGTTTTTTTTTTTTTTTTTTTTTTTGTTTTGTTTTTTCTTTTTTGTTTTTTGGTTTTTTTTTTTTTGGGTTTTTTTTTGGTTTTTTTTTTATGTTCATATCCCTTTTAAAATATCTTGTGCAGAAAAAGAGAAACACTAAAAATATTCAACAGCATAGTTGAAGTTTACTCGGCCATAGAAGCTAAAATTTACAGCATTGTTTCCTATTACTAGTGTTTGTACTTAATTTATAATCAATCACAGAATCAGAGAATAAACTGAGCTGGAAGGGACCCACAAGGGTCACTGAGTTCAGCTCCTGCAGCCCTATCTCAAGAGTCACACCATGTATCCCAGAGCATTGTCCAAATACTTGAACCCTGGCAGGCTTGGTGCTCTGACCACTTCACTGGGGAGGTGTTCCAGTGCCCAGCCAACCTCTGGGTGAAGAATCTTTTCCTAATATCCAACCTAAACCTCTATGACAAAACTTCAGTCTGTTCTTTCAGGTCCTGTCACTGGTCACCATAGAGATCAGTGGAAAGGAGACCAGGTTTGATAAGAAGGACTTTCCTCTCATGAAGCCATGCTGTCTGTCACCAATGACTGCCTCATGTGCTGTTCAATACTTCCCAGAATAATCTTCTCCATAACTTTAGCAGGCACTGAAGTGAGGCTGACAGGCCTGTAGTTTCTAGGGTCATAATTTGCCCTTGAAAATGGGACAACATTTGCCAATATTCCAGTCAGCTGGGACCTCTTCAGATTCCTAAGACTGCTCAAAAATAATCAAGAATGGTTTTGCAATGATAACTACCAACACCTATGGCACCCTGAATGTTGTTTAATCATTAAATTAATTACAAAAAATGATTTCTGGGACAAGAATTCTCTTCTGGGAGCAAAATAATGGATAACAGCTCTGAAACTTCTCTTCATTTCAGATTTCCTGCACTCCCACCAACTGACTCAATGTGAAACTATATTGAGTATCTCAGCAGTAAGTATGAATCTTGCAATATTGATTTCAGGGATTAATTTTCTGCAAATAAACCTGTCTGGCCTGATTTGTGACTATATCTCTTCTTTATACTTGTCTTTCAAATGGTCCTTAAAAATGCAGATTATGGGTTATAAACAGAAAAAAAAAAAATCCCAAACCTACTCAAGTAGTTATATATAATTAAATATTAACCTATCATTAAATAGTGCTTGTTTGTATTTTTTTCCTCAATTTGTAGAATAGTCATTAACCTGTGTGAAATATGTGAGCTGACGTTTCTAAGGAAATAACATCTAAAAAAACAAATTAAAGAATTTGGACACAATAGTGTGCAAAAGTGAGGAGACTATGAAGTCAAATTTCCTTTGTCCTATTGGTTGAAGAAGAGTGAAGTGTGGCAGCAATCAGTGATGAGTTTATTGGAGCCTCTGTAATGGCAAGCTTTTGTTGTTGATGTGGGGTTTTTTTTGGTGTTTTTTGTTTTGTTTTGTTTTGTTTTGTTTTGTTTTGTTTTGTTTTTATTTATTTTGGAGGGGTGTTTTTTTGGGTTTTTTTTTGTGTGTGTTTTTTTGTTGTTGTTGTTGTTGTTTTTTGTTTTGTTTTGTTTTTTACTTAGACACAATAATTATAAAAATAAGAATTAATAGAAGTAAAAATGACACTTTGATTTCCTGTCTTTACATCTGAGTGACACATAAACATATTGGACCTAGACAGCTTGCAACCTGTCAGAAATGGAAATTAAGTTATGTGAATATGAGATGAGAAAAACTGTAAGAAAGCTTTAATCTGTCAGTAGTTGGCTCTGAAATACCTTGTTACTTAACAGTTATATTGCTTGGGGTAAAAACTGATCAGCCTGAATAAGGGTGGGAGAATCTGAGGTCATTGTCAGGGGAACACTTAGACCTCAGAATCTCTGCTATCTGACAAGGCAGTAGATTGAAAACACTGAGAACCTTGAATGGGAATTGCATCAGTAGGTCACTGTAGAAATCTCATTCATGTTATTTTTGACACATCTGGAAGACTAGGAGGAAGTTCTACCTTAATTAAGGGACTAAAAAATGGAACAAAGTTTTTAAGGCATCTTGTATTGTCATCTAAACTAAGCCTTAAAAACTAAGAGTGAAATCTAAATTTCTCCCTCTTAAAGGTGGGACATGACACCTAAATATTTCTTATCTTGATTTTGGATGCAATTATTTTTAATAGGTCACTCCATTAAGTGGAGTCAATTAAATTTCATAAATCCAAAGCAACCCCTCTCTAGACTTCTCATCTGTGGTTCAGGAGAGCATGTTGCAACTCCTGTCTCAGTTGGGCTGATGGGTCATGCACACTTAAGCCTCTGAGTACAATTGTCTGCACTGTTTTGCATCCTTCACATTTTGGAGTAGCAAGATCATAGTCTAATGAGCATTACCCTAAACTAAATCCATATTTAAAATGCAAAAGAAAACTGTGTTAGCTTTTGGAATGGCTACAATTGGTCTGAGACACCATTCATAGTCACCAGCATAAAAAATTATACCATATAGCCTGATACATTTTCAGCATTCTCAAAGCTAGACAGAAAAACAGTGTTTAATTATTTCTCCTTTAGATAGGACTGTACTGGCTTTCTATCTCCTATATGGTGATGCTGTCTTAAAAGCAACAGAAAATTATCTGAATAGTTCAATCTTCACAGAAGTTTTTGAGTTCAGTTTCACTCATGTTGTGAAACCATTTCCTCAAATCTGAAAGAACGTTTTCTTAGAAATAAAATACCATCACCTTTAGATTAAAATTTTTAAAACCTTGGCCTCAATCACTATAAACCTCAGACATATGCAATTTGGATAAATGTGATAAATATACCAGATGGGACCTGATGGTTTATTCAAAGTATGCAGAATTCACTACTTGTCCTAAAAGTTGCAAATATTCAGCCATAAAAAATTTGTTTTCATTTTGCAGGGCCATGTTCTAAATAGAACCTTTACTAGAATATTTTTGGGGGAGTCATTGTTGATTGCTTCAGGACTAAACTGTAGACAAAGATCTGTCTACTCTGTAGTTAAAAATAACATGTTCATTATCTTAAGAAATCATGTAATATTAAGAAATCATCTCACCAATCCACTTCTCAGAAACCTAATACTTCATCTCTGGCAAGCTGGAAAAGATGGCTCAAAAGAATCAAGGAATAAGATATTCAAGGGTCAATATAGACACACAAATTAGTTCTCAAAACATGTGGTTCTGTAAAACATAAAATTTATAATGCACCAAAATAAATGGGGTTTTTTGTCTTGAAAGAGGAGAAATGAATTATAAATTTGCAGCTGATGGTAACTGGAAAAAGAAAGTGCACTGACCCAGTTTTGGAAGAAATGATAAACAACTCTAATATTTATATCAGCTGTCTCAAGAATAACTACAATGTATACTTTGATATAGGGAGAGTATGATGATGAATTTTTTTTCTTCTAATAATTTATAATAAACTCACTACCACAACCATCAATAAAATAACTGGTTCATTGTTTTCTGGTTTCTTTAGACAAGTGCTTTCTTCAGATTCCTGCTTCTATGAGAAGGAACATACAATTTTTTTCTAGGGATGTGTCAGAACACAGAAATCAATTCTGTGTACTTGTAACCTATTACTTGTCTCAGAATTTAGAGTGTATTTTACATGTTAAGCAAGTAAAATCATCCCCAAGTTTAAAAGAAAAAAAAAAGTCTTCCCTTTGCACCTTTGCCCATGCAGCACTGAAAAGTCAGATGATTTTATTTTTCCACAGAACAAATAAGAAGTTTTTATGGCTTTAATCTGTTTTTCATATTTTCTGCTTAACATTGCTTTTAAAATTGAGTTTTGAAACAGTGAATGGTTTGAAGTAAACTTGTTTCATAAAAATATATACCCTAATAGCTGGAAAAGAAAATGTACTGTTGACTGTAAAAAGTAGGAAGTTGGAAGAATAATTTTTTTGATATTTCCAGGAGAATATTTCCCATGTTTCGTAGTTTGGGAATTGAGGACACTGCCAAGACAAGATTGTAAATATGGACTTCAAAGGGATGATTTAAAAAAATAATAAAAAAAAGAATTGCCAATTGAAAAGATACATAACCATTGCTCTCATCTTGAATATTCTTAAAAGTCATGGGTTTATAATAATCTAGTTTGGTTTGCTATACTGTGTACAATATCATTTTGTCACGGGTATTTCTCTGACTCACTGCATTGAAGGTCACTATGAGAGTTCAGTGCCTCAAGAAACTTATACTTTTGTTGAGATGACAGTCTTTGGCTTTGTCCATGTGAATCCTCAACCACTTTCTTTCCTTTTCCCTGCTTGTATTTTTAGTAGGAGAGGTCTTCTTCAACTATGAAATTCTATTTGATTCTACACATAGATAGAAGTCAAGAGTTTTGATATGTGCAGGAACCAATAGGAAGATTGAATAAATAATAGTGTTTTAGATACATTAGGAACTATAGAACTTTATAGACAGAGGAACTTGAGTAGAAAGAAACCAGCTGCAGCATACTCATAACAGTAATATTACCCCCAAACCAAAATGCTTGAAAGGATTATTTATCAGAGGTTAATAGAAAGCCAGTTATTTCAGAAGAACAAGTAGTTTAGGCTGACACAGTCTACAGAAGTATTATCAAAACTAATGGTAAGCGTGTCTCTCAGAAGAGAGGAAGGAAATACACAAGGGAATCATAGTGCTTTATGCAGAGAATATGCAACATTAATCAGTGAAATAGGGAAAAACTTAGTAGTGTTTTCCTTAATTATGCTGGGAGCCTGGAAAATAACATAAGGAATTATTACAATTCTTGGCATCTAAATAATTACCCGGACATAACAGGTAACTCAGAGACTTGGTGGAAAGAGGATAAGCCATGGAATGTTTTGTTTCCAGGCTTCCAGTTTCTTAGCGATTCTAGACTACGACAAAATGGAGGAAGAATATATGAAACTTAGGGAACATTAAATTATTATGATTATAATTTAAAAGCATTATTCATTTTGGATGGAAATCTCATGTTATTAATAAAAATGTAGAACTAACATGGAACTATGCCTGCCCTTATCAGAAAAATACAAAATGCTGAGTGAGATGGAAAAAATTCCAGATTTGGGAGAAGTACTAAATGTGAGAGATTCTGATTATTTATCTAGAAATCTGATAGGATTGAATGGAATGAGGTATAAACTTCCTTTTTTTGTTATGATGAATGTTTTATTTTTAG
>WEIU01004203.1:0-35645 GCA_013389925.1 Aegithalos caudatus
GCTCGGCACATTACTTGGTTTTGTTAAAACACATGAACCATCAGTCCAGTGGAAATATGAGAGATATAGACTATAATCAAGAAACTGATAAACAGAGAAGCAAAAGGAGAAAGATGATTTTAAAGCAGCCACCCTACCATTAAAGCTGACAGAATTGTTGAGTAAAACCTGAAAAAAGGGGCCCACTGCTCATTGAAAAAAAACCACTTTGAAGCTTTGATATAATATCTAGCAAAGGATATTTCACTGTGTCCAACTGAAGAAAAATCCTCATAGTCTCTCTTACACAAAAGCATAATGTGCAGGATACAAAACTCATAACAAGTTGAAACAGTTAATATTGTTTTTACTACATATTAAACATGTCATGTATTAGCAGGAATTCACACTAAGAACATTCTAAGATGTATGTACAGAACAGGCAGCTAACCCCAACACCTATTTTGTTTCTTTTCAGAAGGCATGTGAAGTTCTATAGCATGGACTTTCAGATCTATGGAATTCCAGTCCACCAATATCATCATATTCAGATGTCTAAAGTGATTTGTAGGGTTTTAAACATCTGATAACAGAATATTTCCATGGGAAATTACCAAGTTAATACAGGTTTACATCTCTTCACTACCATTTAGCATTATTTCAAACTTCATGATGAAGAATTAAAGCCAACAGAAATACCAGGAAAACCACACCAGACCCAGATTTTGGGTCTGTCAAGCACACTTAAGAGATGCTACACAAAAGGAAAAATAATGTGTCAGAAACAACAGACCAGATTCAAAATCAGTTAAGACATATTCAAACACCCATAATATAGAAGGAAATGCATCAAGAAAAGAAGTTAGTGCTTGCCAGGCACCAACACACAAGCAAAGATGTAACTCAGGTGGCACATCAGGTTTAAAAAACTCAGTAGCAGCATTGACTAAGTTACTATTTTATGCAGGAGAAATAATGTATATTATGTTCAATATATTTTAAATACCATCTCTCAGAATGATGCTTTTCTATCATAACTAAACTGAAGTACAAATTAAAGACATAAGTCATCTTTACACANTTTGTTTTTTTTTTTTTTTGTGTTTTTTTTTTTTTTTTTTTTTTTTTTTTTTTTTTTTTTTTTTAACTTTTCTAGGAAGTACATGAGTTACTAATTTAGAAAGTTTTAAGGTCTCTTTCCATTTTCCTAGATGAATTGCACAATACTGCTCACCAACACATGAATGAATAAGAATTTGACAGTCTGTTTCATGATCTAGGTTGTAGCACTATACATACAATTACTGGGAACAAATTTTTTTTAAGCTTTAGCAACAAATTATTTTTTTAAACTTGAACAAATTATTTCCTGTAAAGTTGTATGTATGCTTGTAAATGTTCTTCTATAAATGATAAGCTCTTCTGAATAGAAGCATTTTCCCATTCATCATCTGTACACAATCACCTTTTAGCCAAATTCACACAACAATCCAATTAAAAATCAAAAATTTAAAAAGTGATCAATAAAGAATCTGAGTCAATAAAGTGTCTGAGTGATATGTTTC
This sequence comes from Aegithalos caudatus, assembly GCA_013389925.1. Lineage (NCBI taxonomy): Eukaryota > Metazoa > Chordata > Aves > Passeriformes > Aegithalidae > Aegithalos > Aegithalos caudatus. The sequence goes on from WEIU01004203.1 coordinate 1,545, forward strand.
TGTCTGTGCCTATGCCTATATTTCATTTAACATAATGCCTTGGGATAAAAAGTGTCTGTGATTGAAGTGATGAGGATACTTAGACCCTGGGTTTTTACAAAAAGAGAAACAGAAAATACTCTTACCTAGATTGTATACAGAATTTGTTAATATGCTGTGAAAAGAGGTCTAAATCATTATCATTTGCAAATCAAGGTACAATGACATAAAGAGGATTGCCTAAATTCACTGGCTACCTCAAAAATGGAGCTGAGAACAGGCCAGCCCTGCTCCCTCACCCAGTCATTGGTTCTGAAACTACAGGTCCTAAGGAGGGATGGCCACAATCAGGATGTGTCTGTGGCCTTCTCCAATGCAGAAGCATGTCCCTGTCATTTAACTTAATGCAGGACACGTGAGAGGAAACCCTGTCACCAAATGCAAGTTAAACACCAGCCCTCTGCAATTACTATGCACCTCAGGAGAGCAAGCCAAGGTATTTCGCTAAAGTTATATCAGCTGAAAAACTGTGCCAAGAACAGGAAATTGTTTTTTACTTTTTCTATAAAAATGCAATGGTTCAGTGAGCTTTCAGAACTGGATGAATCCTTTGAAGTCTGACCTTAAGTATGGAAGCCGAGGTGCTCTGTCACAGTACACACAACAGGGAAAAGCTAAACTATCTAAGTGACCTAGTGACAGCAGAGCTGTGGGAGCTCTAACAATTCCAAGAGATAAAAAGAATTAAATAAAGCCACTATTGTTTCTCGGTTTGCATGATGTAAACACAAAAAAACCCATCTGTAAACACAGAGAAAGGATTTCCCGCAAGTTAGGTGGGGTATTCAAAGCCTGCGTCTGAAACAAATTGAGCCAAAAATGCAATTCTTAGGACGTTTAGACTCTTATACAAAAGGATGTGCCGGTGTCTGTATGTGCACATGTGAGTAAAACCCTAAGTGCTTCCTACCTCTTAATTGTTGCAGAGGTTTTAACAGTGTTTGCACAACAGCAGTTTCCTGCAACGAATATTTATGTATTTTCTTTTTGGAAGTATTAAACAGTGGAGCAGGGACAATCTTGGTTTCACTGTCTGAATCACTGAATGTACTGTCAATTGTCCTATTAGACATCAGTAAAATTACGTTTCTGATACTAGAATGTAAGAACATATTCATTTTGATATTTTAATCAACACACACTGTGGTCTCAAGAGAGTACCTGGTAACAATTCATACAGCTTGCAATGAAACCCTCAGATCAGCAGGAGCTGGTCTGTGCAAACTTGGCAATAATTAAATGCAGTTCATGTGGAAGCTTAAAAATGCATTATTTTTCAAGCTAGCTAAACACATATTAAATTGAACTGGATTGTATATTTTAAGGAGGCCTTTTAGTAAATGGGAACAAAAACTTCCTTAAATACATGATTTTATAAGATGACAGCATAGTAGGGAAGAACCTTATTTAGCAAAGATGGCTTACCAGTTCCCTTTCCCAAATCTCATGCCTTCTGGCTGCAGACGACCAACAAATTTCCAGCACCATGATTCATCAAATCTCATTGTGTGTGAAACGTTTCCATTAGTATCCCAGATTTCTACCAGGAGAGATGTCTGGACTGCTGGATCTGTTCTGCTCAAAGTACCAAATCAAGAAGTTCTGATTCAAAACCAGACATCTGACACAGAGAAATGCTCATAAGGCTTTGCCTCTTGTTGAAGGATGGAAAAATAAAGGTCAAAATGTCATGAAAACCTCCAATATCGGGTTTGTTCAGGTTTGTAACTATGATCTTGCTAAAAAATATTTTGCTAAACAAAGATCTTTTGTTAAACAAAACAAAAATCATACATTTCACATTCACATAGAGATGGAGAGACTGTCTTTAAACTCTAATGTAGTTCCAATCAGTGTTGCAGCATTGTGAACATGTCAGTCTTATAATTAAAAAAACCCTAATTTATTGCTCAAGCAGAAGTCCTTGGCTGCTTTTTGATTTCAAAACTAAGTGAATTACTCAACTATTTGAGTTGAACACTAGTTCAACCTTTTTTGCCTTTTAAGTAAAATAACCTGTTGCTCTACTGGTGAAAAAACAAAAGCAGGAATTTCCCTTAACTCCTGAAAGACTATGAGTAAGTGACATGTCTACATACCTAACAAATCTATTTTTTCAAGAGTCTCCATTTGCCTGAAACTTGTCTCAGTAGTTTCTTTGCTGACAAAATACCATACCCTCATATTAGCTGACTAGTGCAATATATTTTTAACTGAGGTAAATACTCCTTTCCCCACCTATTGTTTCATTAGGTCTGCAACTGCTGTCAGCTGAGCTGTTTTCACTTGTTTAACACCTGCTGAATCTGCATTCAAACTGAATGGCACAGTCCTGAGAGATAATGCTCATCTCTGAATTATCCCAAGTGAATTCTCTATGGTCAAGAAAAAAATGGGATTAGAAAAGGCTCCAGATCCATTTGTAAGGACTGTAGGAGTGAAACAGTTGCTCTGCCTTAGGAATTATCAGTTTCCTGGCCCAACCTCAAGCATCTCCAGAGTTCATGACAATGAAGGAGGAACAATAGCATCTTAATTACTCATCACCCTGGCCCCAATGTGTCTGATTGGGTTTTTAAAGAACTATATGACAGCAAATTAACTAATACATAGTGTTCAATACTGAGTGGTTCCAGGTACTGAGACATGCTGTAGCAGGAAGCAGCAGACTATACTGAGGATCTAGATTCATCACAGGACCCTTGTCTGCCTCACAATCACTCACAGATCACAATTATTTGCTAGTTATGCCCCATAGCATTCTGGTATATTCATGCCCTTTCCTCATCTTAAAATATATTAGAGAAAAAGTGAAAAACACTGTAAAGTGTTTTTTGCTGCTAGAGCTGTTCATTATGTTTCCACACCTTGGGGCTAGGTGGATACACAGAATGACAGACATAACTTAGAATCACAGAATATGCTGAGTTGCAAGGGAACCATAAGGGTCATCGAGTCCAGCTTCTGACCCATGTTGAAGACAGAGGCAAAGAATGCATTAACCACTTCTGGTTTTCCCTCTTTGTGAAATGACCATCCTTATCCTGCAATGGACTGTGACTGTCTTTTGCCATTAACATATCTGAAAAAACCTTTTTTTTTTTCCCCTCCACAGTTCTTGCCAGCTTTGTCAATAACTGAGCCTTGGCCGTACAAATTTTCTCTCTACACTGGCAAGTAACATCCCTGTATTCTTCCCAGGTCACCTGACCTTGCTTCCACTGGACATAACCTTCCTTTTCCATCTTATTTCCAAGAGATCTCTATTCAGCCAAGCCATCCTTCTGCCTTGTCTGTTTGAATTGTGACATCTGGGAATATAGCATAAAATTACTCAGAGCTTCCATAAAATTATTTTTTGAGGGCAAAGAAAAAGAACCAGAATGAATTTTTCAAGTTACTATAATGAAACACATCTATGGGATTTTTGCACTTACACCATTCCTGCACTAAGGCAGAATTTTTAGTTCTGATTCAAACTAAGTAATGTTTATCACACAGTCAATCTTTGGAAAATAAGAAAATCTGTCTTCCCTGGAGCAGTATGTTTGTTCATATACTGCTGTTTGTTCATATACTGCTGTTCATATAGTGAGTGTAAAGCTCACAGTAAAACAAGCTCGGGATCAGGATAAAAAGCATGAATTAAAAGGATAGGGAGAGTTCATACAAACAGCTCTATAAACAGATTTTAGAGGCTTTTAGAGGCAACAGGAGCTAGCTGACCACTAAGAGCCAACCAATCCTGCTTGAAAGTAGCAACCAACGTCCTTATCTCAACAGCTAAGTGATTTACACATAAAGCATGAATTTATACACCCAGAGAAACGTATTATCTCCAGAACAACAGTGTATTCCAACAGAGTTTACATTTATTCTAAATATTCCTTCCAGGAAATCAAGATGTGTGTGCACACGAGATAAACACATACCTAGAGTGGGAAAGATCAGTCTGCTGTGGCAGTGGATAACTTCTTGGTGTCTGCCAAAGCTTAAGTTTTCTTTGTGTTTCAGGAACTTGACATTACCAGTGTCAGGAAGGTCAGACAGGCAACTGTGTAGAATGTGTGTGAAAGGACTAGTCTAGAAGCCAATGACCTGTCATATTTTTAGTCCAACAACAACTTCAAAGATAGTGTTCACTAGAAATATGTCATTGACTCTGAAATATTCATCCAGACTGGCAAGTTGGACAGGACCTAGAACTGATTGAGTCATCATGGAGTAGGAACACAGCAAATCATTTTGACGTCTTGGGCAGCTTGCCAGGGCTTGCCTCAGAGAACTTTTGCTTTCTACATGTTTTGTGCAGATGAAAGGAGAATTCAAGGAAAGTCCAGCACAATTTTTCTATCTTCTCTCTATCTCTCCACCCAGAGAAGCAAATCTTCAGCACTGTGTCTGAAATAGCAGGAGCAAATAAACCCACATTTACTGGGGATGTGGAAGATACCTGTGAGAGTGGGACAGCTGGTCACAGTTCAGGAGTCAACTGGTCCAATACCAGACTTTGCCTTTACAGTTGCAGTGTCCACATAGAAATGACCTACTACAGGATGCTGCTCACCAGTGACCCACCTTGTCCCTGTCAGGCTTATTACAACAGATGGAACAGGACTCAGTGTGATATGTCTGTGACCATAATGCTGGACTACATTAATTTTTTGTTGTCAAACTTGGTTTGTAAAAAGCTTCTTGTGCACACTCCCACTGCCCAGAGGGACTAATTCATTCAACCTTGCAGCTCCTCTATCATTAGCAAAGTTTCCCTTCAACTGGTCTTATTGACCTCTTGGTTCTACTATCCTATTTCTTTTTCACAGTGAAGTCAAGCAGTCAGGACGAAATTATGATGAACACAGATAGTTGTTGCCAATAAATACAAAGTGAAGAGTAATTGTGAATCAGGATGACCAGCAAAAGAAGGCAGTGGCTTCAGGCTCAGTCAAAAACAAATCATTTTACAGAGCTGAAATTCTGTAAATCAAATAACTCTACTGACCAAAAAATGTTTCAGGTTTCTTTCAAACTCTACACCCCAAAATTCATAAAAAGAGAAAAATCTTCTTCTTTCTTTTTCTTTCCCAGCAAGCAAAAATTTACTGCAGCAGTGTCCCGCTTTCCAGCAACACCACATGAGATTCTGCTACATTTGGAGTTTTCCATGTCTGTAGCAGCCAGAGCAAAGGCCTTGCTGCCTAATTGCCACTTTGCCACATTAGAGCTGTACAGAACTGCAAGTAGATGTTTTGTGCACACACAACACTGGGTACACTCAGCTTGCTCAGAGAAAGCTGTGTGGAGTCACATTTTGCTCTGTGTGCTTGTGCTATGTCACTTTTCTCACTGCACAAGCTGTGTTGCTTTCCTGCTTTCCCAGCAAGCCAAAAGCTACCACAGCAGTTCTGCTGATTCAAGCTGCAGCACATCAGATTCTGCTCCTCTTGGAGTTTTCCATGTCTGCAGCAGCCAGAGCAAAGGCCTTGCTGCCGAATTGCGACTTTGCCACGTTAGAGCTGTACAGAACTGCAAAGAGCTGTTTTGTGCACACACAGCTCTGGCTACACTCAGCTTGCTGAGAGAAAGCTGTTTGGAGTCACATTTTGCTCTGTGTGCTTGTGCTGTGCCACTTTGATCACTGCACAAGCTGTGTTGCTTTCCTGCTTTCCCGGCAAGCAAAAAGCTATTACATCAGTTTTCCTGTTCATTCCAGCCATAGAACAGGAGATTGTGCTCCACTTGGAGATTTCCATGTCTGCAGCAGCCAGAGCAAAGGCCTTACTGCCTAATTGCCACTTTTCCACGTTAGAGCTGTACAGAACTGCAAAGAGCTGTTTTGTGCACACACAGCTCTGGCTACACTCAGCTTGCTGAGAGAAAGCTGTTTGGAGTCACATTTTGCTCTGTGTGCTTGTGCTGTGTCACTTTGCTCGCTGGTATGAAGTAGAAAGCCGCAGAGGGGCTGGAGCGTGTGCACAGAAGATACAAGGGAGCTGGGGAAGAATATGGAAGACATGGTCAGTGAGGATGTGCTGAGGGAGCTTTAGCCAGGAAAACTGCAGGCTCATGAGGGAGCTTCTGTCAGACTTGCAGAAACCCCTACCGGAGGAGCTCAGCACCAGCTCTGTTTTCCTGCCAGACATCCTCTCGCTGCATCTGAGTGCTTTAGACACTGCAATGGGTGACACTTTCACCTTTTGGTTTGTTGGCTTGTGCTTTGTCCATTTGCTAGGTGCAGAAGCCCGATTAGTTTTCTCTCTTCCCAGCAAACACAGATGCTACTGCAGCAGCTTTCCTGCCTTTTCCAGCACTGGATGAGATTCTGAGACACCTGGAGTTTTCCATGTCTGCAGTAGCAAGTGCAAAGGCTTTGCTGGCTAGTTGCTACTCTTCCATGTCAAAGCTGTAAAGAACTAAAAGATGCGTTTTGCACAGAGAGCACTGACTGCAATCAGCTTTCATTTTGTGTGCTTGTGCTCAGTGGGTTTGAGTCACTTTGCTCAGTGCACAAGTGAAACGTGGGTGGAATGAACTCCACAACTAATAATAGTTGTTAGAGCGGTGTGTGTTTATTCTGCATTGAGATGCATGGGGAATAATTTCACCAAAGACACACTTAACCACCTGAGAGTCTTCCCCCTTATTATTCCCTGAGGTCTTACATATGCATATCATTGCACAGTCTGCTTCATACATATTCTTTCCCTGACTCCACCCATCCTCATCTCGTATGGTAATTAATTCCACGCCTTTCTGGGCATGCTCAGTACATTGTGGTGGTCTCTGGGGGTCTTCAAAGGATGAAGTAGATGGGAGTCTTCTTCACAAACTCTTCACCTTTATCTTTCTTGTGTATGCTTTGGCCCTCTTTGGTACTTTCCTAAGGAAATAATCAGTTTATGCTGGCTAAGAGTCCATGTTCTTTTCTTTATCTGCATTCTTAGCCTTGTTATGCCAGGGTGTTTAGGTTAGTGTTTTTCATTATCACCGAGAGGCCCCAGATGGTTGTAGTTCTTTCAAAATATGCTAAAGGCTAAAAGACACAGCATTCAGTATTCACTAAATGCCTTCTAAAATGCAATTTACTATATGTACAGTCAGCTAGAATTTTCACATCTATGTCTCACAAGCCCCATTGGTTTTCTGTTTTCCCAGCAAGCAAGAAACTACTCCAGCAGTTTTCCTGCTATTTCCAGCACTGGATGAGATTCTGCTACACTTGGAGTTTTCTATGTCTGGAGTAATAAGAGCAAAAGCTTTTCTGGGTATTTACTGCTTTTCTATGTCTGAGCTCTAAAGAACTAAAAGGTCCATTATGCAGAGGGAACACTACTTGCCACTGGGAAGCAGAAAGTCATGGAGGGGTTGATGCCTGCCACTGGTTGTTTACCTCCCCCTCCTTCCTTTCTCTTATTTTCATGCCCAGGTCCTTGGTGAATTATTTATTTTTTCAGGGATAAACAGAGCTGTTATCAGTTTTTTCTTCAGCTAACTTACAGTTTGGGATTACAGACCAGCTGATGCCCCATTCCACATTTCCCACTTTTTGTATTTGAACTACAAACACTACTGCTAAAGTTTTTTGCAGGGCCCTTTTCAGAAATCCAAGCAGATAGGAGAGACACAAAACAATTACTGCAGCCAGCAGCAAAATTAACAGTCCAGCTTCCAAGAATACCCCAAAGCAGTTCAACAATACCCCAGTTTGCAAGAAAACCACTCACTCATTCCCATCCTTCATCCATCTGCAAATAACCAACTCCTTCCTTCCAATCTAGAATTGTCCCATCAACTGACCGACTGTGATCTGACAAACCCATACAACACATGCGCTCAAAATCCTAACATCCATGACCATACACCAACAGTAAAAAATACACTGAAAAGGCACGTAGAAAACGTATTTTCAGTTGTTACAGGCCCCACAGTCCCTTACTGACACATTTATGGCAGAATGATAACTTCACTGTTAGATAAATAATTTTTTCTCTACACAGAGTTACATTTTTGTGGCTAAGAGACCAAGTCATCTGTCCAGTCACCAATTAGAACTGAGTAGCATTCACGTAACTTTACAGCTGGCTGCTGCCATCATAATGGACAACTAACCTAGTTGTTTAAGGTGTGGAATTTTAGCTACTGAATTCAACACCCTTACACGAAGGCAACAACTCTCCCCTAGGTGCATTAAGCTCCTCTATTTTGGGACAGTAAATTCTCTGTAAAGGGAAATGGTACAAAACACATTACTCAGTACTGCCAACCTCTCTGTAGAGAAGTACAAAAAACTAAAGTAAGGGTAACATCCACCAATTTGAAATAGGGTTTTCAGCGTGAGTCAGTATCTCCATTTGCTTTTCCCTGAATTATCATCTTCACAACCTGTTCTTTGAGGGTCCATGCTTCAATCACCTGATGGCCAGTGTCACCCACACATACTGCTTCATATGTGGGACTATCCATGTTGTTCCTTTCTGTGTACTCCAGGTAAGGTTTAACACAATGAGCAGAAACGAGGGTCATTCTCTGTCAAAACACAGGCATATCCTTGTTGGAACCCTGGAAGCTGAGAATTTTAGGCTTTCTGGGCTAACAGGCACTGACCCTCAAGAGAACACTACATTTGACCTGAGGCCGTGGAACAGGCTTCCAAAAATTGGATGATAGCACTGGGATTCTGGGTGTGTAGTTTGAATAGAAGAGTGCAATATCACATGGTAGAAAATTTAGAGTTGAAGGCTTTATAATATAATAATAATATAAAGTAACATGGAGGTTTTAGGTCATAGGCTAAGTTGCTCTTCTTTCACCTTCTTCTTCATGGGTTTGGATAGTGTATTGTAATTGGATAGAATAATCTGCATAGTGGACCATGGGTGTTTGGTTATAGGGTTAAAAGTAAAAATAATATAGGTGTCATCTTGTAATTGGACAATTAGTGCTTAAAAGACATTGGAAAAAGATAGAGACAGAGCCATTTTTCACCTTGTTAGGTAGAACTCATAACTTGTGAAACTGTACTGTAGAGAAGAATTAATAAACGTTTGAGTCCAAACACGAAAACTGCGTCTCCCAAGAATTTAATCCCAGCTCTAACAGAAGAAAAGAAGATAAAAAACCCCACATATCCCATTCCCCACATTGTTAGTTCCACTGGGCCAGTCATCTTTCCAGTAATTAAATCCTTAAACCATATGTTAACATTTCTGTAAAAATTTGGCTGTCTAGAAATCAAGGAAGAAAAATGATAAAATATAGGAGAAAATTGTGAGTCAGGCAAAGGACGCAAAAAGTTGAACATATAAACAGCTTTATCTAATCTCACTTTAGGTGGCTCCCTTTGCATTCCCCCTTTTTGTTTTTGAACCTGGCTCTTCAATGCACCATGAGCTCATTCAACAATTGCTTGACCTGTTGGAGTATCGGGAATACCAGTTGAATGATCAACACCCCAAGCACAGAAAAACATTTGCAGTTTTTGTGAAACATATGCCTGGCCATTATCTGTCTTTATATGTGATGGAGCACCTAAAATAGAAAAAGCATGGCAAAAATTATGAATAACATCCCAAGCTGTTTCATCTGCAAATGCTGATGCAACCATGGCATGAGAAAATGTATCAACTGTAACATGAACATACTTTGAATGACTAAGTTCAGGCATTTTTGTAACATCAGTTTGCCATTCTTGCCAAAGGAGTAAACCTCTAGGGTTGGTACCATAATATTGTGAGATATGAGTCATATACAATCAGGACATGAATAAATAATTGATTTTGCTTCACTGTGTGATAATTTAAATTGTTGCTGTAGTGCCTGAGCACCTTGGTGAAAAAAATTGAGGAGATAGAACAGCTTGATATAACACATTAGGTACTGTTTTGACTGCGTAGCAGCCACAAGGGAATCCACATAAGCATTACCTTCTACAAAAAATCCAGATAATGATGTATGACTACCAATATGCATAATAAAATAGGAATGTTATCAATTACAAATAGAAGTCCATAATTTCAGCAACATAAAACAAAAAATGGTATTATGCTATGTTAATAATCTTTATGACTACCTTGTACTAATCTCATGCCTTTTTTGTGAGCAGTAATTTGGTATAACCCTACATGCAAGAGCCACTAAAAATTATCCCTGTCCCCTTGCAACCATCAATAAAATTACCTGAGTAATATAATTAAACACAACCTACCCTTTTTCCCTCAACAAAACACCAGTTGAACTGACCCAATATAGCAATCTTTCTACAAGCTTTCCATAATTACACCTAATGCTTGTTTTTTTCTATTTGGCCAACAAGCTATGTGGGGTCTCCAGCAATACTGGTACCATCATGTTCTATTCACTTGCTTGTCACAGATACACTGGTTTTCCAGTCCCGATCAAATAAACTGTGCTTTGGTAAAAATAAATTTTAAAGCTTTCCATATTGCTGTCCAATTGTCACTCATTATTACTTACAATTTTTTTCATGCCTATACTGTATCAAGACAAAATAACCATGTCTCTTTTTTTTCCCTTGCTACTGCTTTTCCTGGTACCTCCCTTTGGGATTCTTGTTCTGGATATTTTGTTGAATTTGCTTTAATTTTCTGGTAGCAAGAACATAGGAATCTCTTCAATTAATATGCCCATGCTCACAGAACTGCTAATAACTTTTCTCTAAAAAAACTTGATTTTAAGGTAGAAATCTTGTTTTTAAGATAGAAGGTACTTTATGATGCTTTACCTCTACCCCAGAAAAAGTCCTTACCTGACTATCATGGTTTAATACTGAAGCTGCAGTTTTCCCTGTGCCATAAAATGTCCAGCTTCACTGGGGTGGTTTAGAGGAAGTGAATGAAAAAACGGTCCCCTACCATATGCCAAATAAGGTTTCAGCAGTTTTTTACGCACTGAAAACCTCCAATGTATCCATTTACCTTTAGAATACCTACCATTAAGAACCAATCAAGAGTTGAGAGTTTCTACTGAATAAGTACACAACAAAAAGCAGAGTTAACAGCACAGACAATGATCTATGTGATCACCAAAGTATAGTTGTCTCCTATTTAATAAACAGGCCTAAGTAGATCTGCTACTTACAAGATATATCAACAGGGAAGGAAATTTATTTTCCAACTCCAGGAGACATCCAGAGACAGAAGGCTTTAGTTTTGCATTGTCAAGATGGCTGTTCTTTGAAAACAGCTCTGGTTAAGCAGTTACTAATTCTCAGGATTTCAAAGGTCCTGAAACCTGCCTTACTTTAAGAAATACTCCCAGAAGGGTAGCAATTTCCAAGTGGGAAACACCTGCTACAAGTCCAAAAGAATGATTGCTCTCAGACCAAGGCCCCTGCTGGCCTCAAGAAAAGTTCGACACAGGGGTAGTGCCACTTCAAACACTTCAGGATTGCCACTTCAGGCGCTACTGATCTCCTATTTGTGATGTGCCAGCTCAAAGAGTTGAAGTTCTTAATAGTATGCACTGTCTACAGGGAGTATGCTACAAAACTCCCTGTGAAACATGAGATTGGAAACTAGAGGATACTACTCATAGATATTAGAAGACATTGATTAAGAGTAGGCATTCAGAGGAAGAGTATTGCCTAATATTTGCTGCCCTTTGTACTGTTGCTTGAGAAGAGAAGGGACAGGACTACTGCGAGAACAGCAAGAAGGAATGCAAGGATTGTCTGATAATGAGAGGATGCTTACAGTACACACGTATACAAGATTTTCAATGATACTAAGAAACAGGCTCCTTAGGCCCAAAGAACCAGATAAAACTGGCCTTATAGCTTGGACTACGACCAGCGGATCAGTGGGCATGCGCAAGGCAGCGGGGTCAGAAGTTCATCTCCAAGGAAGACTACTTTTCTTCATCTCAGACCCCCAAGAAGACCATCAGAGACAACTGCGCAGGTGCAAAGGACTGATAAGACGACTAGCATATGAAACAAGGAGGGCAGCCAAGGGATGAATATGCATTGGGGCATTGCAAAACTTGATGCATATGTAACATTCTAGAGGTTAAAAGAAAATGCGAGTGAGCAAGGGGCTGCGCATGCCTTTGGGAACTAGCCCGCATCGCGCCCAGTGCTGAATAAATCACCTACTTTAAAACTCACTTTGTCTCTGAGTTTTAGAGTCTTTCCACATCTCACCTGTGGTATGGACAAAACCCACACCATTGCAGAAAATACTGTCTTCCTTGTCCAGCTCCTCTACTCTGTGACAGTACTGTCAAACAGTAGCAGACTAGATTAAGAAAAAAAATGCAAACTCACTCTTCCAAAGGCAGAAAGATACTTGTTAAGAATACAAAGATTTTACTATTCTGCAGATTTTGCTCCGTCCTGTTAGCATCTAAGTATTCAAAAGAAAACACAAAACATCCAATTTTGGTCAGTAAAGTGTCCATTTAATAAACGCCTTAGCCACATTTCTCACCCCCTTTTTCCCCCCCATAAAATTTCAATTTGCACTTAAGCAGATGGCACAATTTGACGGCATACAACTTTAGTTTTTAAATCCGCACTCTTAATGCTAAGAGTATCAGGGGCTAGTATTTGACACAATTCCATAGGAGTCAGATGTGCCCATGCAAAAGAAGCAGCTCTTTATATACAGTCCCTATTTTTTCTTAAAATTTAAATATTTTAAAAAACGTATTTTCAAAATTTAAAAAGTTTAGTGAATACCCCAAATGTATCTTAAAATTAAATGCTTTCTGGTTTCAAAGGTTATTTCAACAATGAAGACTAAATCGCACCAGATAAAAGGCACTTGTGCTGTGTGATGTCTTAAGCATGTATATGTTAGTTTCATAATACAGTGTTTTGAATTCATGCAGCTGTCTCTGAGCATCAAGCATCATTAAAGCAGCCAAAAGAGATCGTGAGTAAACTTGATTCCACAGTTGTAAAAACATACAGCATTGTGCTCCATCTTCGACCCTAGAATCAAACACTACTGAAAAATTGCTGTCATTCACATGGGAATTCAAACTATATTTCATTCTCTCATAAATTACAAAAAGTATGTAATTTAATTATGAAACTAAACCACCAGTAAACAGTTCAGTGTTCAAATAGTTTGTGCCACTGAAAGTCTGTAAGCAAGCTGGGGACTAGTTATTCAAGGAGCAGTGCATTGTATTTTCAATTTCCATTTCACTGTTGAGATAAAAGCGCAGTCCTATTTGCCTTCATCTTCTCCAGCCTTTTCATTAAATGGCTATTGGTCATCTCCATCTCTTCTATCTTATCCAATGCTGTTCTTAACTATAAAATGAAAAAAAAAAAAAGCTCACTTTAGTTTATTTGGACTTTGTGCTGTTCTCTAGCTTGATAAGAGGAATAAAAATATGTTTCCTAAGAGTGCCACCAAAGTTAAGATACAACATTTTCATTATTGCAGGCAGATGAAACAGAAGTAAACTGTTAAAAATAATTGTGAAGCAACTGAAACATGAAGTGTATTAATTCTAAAAGAACTGGGTGCCTGCAACCTCCCATTACATGAAAGCAATTTACCTAGAACAAGGTAAAGTATTCTCCACTACTATTATTTACATACAGATAACATATTCCCATCACAGGCAGCCAGCATCATGCTAGTGATGCAGCAGCTCTTAAGCAAGAATGACCAACAGCTCAGTTAAATACAGCTTCTTCCCAAAATCCTGTGAGATGCAAGTTGGAAAATTTCCGGGCTGTCACTTGACATAGGGACCATTCATCTCTCTAGCAATTTTTGTAGAAGGATTACTTTAAAGTATTACAAGTTAGCACATTTAGAAAAAAATACCACTTAGATGCTTCCTTTCAAGAAAGTACAGCATTTCATTGTAGTTAATATTACTTTAATGTGCTAGATATCATCTGAATGTCATATTGAAACTTGAAGATCATATCAAAAAACAATCAAAAGCTGTAATCGAAGATTACAAAAAAAGACAGAGCTTGAAGGCAAAAGACAAAACAGCTCAAGACAGAAAGGAACACACAGCTGGAAAGAAAACCAAGTCAGTTACCTCTCGCTGAAGCTTCCTTTTTTCAGCTTTGAGTTCATCTTCTACTTTTTCTGCATTTTCTGCTGCATTTTTATACCTTGCGACCTGTCCCTCAAGTCGTCCAATCTGTAAACCCAAATAAGACAAAAGGAACATACTCAGGTGTTCCACCTGCCACCAGCTGTTCTTCAAAGGACACAGCTGAGAAGATACAGAAGGTTAAAGAACTAAGCAGAGAAAGAAGAGTTGGAATACAAAAGATCAAAAATTGGGAAACACATGGGATGAAAAATGAAAGTGGAAAGTTGAAAAGCAGAAACTGTATGAAAAGGTGCAAAGTAGAAAGGAGACTGTGAACTGTTATCAGGACATGATGAAAGAGGTCTTCAGCCCAAGCACAGAATTCAGCAGTAAGGAGAGGACTTGAGACAAATCCTGATTGCAACCTGCAGATGTTAAAACCCACTGGCTGGATTTTTCTATGAACAGCTCCCTGTTACCCCTAAATCCACAGGCTACTAGACTGCATTTGTACAAAAGTGATAAGATAAGCATCTGTGATATTAATTATAATCCTTCATTTAATTTTAGGTAATAAACAGTAATTAAGTTCCTAAAGTATGGTAGATTGTAAAGAAGAACTGAAGCTAGTAGTTCAAGAAAATCAATTTATTTAACTTAATTACTTGTAAGAAAGTTGTAAATACCGTGGAAGGTACAAAATTTATTCTCCTCTAAAGTCGAGAGTTACACATCTATGAAAACAACCACAGTTTGTAAGTCACAAACATGGTTTTATAGCTCAGCATCTTGGTAGATTTTATCTCATGGTTAGGCTGTGCACAGCTATTTAATTACAGGAAATATGAAAAAATGTGGTGTCATTCTATGCAAACTAAATATCAAACAGTAAATCAAATTATGAAATATGCTTTCGTAGATTTTGTTGAAAAAAGTATTGTAAAAGTGTGCAGTGTTTTAACAAACAAGAAAGACACTTACATTTTGTTCCAAAGTAGTTATATCTTGTTCAGCTTTTGAAAGCTTGAATTTGTATTCACTAATTTGTCTGTTGGCATCTCCTAGACAAAAATTGATCTATGTTAGTCAAAGCAACTGTCTAAACTAGCAGTTTCCCTTTTAATTAAAATTCATTAAAAACACCATTTTACTGAGAAGCCCATACCCAGGATTCACAAAGAGGTAAATGTTCTATCAGCAATCTACAAGAGTATGAAAAGGAAATAATTTTCCTGTATTTAGAGATCACAACTACTGTCTCTATAAGTGTGCATTAAATTTAAGGTGCACCAATGAGATGCACACCTTTTAAAACACGTATTTACCTAGCAAACTAATTCCTTAGAGAACAGAATCAACATAATCAACACACACTGCAAAATAATAAACATAATAAATATAATACCAGCAGCATTCAGCTTAGACATCTGTAATAATATTTGGGGTAAAGACCACAAGGCTTATTGCCAAACTCTAACGAGTCTGGCAAATTATTTTGGTGTCACATTTGAGCCCTCACATTGCCAGTGCTTTGTCCATGTTCATTAACACAAGCATATTAAATGACAATCTGTCAAACAAATGTTTTCAGCTGAATAGCTTCCCTGAAATCAAAGGCATCTTAGTGCTTCTATGAAGCAACACTAAATATTATGTTAAATAAATTTTCATGTTTTGCTTCAGGACAACAGTCTTCTAGATTAGGTTTCTATATCAAAGATTGAACAAAATCATCCTGTAGAATATATATAAAAATCTTAGCTAAAATCCTGTTGTCTAGAAATTGTATCCAAGTAGCAGCAGCCACTCTAGGCAACGTTATCAGCTGAAAAATAACTTCCCAGAATGTTGTTCTTCAATACTGAAAGAGGCAGACCTTTAAGCTATCCTGCAGTGAGAATTCCATGTAAGGACACAGACCAACAAAAACCCATATGCTTAACAATATAGTCACTCACAATACTACTAGTGTACAACACGAGGAGTTGGAAGTCTTCTCTGTAAGAAGAACTTTGAACAGTAACCATATACCTACTTTGCATTTCAATTAGCTGCAAGTCAGAGCCATTCTCCAAGCCTATTATATCTGGATTCATGCCATCATTTTTAGAATATTTCTGTCGTTCTTCTTCCAATTGCATCTTCAGTTTTCTAACCTGAAAAAGGAAGTGTTTCTTTATGAAAAAGAGACTCCCAGAAGTTCAGTAGTTCTGTATCTAAATGTTCAATGATAAAAAGGCAGAGTAGTCCTGAGATGCCCCTGGCTGAGAAGGTTCTGTAAACAAAACAGCAGAGCCATGCAGGGCAGTCACTCCCTGAGGTCTGTGGCTGTAGGCCCCCATCCCCATCATAGCATAAGTACCCTCTGCATGTCAATGCACAACCCAAGCCCACCAGTTTTGTCAGTGCTGCAAGGATATCTGCACAGTGCAGGAGCACATAGTAAATAACACAGTTCACTTTTCAGAAGAGATGGCATTAAACTCTGTCTATGAATTTCTTCTACTGTGTATCTTTTCCACTCTAAACACACACAAAGATATTGAACACTATCCTAGTGAGTTTACAGACAATAATCCATGGCTTTTTTAGGGGGTCCTTTCTCATACTCCACCTGGAAATAATGGTCCTAGGCAAGTCTGTAGTGCACATTAGTCTTTAATAGTTCAATTTCATGCTACAGCAGCTGACTCTCAGTTTTTACAGTAGTCAGGGAACATAGATTTCTCAGCTATGTGCCCTGTGTATGGGCATTATGAAAGAGGTAGGAGCTATTTTTTGGACAATCTTAAAAAAATACTGTTCTACAGATTAGCAGTACACCTACTGCAGGTTTACTTGCAAAACCTCCATTCATACAAATCAAATACATGATCTGTGATTTTTAAATTATACAGTGCATACATATTTATATACATTTAATACTATAATTTATTTGCATTCCAAACAAGTATCTATACTATAATTAAGGTTCATTCACAGCAAACCCAAATGTTGACAAACAATGGTTTAATTTTGCAATGTCTTCAACTAAAAGGGCAATAAGTGTAGTACTCTTAACAATTGCTCAATGGCTATGTGTTTACTTGAGTTCCTTCTTCTCAAAACAGAGCTGTATTAAAACACAATTACTTTAATAATATTAATTTTCTCTATGAGTTACTGAAATCATCAATGAAATAGTATTACTAAGCAATTGTGAAGCAAATGGCACTTGAACTTATGAGAGTGTAATTTTACTGACTTTAATATTTTTGCATAAGACAAAATAAAAGAAAGAACTTTAAAGATGTGCACTAATAGTAAAGTAAGGAACAAATTAGATTTCAGCTAAAAAGTTAGTGATATGAGGTTTCTTTACCAACGAAGATCAAAGTTCCCTGGGTAAGGACACTAGGCAAGAGGAACTGCTAATTCCTGGTAGTCAGTGAGGTAAGAATTTGAATATTTTATTTTGCTTTAGTGTTTATGTATTTGATTAAGCACCTTTGTGCTTAGCATTTGTTTATTACTTACATATAAATAGTCTGCAAAATGATACACAAAGGTCTACTTCTGAAATGAATAACTTATTTTACCTGAGACAGTAATTCCTCCTTTTCTCCAGCCAGTTTTCGTAGCCTGATATCTAAAACCAAAGAACCCAATTAAAAATCAGAGAAATTTGTAGCTAATTATGTTTTTCACAACTTTTTGTTCCATTCAAAATGAAATGCCCATCAAAGCTAATAGCACTGGGACCACAAAACTTTGATATCTCACTAATAACACAATAACCTTCAATTAATAGCAGAAAAAAGGGAAAAATACTTCATTCACACTGTTTATTAGTGTAAAAATTCTAAAAGCAAGACTCAGAGTTTAGTAAATCTTTAAAGCAAATTAACAACTGACAATCTTTTTAATACTAAAGCAATTTTGTCCCAACATCTAAAGCAGCCATCTCCAACAAAAGTTTCTTTGATTGTGTATTCTTTTCCCTGTCTTATTGTCTCTTCAGGGAAGCCACTAAGCTTTCTCATATGTTGAGAAAGTTTGCAAAAAGTGTTCTCGAATTACAAAAAAGTACCAGGAAAAGTACCCACAGGAATTCAGCAGTATCTCTACGTAGTCAGAAGATCAGTAATGGCTACAGAACAGTCTATCAAGCAACACTGTGCTAAGACTAGAGCAGCTCCCTTAGAAATTGTAACTTTGACAGAGATGAAGCATAATGACACCTGTATTTCCCTTTGAGGGAGCCACAGCTGAAATATGTATGAAGTCTAATTTCTGTCAATACAAAAATATGTAACTATTATATATTACATACAAGTATAAATCAATAAGTTATATACAGATTTTTTTCTACATGTTAACAGAGTTTTGCAGTGGATTGACCTTGCATACAATAACTTGCTCAACCTAAGTATAAAAGGAAGTTAAAGTAAATTAAGCCCAAATCTCCCAGTTAGTGCCTCTGTTGTCCCTGTCATTTTTTAAATGTTTTTAAAACTTCTTTTTCTAATGAATGTGATGGGAGACTGCACTTGATGTTCTTTCATTGATTATGTATACTTCTAAAGAATTATTTTCATGAAACACAATGGAAAACACACTAATCCAGAAGATGACACTTGTAAGCAAGATATTTCACATCAGTATTAAAACAGGAACTGGACCAAGAGAACAAATCAGTTTCAAACATCTAAGCACGTATTTCTTCTTACTCAAAAGATACATCTGTCTTTTTCACTCAGAACAGAGAAAAAATTAAAATCAATCCTGGAAGTTGTGGAAGCACATATTCCCGAAGCATCACAGGTGCTTGCATCTGCAACTGTAATTCACATCCACTGAGAATAAGAAGAAACAAAGCTCTCAAAAACTCTATAAAGTATGCTAGGATATTTTTACCTAGTGGTCCTTCTCCTGCAGATTCCAAGACCTGAGCAGCTTCCTGTGATATGACTGTTATTGTACCAACCATTGATTCATGGTTTACATCACCATTTGGTGTGCCATCTGGAATTATAACTAATCCATGTTTCTAAAAATGCAAACCAAAAAATAAACTAGTCATATAACAGAAGTGCTAAAATATAAATCAACAGATAAGTTTTTTAAGAGCTTTTCAAGTTCATTGAAACAGTTACAATGATATGGACCATTTATCCTACCCTACAGGTTTTCAGACTGCACAAGAATTCCTCTTTTTTACTGACCTTGATTACATGTTCCATTCCTGGATTTCTGTTACTGTAAAGTAACTACTACCAACATACCTGTCCTCTCTTCCTTGTTTCCTTCAGGTCAGCCAATTCCTCTCTGAGCTCATCTCGCTCATTCTTAATGCAGTCAAAGTAATTTTTCTGTCTTTCTAGGGCCTGGGTTAAGGCATATAGCAAGAAAAAGAATGGTACAGAGAAAAAGCATATGACAGACAGCAGAAAGATTTTCTACAAGTAAATACAAAGAGTTCAATACAAGTAAAGAAATTTAAAGTGTTTTTCAAATATGTAGTAACATACATCTCTGATAACTGCCTTCTACAAGTTGCTGCTTTTGTCATGACTTTTTTTCAGACAAGTCTTAGATTTTTTGAGAGATTTTTATTCAGTGAATTCTATTTTTTGGTCAAGTTTGAGAAACTAAATTGAGTATCAAAAGAGTAAGTGATTCTTCTTCATACAGGCATTCAGCAGCAAGAAATAAAATTTGCTGAAACTCAAATGGCAAAGATCCTAACTAATTTCTCTGCCTTTTATAAGGTACAGTGTGGGCCTGATATTTCTGAGTCTGAAAGGTTTTCAACCTGTCATTGGCTGATTTTCTTCCCAAGGGAAGATTTCTTGGGAGAGTCTTCTTTCAAGGACAATTTCTGTAAACAAGTCATAACATTTCTAAGTAAACAATATTTTTCTCATAACAACAACTTCTCCCAGGTGTTGTTTGACTGTCTTTCTAGTTTTTACTAGAGCGGGAATTGAACTTGGGTCAACAGCTTAAAAGGCAGTAATGCCAGCCATTACACTACTGGAATAGTTGTTAGAAGAAAATCAGACACTGGCAGGCTGAATACCTTTCAGATGCAGAAATATCAGGCCCACGGTCCAGAAGCAGAAATCATACATCACGAAAGACCTTGAATGTATCCACTCACAAATACTAATTTATTTACTAGTTGCTTAAGGGTTGCAACACCATTTACTAAACCCAAAGCAATCATTTTTGGAGGGAAAAAAAAGCAGCAAACATTAGTAGCACCATTTTAGCACAAAAAAGTAGGGCAGCTAGAAGTGCAGTATGGCTGTAGATAAGTTTGCCCACCTATGCTGAAGAGGTTACCTGGCAGTTAGTTGGATATTTTTACCTGACTAGGAAGCATTCAATACTGCATGCATTAAAAATAATCCTCACCATATAACAAGTGTAAAAGTGTACACACATTTTTGCGAAGAAAATGATCCAACTAAACCTTGTGCTATGCATGAATGTGTAGGAATGGACTACTACCAAGAAAGAAATGAAAGTTACACATTTGTACTGTACTTGCCCCATGGAACTGCAGTATGCTGAATTTTAATAATCATCTAGAATCTATAAACTAAAGCAGTATTTTAAAGCATTATTCAGTTTTAACAAAAAAATTTGACAAGTGCTGTTGCACTTGATTTATTAGTGTGTAAATTTAACATTTAAAATAAAGGCAATTCAACCTGTGTGAAAACATTAGCTGACGTCTTAATTTAAAAATTTGTAAGATGTCCTTTTATTTCCTATCACACACTAGATCTCTACATTATAAATAGCATGAAGAACCTTAATCACTACATAATTTTTTGCTCTTCTTAAAAGACACATACATCTTTTGAATTTTTGAAGAAACATGGCAGAGATGGAAGGGGAAGTTAGCACACCACTTGAGAGAATGGACACAGCGGCCCAGAATCATAGACACAGATTGTGTGTACTTGACAGTGTCCTGTGATGATGCTGACCTTCCCCAAACATATTTTCTATCCTCACCCCCTACTAAAACAAGTGCTGGAAATCAGGAAATTCTGATGGGGAAGGAAGTGAAACTGATATGAGTATGTATTTCTACCTTTGCAGATCTAAATAATCATTATTCAAAACCACTAAAAATCCTAGTGTTTGTATGCTCAGGGTTTAATTTCACATGACGTGGATTTTGCACAAAATCTACCTTTACAATTCTTCTGTCAGGACAACAAAGTTCTGCAGACAGGTTTTACCATACTGATATGTGCAGAATCAGATAATATGCCAGATGTAGAGATGTTTGAGGTCCTATTTTCTAAATATTCCAAAAGCCTTCATGACATTTATACCAAATTCAGAATTGGCATTACTTATGGAAAATTTTTGGCCACTAAACAGTAGAGTAACTAACTGTGTATTTAAGGAATATAACACAAAGCTGTAACTCAGTGTCCTCAAACTGATCTAATTTAAGATCCAATATAACCACAAATTTCAAACACTGTAGAAACAGGACAACAGAAAAAGGCAGATGTGAAACAAACTTGGGCTATTTTTGTTCTGTTTGCCTCCCTTTCTTTCAAAAACAGCTAAAAAGTCTTGTAAATTAAAGTTACAATTTTAGTTATAAACTATACTGTAAAGCTTTGCAGAGACTTTTAAAACTGTAATAAGAGTAAAAATTAGCAAAGCTGCTCACTAAGAGGGAGAAAGGCTCAAAAACTGTGATCTAAGAGAAGTATGTAACTATTTATAGACATGAGAAAGGAAAGAGAAGCATTTTTAGGCTTTCTTATGTAAGGGAATTCAATTCTGAGAGTTAAAAAAAAAACAAAAAACAAACAAAAAAAAAAAACAACCTAGAAAATTAACCAGTTATAGAGTTTATAAGAATACAAACTGGCAGGGCAATTTTGGCTAAAGAGAGATATATCTATCTTTCTTGTCATTCTGGATGGTAGCTATATTTGAATATGGGATATGCCTGTATTAACTCTGGCAATGTATTTGAAAGAGCACAAAAATACTGCACAAATTGAGACAGTCCAATATACAAATGTAAGAAATAAGTATGGAAAGAATAGGGTAAATTAAAGATAAAAAGCTTTCAGAAGAATGTTCAGAAAATTTTAGAATGTTGAAATTTTTCATGATGGAAGACTGAAGCATGAGAAAAAAAGGTAAGACAGCATAGCTTTTGAACTGGGCACCATCAATTAAAAGGCAACTTTTCAAGGTAACTTGAACTCCAGCAAATGAAACAATTTTCAAAGAAATCTACATATACTGAAATATGGTGTAAAATTCAGGTAGAGAGAAATAACCGCTGAGCTGTTAAGAGGCAGATAATTTCTTTTTAAAGACTTTCCAATTAACTCCCTATTGCCACCAGGCAATCTACTTGTGTCCCAGAATAGCCACAGGTTCAGAGCCATGCAGTGATCACTGATGGTCAGGTTGACTCAGTTCTCTGACTTCTGTGCTGCCCAGGGGCACAGTTGACAAACCCTGCCTGACGTACATTAGCTGCATAGTATCAGCACAGTTCTTCCTGTACTACCTTTCTTCCTATAAAGGAACCTTACAGATGCTCCTTAAAAGGTTACCTACAACCATTGTTTCAATTATGACTCTCAATACCCAAAGTATTTTATGTGTCATGTCACAAAACCAGCTTGGTTCAGTGCTGCATCCAAGCTAACCAATCTTGCAAGGATCAGAAGTGCAATACAGGAATGTGCAAGTTGGTTGTAGAAGTCAATTCAAGATCATATTTTTTACCACTAGGCATGCCAGCAGAAATTTTGCAAAAAACTGTAAAATTGTATGTGTAACAGTTCATGTTACAGATTTAATTAGTACTATTTATCATTATGCAAGCAAAGTGTGGCTCATTTTCCAAAGAAGAGAGACTGCAAAACACTTTATTAAGTTGGGAGTAGCCTTAATTTCTTTGGAGTACACAGCATTCCTTGGGGTGTAGTGGGCATCCATCTACTTCTAAATTAAAAAAAATACCTTTCCTCCCATATTTGATTCATACCCCTATTTTTTTATCTTTCCAATAAATTGTCTCCTGGAGATCAAACACTTCTTTGGTTATGGAGTCTATATTCTCCTGCATACGTTGATTCGCCTGCGGTAAATAGGATGAGGGAAGAATAAAAGAGGAAAGAGAAGTAAGGAAATGGAAAAAAAAATCCCAAACATTAAAATAGATAAAGGAAACTAAGTAATAAAAGTCAACCACAGAGTTTCTGAGCATGAAGTTACAGAGAAAGTGTGCTGTTTAATGTAATATATTTCTCATTAATTCATACAAGAGAATAGTATTTAATTCTATTCAATCAATGCTGTTGGGAAAACTTAAAGCAGCTGGAGTTACTTTCCTTTAGTGACTGTTCCCACTGCAGTCTGTGGATAGAAAAAATTGTCCTGCTGTACTTTCCAGATACCTTCAAGTCCCCTTTGTAAGTGAATGTTAATGTTAACATTTGGTTTTATTAATGTTTTACAAAATAAAATAATCTTCTTGAAAGTATAAAGAAGGGAGTTTGAATCAAATATCCAGGAAGCAAAAGACAACTGCTGACTGTTTTCTGGTACTATATGAATACATATCATGTGTAGTCCTACATTTTTAGTTGACTATCACTGCATTTTGCTGCTTGCTCTGCAAACACAATTAAATGCTTAGCTATGAAGATGACGTATGAATTTTAAGGGCTAGAGACAATTTTTTTCCCCTCTTAAGGAGTGAACTTGATTTTACATCTGGGAACAGAAGAACAGTCTCTTTGTGCAAAAAGCTACATGGCTTCAGCTAGATTTCCTGTTAATTTTAATAGATGGGGAAAAGACACAAATAAGTGGTAAATATGGGTCAAATCTTCAAAGGGACTGGAGGTATTTGTGATGATTTGACATATGCTACATTCTACGAAAGCAAACATTCCAGACAAATCTACTGTATTTGGTTCATATAATTTGTTGTGATTCTTGGTTCATATACTTAAACCCCAACAAATCCCCAAACAAGAACATGCAAAGCTATTCTTTAATTCTCAGAAAAGTCAAAGATGACTTAAAGCAGGCAACAGAACCACAAAAGAATTTTTTAAAGTGTTTTTACTTGTCAGCATTTATCTAACTCAAATGCTGATATTTAGGATAATCTTAATCCTTTTCTTCTGCTAGTGAATCATATCAACTCCAGTTCATGAAGCATAACACTTCCAAAACTGAACTGGGACTTTTCAGAAACCATTTGGAGTTAGAGTATTTCCACCTAGAGAGCACAAGAATATAGTGAAGAAATAAAGGATCAATTAACTATTATTACACAGCTTTTGAAAACAACAGTGGAGACCTATAGCCTATACATTTAATCACTTTTTACTGCAACGAAGAGAATGTGGGAGAATTATGTAATAATTGAACTACAACTTCCAACTAAAATCATTGGGAAATGGACACCCACATACTGCTGACAATTGTATGTATATGTATATATTTATTTCTTCAAGGATCATTTTAAAATGAAGACTGATAATAGCTCTGGGTTTTCAGGGTGGGTGGGTTTTTTTCCAGAAACTAAAGGGAAAAGGGGAAAAAGAACACACTACACACCCAGAAACATGGTTGTGACCCAGTAACATGATGACCAGTGTTGCTGTGTTTGCTTGACTGGTAAGCAAACAAATATTCAGTATGGCAAACTTGAATTGTTGATACTCACAAAAATCTGAAATAGCTGAAATGGAAACTTTTGGGAAAGGCAAAGAGTAACATTTGGTAGTATCCATGAATCAGAACTTTCTGCTATGGAAAATTATTTTCTGCCCTCACAACAAACAAAAGATACAAGGAACATTCATGAAAGAACCACAATTCTCACAAGAATTAAATAATTTTGCAAGATGTAATACATTTGAAAACCCTGCAGAGACATTTTCAGCTTCATAAATTTAGGATGAACAGTAGCTTAAATTCTACTCAGTAAAACAAGATAAATTATTTCTTAAAAATGCAAGATAGTATTTAATTCTGTTTAGTGTATGATTCCCATTCACATCTTACACCATATTTATTTGCACAGGTTCTATCATACACTCATATGAGCATACCTCTATCAATTCATCTCTCTGTCGAAGGCCCTCTTTAAGTTCATCCAGCTTATGCTGCAGAACACTGCAGGTGTGTTTCTGTCTTTCCAATTCCTGTATTAAATAAATTAATTTATTATATTTATTTTGAGTTATGTAAGAAATTTCTGCAAGGATTTGAGAAATTATACCTACCAAGCAGTTAAAATAAACCCCACTGAATCACTGGTCTAATTAAGTTGCCCAGATACTTACTATACAGAAGATGAAGTAAACTGTAGAGAGAAAAAATGCCATAAAGACTTTAGCTCATTACTAACAAATAAAGCTATTCTGAATGTTTTCAACTGTTCTTACTAAGTAGTCCAGATTTCCGTACTTTATAATTAGAAAAAAAAAATACCTTTGACTTCTCTTCATTCTCCCTATAGAACTCTGCTATCTGTTCTTCTTTCTCCTCAATAACATCCTTTAAAGTATCCACTTGGTAAATCAAGTTGTTTTTCTCATTGTCTAGTTGAGCATTGGAAACCATAGCTTTCTTGTACTTCTCTTCAACTTCAGCTAGTGAATCCTACAGATAGCAGAAAAGTTTACATTAGTCTTTTTGATGCATTGTTATAATGTTACAATACCACCATAATGTTGAAGCATGAGATGTTAGACATTAAAATTACACAATAATTTTTGTTTCTGAAATATATTCTTTAGAGATACCAAGTAAAAGTTTAGTTCCATTATTCAACTTAGGTCATCCACAACAATGAAAAGTTATCATTACAAAAGCATGCTACAAGATAATGTCCCACTTCCGTTTTCTACTCTGCCACATTCAGAGCAACCCACAGGGATACAGTAGTAATACCACAGCTTCAAATTCCAGTGAATACCACATATCTAGTAGTCATATCACTATTCTCAAGGCATGCATGAGAAAACAGTTCAGAATGAGGTAACAAATCTAACAGAGAATGTGGACAATTAAGTCAGTAAAAGAGATCACAAAAATAATTCCAAGAGTAGCTTAAACTTAATGCTCATTATTTAAGTAGTACCCTATGACCTTAGACTCAAAATTTTAAGATAGCCATGTTATTCCACTAATAAGGATTCACTATTTAAACATATATTTTATCTTTTGTTTATTTACTAATTTTTTTAAGCATATAAAGATTCACATACATGGTTCTCTACCTAAAGGTGTACATGCCTTGCTATATAGCTTCTTACACAAATCTCTCCCATTTACCATTTTATCCTGGTTTTAGTTATATTTGGGGTTTTTTGTCAGAGCTGTAACAAATATCAACCATTTAAATACTCAGAACAACTATCACTGCAGGCACTTTTAAGCATGCCATTCTTTCATTATGCATTATATAGGGGTTGGAACTACATGATCTTTAAGGTCCATTCCAACCCCCTAACATTCTGTGATTTAAAAGTAACAAAAATTGATTCTCAGAGTCCTAATTTTAGAATTGAAAAAGAACCATTAAGCCAATCCCTGGACAAAGTAGAGATCGATGCCCTACTACAAATCTCGTTGTACTTCATGTAATCTGTTCCTTAAAGGCATAAAGTAGCATTATCTCCATTTTCAATTACTTGTATTATGACAGAAGCATTAGCACAGGAAGAACATGCAGCTTGGATTTCCAGAAAACAGAACACTAAAACTAAGATATTAAGAGAGAAGGTGGCAACAATCTAAGTTTTCTAAAAAATACCAGAGACTGCTATCTGTTACACAGTAAAATTATGCAATCATTTTTTGTTTTGGAATTACAGTCATGTCTTCTCTAGAAATACCAAGTCACAGTTCAATATTCTGCTATAAGAAAGTAAAAAAAAATCCCTATCCCCAAACACTATTCCATGTTGTAAATCTCAAGTTTGGGAAAGCTGTCCTTAAGAGTATCTATTTTACCTTTTATAATTTCATCACAATCACATATATTTATACATTTCAATTCCATTCACTGAGTTCTGGAATTTTCTGCTGGACAAATACAGTTTTTTGAAACCCAAGAAAAAATAATTACAGATCAGAAGTGACAAAACAGTAGAAAATATAAGACAAGTACCATTATCATCTAGGAAGTAGTAGGAAACAGCTACTAAGATGATTCAGGATAAGAGAAAAAAAGAAAGAAAAATATAAACATAAATGCAGGCAAGTAATTCTGAAGATTAAAACTAGATAAATTATTTTTTTGGTGATGCTGTAAATATGACAAATCTTGTAAAGATTGGGAAAACAAAATGCTACAGAGAGCAAACCTAAAGACTTTCAAAGAATAATCCATTTTATAGTTTAAAAAAAAAAAGGAAAATAGTAGGATTATAATGAATACTATAGTAATTTCACAGGGAGATGTAAAATTTAACAACAACAAAAAAATGCAACTAGGGAAAAAGTCCCATCTGATTATTTCTGTGAATGTAGTAACTGTGGTCATGTAGTAATTTAGTTCTGCAGAGATCTCTGAA
The DNA here is from genome assembly GCA_013389925.1 of Aegithalos caudatus. Lineage (NCBI taxonomy): Eukaryota > Metazoa > Chordata > Aves > Passeriformes > Aegithalidae > Aegithalos > Aegithalos caudatus. The sequence continues at coordinate 29,198 of WEIU01004203.1, forward strand.
TACTATCTGGTCCAATTTCCTAAGTAAAGAGGATCAACTAAGATCAGGCTCCGCACAGGTCATCTCCATTTTAAGTATCTCCAGAAATCAAGACTGCAGATGGTCAAATTTGCTGCATGACCTGCACCAGTGTTTGATTTTCTTGTGAAAACTCTTTTTTCTTGAGTTCTAATTGGAATTTCTGCTCTTACAATTCAACTTTTGCCTGTTGCATATTTCCGTTGCAAAAAAGTCTGCCCTCTACCCTCCATAGCCTTCTACCAGACACACTGAAAACAGCAACAATATTGTCAACCACTACTCTAAGACTTATCAAAGCCCATTGTCTCAGCCTCTTACTGTGTGCCATGTGTTCCAGGACTCCAGCCTTAAAAGACAAGACTAGATTGCAGGTTAAAACATTGTATTAAAATGTCATTAATCAAATAAACAATGGCAGGGTGTTGGGGGTTGGACATTGTTTTCTTTGTGTTAGTGGAATTTTTTTTCCATTAGGTTGCTAGGAAACTAATTGCTGGGTACTTAACCAAAACAAAGAGGTGGCCAAGCACGAGTTTTGGGACTGATACTTTCTGATAACCGCCATGAAGGCTCACCAATGACCTGACACATTACATCATCCCACTGTGAGATGCTCCGCCCAGCCAGGGGGGACCCAGGCATTCTTACCTAGATATAAAGGGAAGACATAGGAACAGCAGGACAGCAGGTCTTCCACTGGATTCCCGGAGGAAGACTGGACCCATCTCGCCACCACTGCACTTTCTACAGGACCACCTCTACTCCACAGAACTGCATCTGTTACTCCAGGAGGATTCATCTGGACTGCTCCTAACACCCTGACCAACAGGGTGTCAGGTCACATCTCTCACTCTGTCAGGGTTTCCTAGGGTTTTTGTTTGTTTTATCTGCATATTTTTCTGTACGATTACATTTGTATTTTTAATATTCCTATTAAAGGACTGTTATTCCTATTCCCAACACTTTGCCTGAAAGCCTCTAATTGCAAAATTATAATTTGAGGGGAGGGTGTTTACATTCTCTGTTCAAAAGGAACTTCCAGCCTTTTGCTGGCAGATACCTGTCCTTTCAAAACCAGGACAGAGGGGAGGGTGAATCTGCAGTTACAAAAGAGGAATAGATGGATTTGGATACTAAAGAGTGAAAACTGCTTCTGAGAGAGAAGCTAAGTGCCTCTAAGTCTCTACTGAAACATTACAAAGACTTCTTTGCAACTCTTCTTTTCAAGTATTACACATGTTCTCCATGGTTCAAGAATTCCATGAAGTTTCATGAAATCTTTCAGTTTGATATGAAATAATTTCTGAAACATGTAAAGGAGGCTATAGGATTTTTAAGGATGAAGCAGTGGGAATGAAATGGAATAAAAATACTTAAGGCTCTGCATATAACCGAAAGCTATGGAGAAATACCACCCACAACTTCATCAGTAATGTAAAAGTGCTATAAAAATTAGCCTTCTTGGCTAGAACAAGATGATTCAAGCCAACAGACATCAAGCAAGTGCACTGTTAACAACATAAAAGAAAAATAAAAGGAAAGAAATAGAATTCCTTTCCAGTTGATGCAAAGAAATATGTAAAGAAATACATAAAGAAGCAACAAAACTAAGTCAAATTGAGGGAAATATTTGAAGACTTAACTAAACCAGAACTACAGTTTATCCTCCTACCAGTATAGAGTTTCTCCTGCCACCCAGTGTATTTGTAGCTAGGTAAAACCCACACTTTTAGCAGTATAATGGCAACCAGAGAACCCAGAAGGCAGTGTGATTACAAATTCCCATTAGTCCACCACTGGAAAAAACCCAACTAACCAACCAAAACCCCAAACATTTAAACATAGTGTAAATGCAGGTTTCCCGGTAACTCTTCTATAACATACACAAGACAAAATTGATCAAGTACAACTTGAAAAAAAGGCAGTACCTTCCCAAAAAAAGGAAAAAAAAATGTTCCCAGAAGAATCTCTATGGATAATGAACTAACTTAGGGACATAGTATGCAGTATTAGCAATAACATAAAATGCAGTTCAGTTATGAAAGCTGAGCATAGATGAAGATGTTACTATTGCACACTGTGCTCTTTTGGTAACTGCAATGTATTACAATAAATAATAATCCATTAGCCACAAGTCAGAACAGTAATCATGAGATGCCTCCAAACACCTAAAGGTATGAGAGTTAGACCCATTCTGAAAACAGGAAGCTGTCTCAAATTACATCCAATCTATGTCTCATATGTCTATGTCTAATAATCTTGTAATCTACTGCTCTTTGGAGTCCTTTTAATATTCATATGGCAACATAACCAAAACATACTTCATCTGAACATATTGCTATCAGGTTTAAAGTTACCTTTAAAGGTAAAGTTATCCTTCAAAGAGGAAGTAATTTTTTCTACACTAAACAGCTTGTATTACATATTTTCCCATTACTATATCATCTAATACATGGTTAAAGAAGAAATTCAAGGAAGCTGATAAATACATCACTGTTACATGCTCTAATACAGGAAGCAATAATTTAATTCAGTCTTCATATGGATATAAAACATCTGAAAAATTTACTTCTACATAAAACCATTCACAATTAGACAACAGAAAAGAGAATAGAAAAAATATCCTAGAAAAAACTTGTAAGCCCCATAATTTGTTGAATTCCATTTCCCTTCAATACCAAACAGTGAAAAGAATGACTACCTTAAATTTACTGCACTGTTAATTGTGTGAAAATGTATAAAAGAAAGGCATACAGAGTAGTTTAAAAAAGTAAAAAAAAAAACAGACTAATTTCCTGTGGAAGACAACACCTAATACAGATAGTTCAGCGTGCTGCTGCAGTGCAAACTGCAGACTGTACCCTCAGTAGGGCAAAATGGCTGGAGTTTCCAGCAAGAGCAGTGATCTGGCACTGACCCTTTGCACAACACAAGGGGCGTGGGGACCTGTGGCACCAGCCAGGTAACTGGTCACTAATAGATATGACCAGAGCCAAAGCTTCAGCAACAAGACCCCAGAACCCCAGTGTGCATGGACTGCGGATACAAAAAGCCACGGATTGCTTGATTCAGGGCCCCTCCTTGGAAGCATCAAGCTCCATCTCGAGCTAGTTTTGTGTGACTGCCGTGACTGAAGTACCTACAGAAATCAGATATCTGAGACTTTTACGGGAAACATGTGGCCAAGCCCATAAAGAAACCTTGACTGACAGCGTGATAACGGTGTGTGTAGCCAGCCTAGTGCAGCACCCACTGACGCACTTGGTGACTCACTTTGGGGTTTTGCTCCCAGCAGTGAAAGTCTGGGCTGGTGGGAATGGGACTACCAGTGTGGATGCTGTATTGTCAGACAGAAAAGTTTCCTTAGCACTCATTAGCCTAATGCTGGCAAAATGAACCTGTGATTTAGACAAAATAATGGGAATATAGACCACCATTAAAAAAAGTTAATGGCAAAGAGTTAAAACAAAATTAATTTTCTCCTGCAAGCAATATGCCTACCCGAATTAGTTGCAGCATGTGTTTCAAAATTATTATTTTGGTTTTGCTTTATAATATGAAGTCTTCGCTGAAACTTAAGTTCTTTGCCATTGTTATCTCCGATTTCTTTGTTCCCCATTTGATAACTAATAATTATTTTGTATATCCATTTATTTGCTAACAAACCTCTAAAAAATAACGTGAACACCTCATTATCTTATCAGAAAACACATATATAAAAACATCAAAGTTTAATACTCTTCTAACAGTAATCAAATAATAAACATGCAATCTCATGTATGTTTTAAAATTGTGCCCTTCATGCATTCAAAGTTAGATACATGCTTTATAGAAATTTAAAAATTCGTTAGTGAAGCCACTACACGTTAGTGAAACTGGTGATAACTCCATTACGCAAAAACACCCATTCAGAATGCATGCTTAGGAGGAGCCTGATACCTTTAATTCTTTAAGTCCCTGCATGTATCTCCATTCTACATCATGTATCTGGTCCTTAAGATCATAGATATCCTGCAGGACATAGGAATGAGCCATTGCATAAGAAGTATGGGGAAATAATTTAAAGTTGAAAAAGCATTAAAAGGTTTACATGCACTTCTGTCAAATGACAAGGCCTGCAATAATTCCCAGAAATTATCATTAATTCACAACCACTTGATGGAAATAAAGGGGTTTTTTTTACAACACTAACTCCAAGACATCTCAAATAGAACAGAATTGTTTTAAATTTGACATAAGCAAAGTCTTATCTTAATGAGCTAAACTCTTAAACCATAATTATGAACACAAAAATACCAAGATGAATTACCAAGAAAGTAAAAAAAATACTTCATGATTGAAAATTACATCCTCATAGCATTTTCTTATACTACAGAAGTTCTGCATTAAAAAACAATTCTCCTGTTTTAAGTAAATTCTCTGAAAATTCAATTCACCCGTAATTCACTGAGCGAGGCATCAGGATCTACCAAATGACTTGCATCTCCACTTCCTCTTCTAGATGAGTTGCCACTCAACGGAGCTGCACTTACTGAATTGCGAGATGAGGGCTTAAAAAAAAGGAAAAAACATATCAGGAATCATACGGTTATTTCTGGTATACTTGATAATACTCTTTATAAATTTCTTCAAAGCCACAGAACTGTTTTCTCTCTTGTTTTTCTTAATAGTAGCTTACAGACAGTATATTCCATTGATTATTTTGACAGTATTTTCCATAGATTATTTCACTGAGCTGTGTTTCTTCTTGGTAAAATACTGGTTTTTCATTGATGACTTAGTGTATCAGAACATTATAATTTTTAGTCATCTGTCCAGAAGACATTCATGAGATGGCTAATGTGCTGAAATAATGTAGACATTTACAGTATTACTAAATATTATAATTCCTGCTATCCAGGATTCAGAATAATGCGTAAAATGAGAATCTACCATATGGGTTTTTATATCCTTAGCCTTCTAATTTTAGCCTTTCTGGTTAAGTATTTCTCATATGAAAAATAAATTGTAAAGAAAATTATTACTAGCCAAAAGTAAACTAAAGAATAAATTTATTTCCTCAAGAAATAAACAGCACAAAGCATGAATTTTGGGCAATAAAAAAGTATATCTAAAAATATCTTTGCAGGCTAACCCTAATGAAAAGTACACAGAACTTATACTTTTTGAACTATTTCAATACTTGCAAATTTGCCAATGAACACTGACTTTCATTTTAAAAACTCTTACCCTTGAAAATATTTCTGAATGTGATTTTTCACTCTTTTCTTCCAGCTGAAAGAGAATAGGTAACATGATTACCTTTTGTAATAAGGGACTACTGAATCAGCATCTTTTGTTTAAAGAGACTGAGAAGTATTTAAAACTGAAATAATTTTAAAAATTCCAGATGCTAGCATAGATCAAGACAGGAAGAACAATACTCACTTAAAAAAGTAATTCTTACCTCAATTGCAAAATAAATGACTGATTGTAAAGAAAAAAGGCAGAAACTCTCCTCAAAAGTTTTTAAAACGTCATTACCAATACTGAGCAACAAAACATGTTTTACTGTTTTAAATTTCAACAAGAGCTATTGCTACAATTCGTGGTGGCATAACAGATGCAAAGCTTCCTGAAGGTACACTTTAAGGCAGTCAGTGATAGCAGCGTGAATGCCCTAGTTAACAGAAAACACATCTGTACTTTTAACTTCTTCATGTAATCTGCAATTACATCACAATAAAACTGCTTCAGGTAAAATCTTATAACTAAAGTGTACAAAGTAAAAGCAATCTACAAAATAATTTCAATTCGTATTTTATGTACTGAAAACTAAGCAAAAGAACTACCACACTCCCTTCTTACTTAGGAAACTGCTATTGCAAAGTTATATTGTAGACGTCTACATTTTCTACATTTCTATGAATCAAAATAGGTGGGATTAGAAATGTATTTAGTATGGAATCTCACATATCTTGCTTTTCAAAGAACACCTGTTTTTCTCCATGTCAGAAAAAGAGTTTTGGAAGTCTACTGCAATCACAGAACAAGCAAATACTACTTCATAAGATATTTCCTTTTCTTCCTATAGTGGTTTCTATAAAAGCAACATTGTTTCTTCACACAAATTCACCACCTCTAATGATGTACTGAAATAACACATTGCAAATATTTGTCAGCAAATATGATGACAGAATGATGTGAAGAATCCAACAGATCTGAAGGATACCTTTAGGCTAACCTAGCTAAAAATATATATTTCAAATCTAATAATAAATAATGATGATAAAACAAACAATTGAGAAGGCAGCATAACCACCAGTCTCAGCCTCCACATTTCTTTCAGCAGAGCACTAATTTTAGAAAGTCAGCTTTATTATGGGAAAGAAAAGTGCTAAAGTTTAAACTGGAGAAATCAGATTCAGAATGACTAGGTTGGAAGAGA
>WEIU01004205.1:0-26617 GCA_013389925.1 Aegithalos caudatus
GTTTCAGTTGGAGAAGTCAAGAAATACAGTGTTTCTTCTACTGATTTACTGTAACCAATTCTTTCTAAATAACTTACACAGCATCTGCATATAATATGTCGTCTGACATTAATGGTAGTACTCTATAAAATAACTTGCAGGAGAAATTCTTTAAAGTCATTACAATTGGCAATTATTATATCTGGAATAATAATGCAGTATTTTCATAGCATTGTAAAGAAAATATAATAGATAAGACAATTTTTAACTGTGGAAGATGTCTACAATGTATGGCAGGCTCAATATGTAACCATTACATATTAGTCAGCCTAATGAACTATTTGAACAGAGGGGACACAAGTTTCCAACTCTGATACATGGAATTACATCAAAATACCCCAGAATAAATGGTTTTAATACAATCTCTTTATTCCCTCCTCTTCTAAACATAAAAAGGGACAATGATAAACCCTTTGTTTTTTCATCATCACAGAAACAAGAGAGCAGAGGACAAACTGCAGACAGTGGGGAGCAAATCAGTCCCAGGAAACAAAGGAAAATCTGATTACAGGTTTTCTCTGAAAAGTACTGGGATGGATTCTTAGGTCAGGTAGATTTTTACTATTTATTCCAGTTTCTATGTGTTATGGAATGGAAAGGGAGAGCAATTAGGCATGTTTATGAACTAGACCATTGGATCCTAGGAACAGACTTCACTACTAAGGCATCCAGTCAAAATGGGGACATACAAGGCAGAGCTGCATGTAAATATTCTCCCTGAATGTTGCTGGTATTTCAAGATAAAGTTGGTCATGGAGCAGCAGCAGTTTTCTCTGAAGAGACTCAGCAATAAAATAGCAGAAAAATCACTCAAGCAAATTTCAATCAAGAAAACAAGAATGAGTGGTGAGACTGTTGCATTAATTTCTTTTCCCCTTCTTAAACACAATTCTAGATGGAAAAAAAGTCTTAGAAGTACACTTTGGACTTAGAGATTGTTCAAGGAATCCAAGAACATTGAATATACTATTAACGCAGAAGCATAAGGAAAAAGAAAAAAATCAGAAGTATTTCAAAATGTGCTTTGTTCTTTAAAATGATCTTCTTTATACTGTATGCTACCCATATCAGTAATTACATGCATTATCTGTGAACAATCAGATAGGATGGAATCCCTCAAGATCAAGAATGAGATGTACAAACTGCATGTGTAACAGATGTATAACAGCAGCAGCGCTGCCAGATTCAGCAGTGCAAGGCATCATCATTATCAGATATTACATACCAAAAAATGGTTCCCTATAGCAAGTATCACAGGTAAAACTACCAGAAATTAAACCAGATGACATCTATGACCTCTCTGAAACACATATACAGAAAGAAATTGAAAGCTTTGGAGAAATAGTTTTCTGTATTTAGAAGTATCCCTTCTACTACTGTATCATCTATTATAGAAATTAAATGTAACACATAAAATAAACTCACAGCAAACCAAAATACTCATGAAATTTTTATAAAGTTGCACACAAAGGATATCTTTGCAAAAGTATAGCTAACTCACAGCACACAGTTAGCTAATAAAGAAAGCATTTTATTTTAGTAGACATTCCCTGTGGGAAATATTCAGACTAAGAAGTCTGACTTGCATTGTTTCTTATCAGCCGAATGACTTACTGAACAAATATTATTAGAAGGTTGTTCATACTTGAGAATGTGTTTTCCAATCACAAGACTGAATTTCTTAAGTTCACACATTATAATTTGATAAGAGCAGCCTCACCTTTTACTGATACTTTTGTTGGACTGCTTATGACTTTGGTCAGAAAAAGCTGTTACTTTCTTGATCTTGCACAGAAGGAAGGTAAATTCCAAGTATCATTTTCCAGAACAACTATAAAATTTTCAGTCCCTTTCCAATCTCTTTCATTGTTTTGAAATTTTGATTCATTCCACCAACACCACACACAACTGTTCTGTCTGCTCATCTTATATTGGAATCAGTTCCTTACAGGAGAGTTAAAATAACTGCATTTTTTGCATAAAATAAATGTGCAAACACAGAGAGATATGCATAAAGTGCCCACCTGGACTGCCTCTGTAGAGACATATCTCTGGTTTTGAACATGAGGGTATCCTGAGATCAGAAAGAGGAATAAATAGCTTAATGTCAAAAATCACTGAATCACCTCTGGTGATTTACTTGCCTTGTCTTTAAGTGTTTCAACACTTTGTGAGGGAAAAAAGCAAAATATTTTAGATTTTTTTCCTTCTGAAAAACAGATATCCCCTTCACTATGATGGTTCAGAGAAAAGACAGTATGAAAACCAATCTTCCATGTTCACATATAGCAGCTTGTCTAAATTAGCCCACAAAAAAGCCAAATTGTTCTTGGAAGTTACTTTGCTCTGATGCTTTTTGAAGGCATTTTCTTTGTAATGCATAAGAGTCTGTCATGATGAATCCTAAGCTCACAATGAGAGCTCCAGCAAAATGATGAACATGTTGTGAGGGATGCTAGAATCCAGATACCAAAATTAAATTGTGCAATTCTTCACATCCTTTCAGTGACTATACCAGACACTTCCTCTGTTTTCTTCAGAAAACTTGGCTCTATTTGTGTGTATTTGTCAATCCACCTGTTCCCAGCAGTAACCTTAACTTTATAATAAATTTCAATTATATTGGTAGAGGAATGCAATCACTTCTGAAGTTTTGTGAAACTGTTCAGTGGAGGTGAGGGAACCAAATTCTATTTTGAGTTAAAAAATACAGCAGTTGAAACTCAGTCATTTATTCCATTGGCCTAGCTTTAGCCCAATAATACATCCAAACTCTGGACACAGTCATGGGAAAAACTTGATTTTACTTAGCCAGTGGTTGTCTCACAAAGGACCCCATGGCTTGGAATGTAGATGGAACAATTAGAGAGGAAGTTAACTGTAAGTAGAAAAGCAGAGACAAAAGGATCAGGAAAAAACAGTTGTTTTTATCTGCAGTGTTGACAGAACACATTGACATCCAGAGCATAATGCAAGTTTATCACTAAATCCCACATTACAGAGACTAATGGGTGTTTGATAATGTTTACTTATTTTAGAAATTTTACTGGAGAAATTTGTGTTAATTTCTATATTTGAAAAACATTATATAATTATTAGAATGAATAGAGAGTTGGCAGGCCATCTACCCCAGCCTTTGCTCATTAAGGGCTGGAACCAAAAGCTCCATGAAATCAATAAAAATACTTCCATTGATGTTATCTGTGAAATTAGGATAAAGGTCTCATAATAAAAATGTCAAGCAGTCCAAAAATGATCCTGCTTTTCTCAACTTACAAAAGTATTTATGTCACTTTATCACAATTTGTTTTACTTGTGTGGATGGGTTGGAGAGCTTTATATTTAGAGAAATTATGTTCAATGAACATAAACTTCAACTCTTCCTCTGACATCACCAAGACAACCACAACACAATTTTCACTTCTGTAGATTTAAGTTTGCCATGAAGAGCAATTTCCACTCATCCCTGTAGTGAACTATATATTAAGGCATGCAGAAGAAAGGTCATGAGATCATACTGGTAACTTTTCTATGCTTTCCAGAGCTTAGGGAAGCAAAAGATACTGCATATGTAAACATCTCTGCATGGCTATAGACTCAAAACTGGTCATCCTGATGTCAGAGTCCAGAAGTCTCCCACCAGGTTCTTTCAGATATTTCACCCATAGAGGCTGTAATATATAATATCAAGTTAAGTGATTTTATGCAGGCTTTTCTAGCAGAGTAATACAAAATGTTCTGAAAACATAACATAGATGTAATACATATGAGATCTGCATTACTGCCCTTCATGACATACTCTCTGCTGCAGTGCTGGGCATCACAAGGAAGAAACGTATGGGTTTAAGTCAGTCCAAGCCTTTTCCTTTTTTCCAAATTATTTTGCTACTCTTCTTAATATTTATACTCTCTGTGTTGGCCTTAGACAGGTATCCACTCCCCTCATGCTGAATGCTGATCTGGCCAAGTCAGGAAGACAGTCACACTCTTTTAGTGAAGTCAGGTGTAAACATTTATAGCACCAGTTCATCCTCTCAAATGTTGATAGCTACACTCAGTCTGCTTTGTGTTGAGCTAAAAGAAGTTTTCTTTGCAACAGCTGTGGTCAGCTACATCCTGCATTTATCCCTGAACTCCATGGGCACACTGCTCCTGCTCAGCTCCACTGAGCATTCTTCTGCTACAGGGGACAGTCACAGCTGACTTCAGTGGAAATGAATGAAGTGAGATAGCAGTACATGTAACTACACTCAGGTGTTCAATCAATCCTAAAAATGACCTGCTTCAAAATGTGGCAGAAAGTCTCTAGCCAAAAACAACAGAAAGGAACAATCTATTCACATGTTCCCTGATCAAAGTTCAATCTGTTGTAATTTCATTCAGTCACCAAAAGCCTCTACTGCTCTGCTCCCCCCATTTGTGCAGCGATGATGCTACTAGCTAGATATTTCCTAGGCACATTTAGGCAGGACAAACCTGTATAATTTTGGAGGAAATATGATTTTACACCTTGGGCCCTAGGCTCTCAAAGCAGAACCCCAGCTTTGCTACTACAATGTTATTTCTATATATTTCCTCAGTTTCTTGAGGTATTTCCAGCAAAAAACACTGTGAGCACAGATGCTTCTAAAATATGACAAGACTATGACAAATTTTTGCAAAACAAAATGTCTGCCCCAACATTCAAGTTTATATCTCAGTACAGGAGATTATTGGAAGTCTTACTCAACAGCTTAAAACTATATCACCTTTCCTTCTCCCCAGATAACTACATCAAGGAGCATTAGAGTGGTCCTTTACTCAGAAAAAAAATAAATCTTTTGCATTACTTTAGAAGCAAGGTTTTTCCTTCTCACCTGCTGTATAGCATCTTGTTGCCACAGGACAGAAGTGCTACTGTCCCAAATGCAGGCTTACTACCTGGTGTGCAAATGCCAATCCACACACCGAGGTGAAGGATCTCTATTTTTAAATTCTAGTTTGCACAGGGTAACAAGCTATATGGTAACCCACAAAAAAACAGCTGCCTGATCATCAGAACTTTACAGAGTTAATACATTTCAACAAGCAAAGACAGCATTCACTGGCTGTCTGCTATTCACAGATAGCATAACTTTTTTGTTAATTAGTAGTCAAACCCCTACTTGCTGGCTATCCCTTTTGCCTCTCATGGTCATTAGTCGACGAGTACCATTCTTACCTCCATTTGACTCTGGGGTCTGCACTGGGTAGGAAGTCAATGAGTTGGTGGTCACAAACTCCCACTGCTGAAATTACCTTTTCTCCAGTTGCTGCTCAGTTCTTGCTGCCTCCACTCCTGGCATCTCTCAGCCTGATGCCCCATTCATCTTGGGATTATCTTCCCTTTTTCCTTAAAACAAACATGCAAGATTAACAATTACATTGCTTAATCATAAGTGCCCACCTCCAGTTATTGATTAACAACTAAAAAAGGGAAATTTTCTAGTTTGGTTAAAGTCTTTAGGTGCTCAGATCTTAAGGGGTTTCACATCAGTGCCCCCTGCTGCAGAAGGCAAGACTGACACTGCACTCTAAGTGCTTCATTTAAAACATCAGAAGGCCCCAAGCATCATCACGTTGTTGTTCAAAAATCTCCCATAACTTTTCTCTGTACCTCCCAAGGGCAGGTCCACACAGCTCTGACTCTTTCTCCTCCAGTTTCTTCTGTAGTTCTGTCTGGCTCCTTCTTGTCCCCATCACAGCCCCCTAACCCTGTCTGTCCTATGTAGGGCATCTTACCTTTTCTGTCCCTTGTTCCTCACAGCAGGGCCAGCAGATTCTAACTGACTCCCTCCCAGCTAAATCACTCTTTATCAGACCCATAGCTGAGTCGACAAGGCTGTTCCCACTCTTGGATAATTAACACAGCTGCAATACATTCAGGGCAAGATTGCCTTCAGCACCACCCTGTGTCTCCCGGCACTCTCCCATCACAGCACTAAGGACCTGCTAGCTCTGCGGATTGTCTGTACACCACTTGCTTCAGAAGGGTACAAATAGCACTGTTCAATCAGTGAATCAATCCCTGGCACTGAACTGTCTACAGTAAGTTTCCTTGGGTTTGCCTTCCATGGCAACTACTGCATAGTGCTCCCTCCACAAAAAAATGGGGAAAAAAAAAAAAAAGCTACAAGTCACAGCAAGTACTAGGCAATTGCTATGTAACCACATCAAATTCAGACACCAAATTATCAGAGTTCAGCTCTAAAGATTTGGCCCAGACTGCCAGAGCCCGTATTTCAAAAATTCAGTGAAAAATGTGGAATAAGTTTAATAAGTTATAAACACCTTAACATTTTGAAATTAAGTGTATAAATAAAGGATACTTCTGTGGATTAGTCAGACAGAAACCATGAAAGAGATTGCAGAAAAAACTGACACAGGCTGTAATGAGATAAATCTTCCTAAAAGCAGCCTGTGTAAAAACTGTAAAGTAGCAAAGTATTTTCTTCAAGGTACACAACATGGCAGCAACTCTGTGAGTTATGCCAGCAGTAAGGCACAACTAGTTATGCAAAAATTCCTTCTGGGGACGCTGATAGCATGTATGCTGTAAATCCTGGGCCTTAGTTCAGAGAACTGATACACATTGGCAGAATGCTGAATTTTTGGAGAAACCCCTCTGAAAATCCAAACACGAGGTACACTGAAAAGCCTTATTAAAAATTGTCTTCCAGGAAATGGAATATGAAGTACAAGGTGTACACTCTAAGAAAACTGTAATCAAATTTATTTTATTCCCTTTTACTCAAAAAGAAGTTATATTGCATTGTATCGTCTAAAAATTTTACCTTCACATCTATTCTGGCTCTACTTAAAAGCATCATGTTTTAGATCCTGGATAAAACATAGGCATTACCTAGATTAGGTTTAATCTACTGATGGTGAGCCTCAAATAACAAGACAGTGAATACTTTATCAAAGAGGTGCTGGACCAAGGCAGAATACAGGACATTCAAAAATCCATTAGTTTGCCCGAAATCACAAATGCTATGTTGCCTTTTTTGGTCAAAAATTTACAAGTCTGCAAATCTGTATATTCAAAACTGCCTTTTCTATGATCAGTTCATCCAATATATTTTTTGCTATTATGTATTCATGCAAAGTTCTTTTCTTATTTGACTGTTTCATGAGTAAAGACATGTATTCAGAAATTATTAATACTTACCTCCATTCAGACTGAGACATGACATATGCTTTGAAAACCACTTTACTAATATTTCACTCCAAATACTATGCAGGAATTCATCCTTAAAACATTCACAAAGTTAATCACTTATGTCTGATTTTAGTGCAAGTATCACAAACACAGAAAAGATCAGTGATTCAGCTGTTTATTTTATGACACCACAAACTTGGATATGTGAAATAGTTTGAGATAACTAATATTTACAGGAACTGAGCCTGTACAAAGCTGATTCAGAGATGAAAATCATCACCAGTATGTTAAATTAGATTCAAATAAATGCACACATCCTACATTTTCTTTTTCCTCACCTCCACCCTTCTGACCAGCAAGGGCTGTTATAAACTCTCAGTTTCTGAAGCTAATATCTGTGGATCCCTACTCTACATATAAAGTAGGTGCCAAGTACTTGAGGCCCAGGGACACAGACAATTCTCACATGAAAAGGAAGATGGGACAGACCACATCTTAAGGATGAGTCTGCAATTCATTTTAGATACAAAAACATATATCAATCTAAAAAAAATTAGCTGCCACTGTGTCCTCTATGGCCAATATTTATCTCCCTATTTCCAAAACACTTTTTTTTTCCTCAGCATTTTCCCAACTGGTTTATGAGTAAAAAGGCCCTATATACTTTATGTTCAGCTGTAAAAGTTGAACTTTGTATTTAAATTATGAACAAACTGCAGAAGGATGTCAGTCTACCAATAAGTACCTTTTTGTGTACAGGCATACTGGTCTATTAGTACTTTTCAAAGTAACTCCTCCAAAAATCTGAAATTTCTGACTATGCACTTTTTTTCACTTAGCCATGGACAATTTGTTCCTCTCTTTGCTTCATGGGTTCAAAGTAATGATCAAATGTATCAAGAAATGGTGTCCTTCTCAGCTAAAATACACAATTCTTGCTTGATCCTTTTTAATTCCTCTGCTTAGGTTTCAAGCAAGGCCACAGCGATTAGTGGCCATGCAGAAAACTTGTGTGTATGTCATCATGTGTAAAGGTACAAAACACTTTCAAGCATACATAAAGCAAGCAAGCAAACAAATAAACTAATTAGCATAATCCATGTAAATCCTGATTTTTTGAAGTACTTCTAAAAATACCCCATTCATACTTATAAAATATTTCCCATTTTTCTTTGAAATGTAAATATGAAGTTAACGGTGTCATTGTAATTGGATGTAGTGAGTCAAGGGATCATCATAAAAGAGAACAGAACCATTATATTTGATAAATCGGGTAAAGCAGATAAAATTCTCAGTGAACTAAAGAGGTTAACCAGGAGACAGAGCTAAATATCTGTCAATCTCAGTTATTTTCTTCTGTTTTATTGGTCTGTGATTCTATTAAAATTACTCCTGCTTATTATTCACAAATTTCTTAGAAAGAAAAAATACATGAAATAAAGTATCACTGAGAATGAGCTGACAATAATTTAGTCAGTTACAAAGCAACCAGAAAAATTATGTTGCCTTCTACATGGTAATCTCAAAACTATCTCACACTTGGCAGGAACATCACTGCTTTAATAAATCACCAGGTTTGGATCTAACTAAATCACCAGCAACCTATGGATCTAACTATCATTTTCTCATTAGTCCTTTCAAATCAGAAATACCATGAGGAATAAATACTGATGACTATCAGGGATACCACAGATTAACTTTGAAATTTAAAATAATATTTTTTTAAGGTTGTCAAAGAAATGTACATTTTAATGTAAATCCTCACCATTTTTTTTTCCTGTTCAGGCCTAACTCAAGCTAGGGGCAACTTCCTCCAATATGGTCTCTCTTCCTATGGTTAACTGCAATTTTAAGTTCTGTTTCATAAATCAAAAACTATACATCCTGCTCCCCATAAAGCAAAGGAGATGTTATGATTGTTAGTTTGCAACAGAATTACATATGTCATGTTAAAAATGTTAAACACCTCAATTAAAGTCTGCTTTTTCCTTTTGTAGACACAAGGAACGATTCTTCCCGCTCCAAATTTTAACCCTATAATGGATGCCCAGTTGCTAGGAGGAGCCCTACAGGGAATTAGTGAGTATCTTGACTGATTCTAACATCAATTTCCTCTTTTGTAGAAAGCTCTCATAAAGCATTAGGTAAAATATAAACTCATAAAATTGTGCACATTCTATCTGCAGATTCTTCAAGGAATCATAATAAGACACACTGATGATGTCCAAATAAATCATTTGCATTTACAGGAACTAAGCATTGATCAAGATTAAAATCCTTACCAACACTTACAGTAATGGATACTTCATTGAGAAAACAAGAAAAACAGAATTCTGTGTTATGTCACTAGAGTGAGAGCCAAGAAATGAAAGGATTTTAGCTGTAATTTCAACAATTAAGAGCTACCAAGGTCTGCTAAGTCTCTTAGTCAGTCATAAGAAATAAAAACAAATGGAGTAGAAAGTTTAAAGAATTCATTATCTTTGCAATTTTTTGCTTTCAGTGTTTGTTCCAAAAAACTTTTGTTCACAAAAGCATTTTTCTCACTTCAGATTTTTGTATTTTTCTATTGAACCTTGATGTTATTTCTGAGGATAAAAATATTGATCTATTTTTTTATCTGAAATGTTTTCCTCACTTTAAAACTGTTTTCTGTATCAGAGCTTTTAGACCCCTTGGGCTTTTCACAAGACTGTCCAGCACCAAATCTTGCATTCTGTTTTCAATTTCTTTAATGAAATAATGAAAATAATAAATGACTCAGATTTAATATCAAATGATCCACAATAAGCATTATTCGTCAACAGCAATCTGAAGTATCTTTATGACCAAACTGGCTACAGATGAAAAGTTTTAAACATCTCCCTACACTTCAAACAATACTTTTAAGGTAATGTGAAAATATAGAGATGATATTCTTCATTTAATACTCTAAGTACAAGTACATTAACCTTAATTTTAATCTTCCCATCAAAGTACATGGAACTAATTTGTAATTTAAAGGACAATCTACAAAATAAACAGTTCAGCTTCAGATGAGGTCAAGTCACCATATCCTTTACAGGCATTGATACTCTGAACCTCAATTCTGCACATGGAATTCATTCTTATGAGGATGTTCAGTCACTGCTGCTGTCCCACTGATACCAGGGGTACTACACAAGTGAATAAAATTTTATATTTATGTTTTATAATATTTCCTATATCTGGATTCTTCTCAGTTTTTACCACTATAGAGACTATGTAAGCTGCAAAGATTCCTAGTAATAACTATTTTCTGAAAAGTAAAAAGAAACCATTATGTACAGGATCCCAACCCTTAGGATGCAAAAACTATTTTAAAACTCCAAAATTATTTTCTGAATATGCTAATAATACCATTTTTCCTAAGCAATAATAGTGATTCATTATAGAAGTTCTACCTGTCATAGGTAACCTTCAGTAAAATGCCCTTTTGAAATTGAGTAAAATACTGTATTTTAAAACTTCATAACTTACTTTATACAGTTCCTCTGAAATTATAACTTTGAATTTTTCAACAAATAATCTAACAGCAATTTCTCATCCCCATAAAAGGAATCCCTAATTCTTAAATGACAATTTAATCAATATCAACAAAACACACAAGTATAACTTCCAAGGCTCAGCCACAAATCCTGCTACTGGGCCTACTTCTGAATCCATGAAAGCTCCTGTTTTCTTGATGCTTTCAAATCCATTGAGCTTGTGAGAGGTGATGATGCATCTGGTAATAACAGACTTATTGGCTTTTTGATGGTATTACATCAGCAAGCACAAGATACATAAGCATAGCAAATATAACTGATGTTGGTAAATGTTATTGGAATATTAGCTTCTTGATCAATTTTTTCAAAAAATTATATCATGTTCTTAAATAAAACACGAACAATCACAAATGTAAGTAATTAACACCAGTGTGTTAATTTAGAGGCTGTGTCATTTCCTTTTCAGGTTGTGAAAAAGACGTGTTGATTGAAATCCTCACTCAGCGTTGCAACTCCCAGCGGCTCATGATTGCCGAGGCGTACAGAGACACGTATGGCAGGGTACGACAGATGCTCTTTGTCCTTTCCTTCCTTCTTTCTCTCCTGTCTCCTGTGGAACTGTCAGCCCTTCTCTCAGGTCAGTCACTGGAACCACAAACCTGTCAGGCAGCTGGCTGCCACAACAGGCTGCCACACAACTTTGCTTGTTGGCTATTGATACCTCTGATGATATCACGTTGTCATTTCTACAGCAGAAGTATCATCTGCCATACACAGAGTTAGAAAAGGACAGGAAAAGTTCCTTCTTCTACAGTCCATTCTTCTCTATTGACCAACCTAAAATTTCTCAACAGACTTATTTCTTCCTTTCTGTGCTTAAAGGGTTTCTGAAACACATTCTTCAAGTTTTTGGAATAAATAATAAAATAGTATTGTAACCAAAGAAAAACACCATACAAAGAGTAATAGGCTTTTTTTTTACTTGCATAATGATTAATGTTCACATCTCAAGCACTGACATTCTCACACCTCATACCACATAATCCCATCTATTCACTAAGCACAACACTCTTCTGAGCTGCTTAATGTTAAAGTTATGAATCTTTAAAAGGTGTTTAAAAATTTTTAAAATATACAAAGTTACTTTTAAAAATGTATTTTATCTACACTTACTCAATATAACAATGTAATTTTTGTTATCCCAGTTGTTAAACATACACAGAGATAGATATTCTATTTCCAGACCTATTCTTGCTAGCCAATTAACTATGAGAAAGTTGCAATGCCTGCATTTTCCTTAGCTGCTACAGCTAAAAAATAATACTAGTAACAACTTTTGCAAAATTCCTGTGAAAGTCATGAAAAGCACAGTCTGAAACTAGATACTATTTGATTAAATTGACTACACATGCCCTTCCCCTGAAAGAAGCCAGAAAAATACTTATAAGAAAATCCAGTTTTCTTCATTTCTTGAAGCCTATAAAACTAAGAAGGGCTCACCAGAAAATTCCTTGAAGGCCAGTGTCTGCTTGCCATTGAATTGATCAGGAATACTGAGAACAATGAGTTTGCACAAATGCTACCACAGAGCCATCTGTCTTAATTAAGGTTAAGTAGAAATGGCTCATTCAAAAATTCCACATTATGTGGTGCTTTTACACCATCGGTTCATTAACCAGCAGAACAGTGTATTTTTTTCTTTGGGTAGCCAAGAAGTTATCTAGAGACAACCTTTGTGCCAACTCTATACCGAAATACCTCAAAACTGCTGACCCCTGAATAAGCTCAAACACCCATTTACTGTCTTAGATCTGGAGGAAAAAGAGATTAATTTAATCAGTGTAGTGATTGAGTTTGTGTTGTTACTCATCTCCAGGAGATCAATGACTTTATTTGGACTGTTAGAAAAAATGAAACACAGAATAATTGTGATATTTTAGATGTAGCCATGAATGAGTAAGTATGTTTTATAGAGACCATAAAAGAACGATAACAGAATCACAGCTGTCCACCTTCCAAAGACTGTGACAATGACTGAAATCAGTCCACCTAAATTATTAAACCTGTTTTTTCTATTATGAGGTATTTATTAGGTTACCATCACACGTGCAAACCACACAAGTTCAGTGTTTATCTATGCAATATTCTGCACTGAGTTTTAATGTTACTTATAGAAAACTAAAGTATGTCAAGCTACCCAAAGGTGCCTGTGACATGAAGCACCCAAGCCCATTCTTTCCTAGTGCTCATTTATTTCCTTCATCACTGGACAGTCCTTCTCTACTCCATCCATAGCAGCTGGCTGGTTTGTTTTAGCCATTTCTCTACAGTGTATCAACTGGACCTATTATTTTAACAAGGGAAAATATTTAAAATCTTTGTATCATGTTTTTATCTTTAATTTCTGCTCTCTGATACATGAAGATGATCTAGAGATAATACAGTATCATAATAAATAATTGGGAAATGTCCTTCAAGAATGCAGCAGTTCTTTCGTATTCACAGAGAAAATTATTGACTTACCACTAATATAATTGGCTTTTCTTTTCAAATCAAAAATAAAAATATAAACAAATCAGTAAGTCCCTATGAAAACACACCACCTTTAAATTCATACCTGTTTTAGACATATGAGTCAATATGAAGTGCTATAAAGCCAGTGGACACAGATCTTAACACCTAGAAGAAAGAAAAACACCAAAGAAAACCTCAGACATCCTTTTTACAAATCTTAGTCTCTAAAGCTATGAATAACAATAGAAGGGAAATGCAAGAAAAATTCCAGCAACAGGCTACAGAATATTCTAGAAATCATGGAACATACTCCAATAAACCCACAATTTTAATTCAAATTAATTTATTAAGCATTGGGTAGACTTTACAGCCCAAGATTCATCATTATATTCCTGATAGTTTCTAAAAAAAACCCCACCAAGAATGTGACTGAATTGCTCCCGTTTGTGCTTTGAAAGATAATTTAGCACACATCACACTTCCCTGGCTGTAATCTGTAATTTGTCCCAGTTATGAGCGGTAAACACCACAGGACAGAGAAAAGATGTGGCAAGACAATAGCAGTTTTAACCTTCTCAGTTCAATTTATGTTAAACCTGTTGGTCCAATCCTTTTCCTTCTTTATTTCATTTCAGTCTGATCAATATGAGAGCCACTGTGCCCATTCATTAGACAAAGGTAAACTGGGACACATTAGAAGGAGATAAATATTAAAAAAAGAAAGAAAAGAGATCTGAACTAGCTGCATTATTCAGACATAGAGAAAAGTTTTAAGATTCCTTCTTACAATTAGCCTTCAAGGATTTCTTACAGCAAAGACAATTAGGAAATTAAAATAATGACAACTTAGAGTTGTCTGTTCTTATTACCAATACTCCCCTTAGTTCTGATTGCAGGAATAATTTTTAAGTAGTATTCATTTTTATTATTAATTCATTTTCCCACGGGCATGTTGTCAGAAGGAAAATGTCTTAATGTATTAATTTCTACTCTATGTGTGATTTAGTGGTTGTCAAATGAATCTAAAGTGCATTCACTGAAGACTATGTATGTTTTTTCATCATAAATTTAATTTTTAATATGCATATGTCATCCTTCATTGCTACTCTAGCTATTAAATTAATTATATTCAGAAATGTCTCAAATCAATACAGGCCTGAAAAAAATACAGCTCTGGAAGCATACTAGTTCATATAATGGGAACTGTTTCTGGCATGCCTGTCAATTCAGGCATAGACTAGAACATGTCTTACAGGTGTCTAGTGCTGCACACAAAATATTTTTTAAAAAAAGACTGCACAAGTGTCCTCAATCAGAAACAGGAAAAAAGCTTTTGGCATTTGCAGTGTTTTGAGGGATGCTACTAGGAATGGGGAGAATGGGGAGGAAACTCTGATCCATTACTCAGCTATCTGGCAAGAAAGAAGATAAATACGAGGAGGAAAGAGGGGCTTCCATGTTATTAATCCAGCATCTATCGAAAGTAGTGAATTCATTTTGAATGTAAAATATAACTGATTTGAAGCACATAACCTTCCAGCCATCCAAAGCTGATATGTTTATGTACTAGGAGCAATATAGATGATTTTTCTTATATTATTCACAGTAACACAGGAAAAAATCAAAAGAATTCACCTGCGTTTTATGAGATTCATCTTCCAAAGGTTCTTACCTCTCTCGGATTTGCACAGGGAATATGCTAAAGGAAGCTGCAGATGCTCTGCTGTGATACTCAGTTTTCCAAAGCTTTAAGTACTAGTTGCACTTAAATGTCTGCATTTTCTTCTCTGTTCTAACAAACCAAAAACCAACAATCCATTGTGGCCTACTGGCTTGTGCACCTAATCTCATCTTGCTCATACTAGCAGAACAAGCATGTACTATTTGAAAGAATATTTTTTTTTACTTAATCTTAGCCAGAATTTGTCTTTGACAGTTCATCCTTAATCATTTACAGAGAAAACCACTAATAATTTTTTAAGCTGTCTTAATAAACTGTGACTGTAGAGATAATCCTGTCTGTGCACTTTCTTTTTCTTTTCAAGGATCTGATAACAGACCTAAAAGAGAATCTCTCTCATCACTTTAAAGAAGTTATGGTTGGCTTGATGTATCCACCAGCCTCCTACGATGCCCATGAGCTTTGGCATGCCTTGAAGGTAATCTTCATAGTCAGAATTGCTTAGAGTTACAGTCATTAATTAAGAGTACTGAACATACATTAATTTTTTTTCACTTTTATTGATTGATAAACTACTGTAAGTTAGTACTCTGGAGAAGTGCACTATCATATAGTGCACTAGTCATGAGAAATACAGTGCTATTTCAAGTTTATTCATTTCTATGCTAAAATCAGCATAAATAATATCCTTGTCATGTAACAAATACAACCCATTTAATGCCCATGGTAAACTCAGAACATGAAGAAATATTTATCCAGGGAAATATAAGGTGCTATTTGCATAAGCATTTATGTATGTTACAAACCAAATTTATTTCCACAGCCAGTGCATGCACTAAGGCTCCACCTCTGTAAAGATTAATCCTTCTTTAACAGAACATGTCTTTGCATAAACACTTACAAATTACTCTGTAAGAAAGTAATGGTAACTGCACTGAAACAGAACTGATTTCCCATTTTGAAAAAAAAAAATCCTTTTCTTCACTGGGTCTGAGGCTGAGATCCTCACACAACCGAAATTCTTAAACAAATAAAAATATTTTTTAAAATATCACGTCATTAAATGGTGAAATTCATTCCCACGGGGCATTGTGGAGGCCAAAAGCACAACTTAGTTCATAGAGGACTTCAATATATGCTCTGAAACCAGGCTGACTGTTGGCTATTGAAAATCATAATTATTCTCAGGAAATTCCAGAATTACCAACTCCTAGAAGACAGGAAGGCATATCAGAGTTCAGCATCGTTTTTCTTTTATTTCCATGAATATTCGCTACTGTCTGCTGTAACAAGCAAGACACAAGCATGACTTGGGCAAGATGATTTAGCTTGCCAATTTTGAGAATTCTACTCCACCCAAGCAAAAGAGTTATTAGTTTTTTCTTGTTCTTCAAACACTTTAATCAGTTTTTAGAACTACTGGTATGTCTTTATTATAGTTGGCATTAAAAGCAATGTGAAATATCATTGCTAACTAAGGAATCATATCTTTCATTAAAATTATTGACAAAATTGCCAAAGATTGTTTTTTCCTAAACGTGGATCAAACTTGAACTTTCTTACAATATTCTGTCTTGACCTGGATTCTTATGGCCAAGGTAGAAAAACAGCCCATGTGTATCTATGGGCTCTAATGTTCTCCCTTTATCTCAAATGCGGAATACTCACACTATCCATGTGCATATCAAAAGCAGCATATGTACCACATCTTATGTCAATTGAAGTTTATAAAATTCATTCAAACCCTGTGAGAAAATGCAGTGATTTCCAGCACTGTACATACTCCATGATGCTTTCCTTTAATACCAAGTTCTACGCTAAATATTAGACTGTAGCAGTTCTAAATAAATTCTAAAAAAAAATAGAAAAAGGAAGAAGATAAGAAGATAAAGACCAACACAATACCTATTATCATATCTACTTCAGATTTCCTGAACACTTGGTAGGGATGCATCCTCAATCTTTGCATCTGATTTCTTTCAACAAACAATAATTCTTACTAAAGCTCTAAAATTATTCCCATTATGTTTCTGTCAACGACAGTCTTGCTTCATTTCCCACTTGATAATGTACATGCCAAAATTCAGCTTTAGAAATATATTTTTAATACAGGGGATTACTATTGAAGTAATTTAAACAGCTGATAATGCAAAAGTACACTGCAGAAACTGCTATTATTTTGTTATTTCTGATAAGGACAGCATTGCTTTCTTCTAAAAATTGGGGTTTCTACTACACAACATCTTTTCATATTTACTTCTTTCCATACAGGGAGTAGACACAGAAGAAAAATGTCTAATTGACATATTAGCCTCAAGATCAAATATGGAGATCTTCCAAATGAAAGAAGCCTACCTAATGCGTAAGCTTTTTACCAAGGGCAGAGTAGCAGCTGTACTATGTGTGCTCTGGAGGTATTAGCACACACAAAGGAACAGAACTACAAAAATGACTCCTCAGCACAGGCTGGTTCTCCTTCCACATCCTCTCCTATAACTACAGACCAAAGGCTGCAGCAATGTGCTGGGTGGGCAGGCCAGTGGGGACAGTGGCTGAGGGCCTCCAGCAGGGCCAGACGGATGTGCCAGCCCCACAGCCGGGTCCCTGTAGAACATGCCCAGATTACACTGGAATAGAATAAACCTATTTATCCTTTATTTGATAAACTTCATTCACTATTCAGAGCATGTTCATTTGTGATTTATATTACATGTTTTTGGTTTAATCTAGAATATAATACTGATCTTCAACAAGATATCGATTCTGAGACTTCAGGTCACTTCAGAGATACACTCATGAACCTTGCTCAGGTACTGTACAAACAAGAACCACGACTTACATGTCTAAAAGATTCATAATGACTTTGGATAGAATTTAATAGGTTTTGCATTTTAAGATGACTGTGAATAAAGATAGTTCAGTAAATCTGCACTTTAAAACAAGAGACAGGACAGAAGCTGATGAGGAAGAGAAACTGAATTCCTTCATCTACTCTGACTTAGACTTTGGATATCAGATGGAAGGGATCAAAGGGAAACAGATTATTTTATAAATCCCATTGGTATTCAACTGCTGACCCTTTGCTCCATCTGTCTCATCTCAAAAGGAGTCTGCTTGCATGTACAAATGTGACTGTCATTTTTAAAAGCATGGATTTTCTCCGTTATCAGAATATATCATAAACCAGTCAAACATGTGAAAATAGAGATATATATGCCCGTTTGACTAAGAAATAAAGAATTAAAGAGTTCACTGCTTAAAAGATAATGCTCTTTGAGCTATTGCATGTGCTAAAGCACAAAATACTAGCACAGAGGCAAAGGAGGTATCACTTTTACATACCAACTTTTGCAGTTTTACCAATCTCTAGTTTATACAACAAAGTGGTCATCCTTGTCATTCTCACTGTAGTCACTTTGCTCATTATCTTTAAAATCTTTTGTAAACCAGAGTAACAAACAATGAAGGCCTGACATGAGACAACAGCATACATAAGGTGTATCTGTAATCTGTACTTTTATATACATGCATATCTGGGCAAAAATTTCTTATATAAATTTGAAATAACAGGAGGCCTCACTGAAGTAAAAACGACAAAAGTTTCAAAAGTAGAAGCTATAAACAGGAAACATGTTTTCTCATGCTGGATTTTTTTCCCTAATAATGAAACTTTTTCCTTGCTTAAAAATGAAGATCTAGAGATTAAGCAGCCTCAGTTCTCATAATTATTAAATGCATGGGACACACTTTACCCATCAAATGAACCTAATTTAAAATAATCTCAGATTTTACATTACTAGTCCTAATTTTCTTAAACCTCAAGTCTTGATAAAGAGGCCTAAAATCAGCAATTTCATGCCTAACAAAATCTGCCATTTCACTCAAGAAAAGGAAGAGTTGCAGGAAATTTCAACCTGACTCAGTTATACTGTATACTTCTGAAGATTGTTAGTCAAATCACCCATGCTTGCATATCATCTTATATTAAAACTGATTATTTTATTAAAACATACCCTTTCTAGTTCTATAACCATACAACTTTTCCAGTGCATCCTTTAATGCTTTTTTTGCAGAAAACCTTTGCTTTGATTTCTATTAAATCAGACTAAGGAGAGAAATAAACATGCTCCACATACATAGAGAAATTATTCAATTGCTATAGTATTGTACTTATGGTTTTCATGTCCAGCCTGAGGCAGATTAGAAGTTATGGTCCTTCAACAGAATAAAAGAATTTCAAATTCAGGGTTCTTTGTTTGGGTATTAATTGAAATATGGTAATTTTCAATTTAAAACATAATTATACAAATGTTATTGGAGAAAGTGGGTATTTGGTTCATGTAGAATATTATTAAAGTTCTTTTATTATTCACTGCCCTGTCTTTATTCCCTTGTTTTCTTGTATATATAATTTTATGCAGTCATTCCATCATAATTCACTTCAGATAATTTATATTACTACTAGAAATTTCACTGTGTGAAATTCTCACCATTTGATTTACATGTACATTTACATTTTTAACAAAAAGAACTACAAATCAGTCATTCTACAAGCTGACAGCCAATACCTATTTTAATCCTCCCCTTCACATACAAGGTAACATGACTGTAAATTTTAAACTAAATTGCTTCAAGCACACTTCAAGTTATAAAATTCCAAAAGCAGTCTGCTCTTCTCTTTTTCTGACTATATGATTCAGATCATAATGTGTTTACTAAGGAATTTAGCTTGGTTTGTGTAACTGAAAAGCTATTAAATGTATGAGAAAATTAGAACTATTCTTTTGGGGTTTGTGTATCAAAGTTGCCAAACAATTTCTTAGTCTTGGATCTTAAGTTTAGACAATGATTATGAGCAAGAAGAATCTCCATTATTTGATGGGCTTGCTCCTATGGTGTGTGCAGGAAGAAAAATACATTGAGAAAAGATTTTTATGGTAATATGCATATTGATAAGAACTAATCAGTGAATGGCAAATGTTACTCCTATCCTTGTTTTCCCCTCAGAGTTACACATTATAGTAAACAATATAATATCCGTACTTCTGAAAATGGTGGCAGGATTTTGGCGGTCAGGTAAAAGCTTATTTAAAATAGGACTAAAAATGGGATAGGTTTATACACTTCCCCCACCTTTTCTTCTCACAAGACTAGTTGACATTCTTATTAAAGAAAATTAAGACAATATGTGACAACTTGAAGATATGGTCCACATTTGAAAATTCAGCCACGCAAGATACTGATCCAACCTAAAAGCCTATATATGTTACCTCAAGAAATTCAACATAGCCTCATATACAAAGAATGTTATATTCCTACAGGGGTTTAGGATTTAACTTTTGAAGGATATGTATCTCTTTTCCCTCAGGGAACAAGGATGGAAGGATATGCAGACCCTTCTACAGCTGCTCAGGATGCAATGGTAAATATGCTCAGATGTGAAGTTCTCAAACATTAAAATAACAAAACAGAAAACAAATGTTGAAAAGTGATTTAGGACTTACTTTTTTTGCTTCTTCCCCCTTTTTTTCTCATGTATTAGATTCTATGGGAAGCATGTCAGCAGAAAACAGGCGAACACAAAAACATGCTGCAAATGATTCTCTGCAACAGGAGCCACCAGCAGTTGTGGATGGGTAATCCTGGCAGTTCAGCTGTTCCAATAAAGAGTGGAAAGGAAAAATGTGACTAAGCAAGCCATGTTTTGCATACCAGCACAGTCAGTGAGCAGAAGGACATTAGCCTGAAACTGAAGTGTGAATGCTTGGAGCTCTCAGACTTCCACTGATGTAAATGGGAATTTGGAATTAATGCAAAACTGAACTACTGACAGCTGTAGACAGAACAGACAGGCATCAGGATGCCAAATAATCCAGAGAATGCATGACCAAAGAAAGGCAAATGTTACAGCTGCACTGAGTCTACATCACACAACAGGATGAGGGAGATTTTTCTTAACTATCTTATTCATTTTTCCTAAGCAACTCTTATGAAGGAAAACACCTTGGGAGAGCTGGATGGAGTATTTTCAAGAAATGTTTGCATGTGAAAACACATTGCTGTGTTGAAGCTTTTCCCTAGAAGTTTCATAGAAGTTTTCGATGGGAGCACTTCGGTGTTCACATCTGCTCTCCAGTAATGAACATAAACACAGAAACACAAGGGCCATTTTTATTTAAAAGAGAAAATCAGCCATAGCTATAGCTTGCAGGAAATTTATGTGAGCTCATCCAAATCTTCCACTGCAGAAAATAAACCTATTTTATCTGGTGACAAGTCTGAGTTTCTGCCCTGCAGTAGAAACACAGTCTGTCTGCTGACAAGTTTATCAATGCACAGCCAGCTGTATTCTTACGCCAACTTCCAACAGTAGCTTAGAACTGCTTTGCTATCATGGATGAACAAATTCATTCAGCTGATGATGACAGGATTAACACACCTGCTCTATGTTCAGCTCTCTTCCTGAGATCTGAGGGCCCTGCCTGTATTGTAGTCCTCCATGAGTTTTGTAGTCAGCAGAGAAAGAACTTTCCTGCTCCCCTAATGGAGAAAGCACACCCTGGATATTTGTGTGTCTGCATATCTGCGTCTTGCAGCGTGTGCATGTCATGCAAGCCCTGGCTCCTCGCCATGATCCATGAATCTTGCCAGGTTTAGCCAAGCCAAGCAAGGAAGTTCTCTTACCAGCAGGAGGTTCTTGCAAGTGTCATAAACATATATGGCACCCACATTCATTTTATACTGTAGGCTGAACAACCCACAGGGAGAATGTCCTAGAAGCCAGGTTTCAGGCTACTCATTTAGGTTGCCTGACCTGGGAAATATAAACAGAATTTAACACTGAGAATACTAAGGGTAAAAAAATAATTAAAGCACTGAGGAGAAGCAAGAGGGGAAAAAAAAATAGCAAGTTGATCATTACTAATGAACTAAAAATGAAACAAAATTTCTTTTTTTTTCCATCCCCCCCCCCAAGTTTTCCAGGAGTTCCAAAATATCTCTGGGCAAGACATAGTAGATGCCATTAATGACTGTTACGATGGATACTTTCAAGAATTACTGGTTGCAATAGGTAACGTAAAGATATGATTTTTACTAGCAGATATCTCTTAATAAATTCTAGTATATTATCCCTTGTGCATCAAAAATATTATTTTTCTGAAATTTTATCTTTAATGTCCTATATTGTGCAATTAATTTTTCAGAGCTAATTAGAAAAGAATATTTTAACTACTTTCCCACATTTGTATAAATCTAAAAATGTATCTATGCAACACTAGCTTCTGACTGAGAAGAACTAGTATCTACTTTATTTGACAATAAATTTTGTGTTTTCGATGATAATGGCATTTCCAACTGATTTTACACATATTAAATAACCAGCTAAATTTTCAGGACTTTGGTGGTATATAAATAAGTTTCAAGCTTAATGTACTTGTCTTTCATTTAGAAAATAAGGATAAAAATATTTCTACAAATAGGACACCTGAGTGTATTCACTGATATTTAATAGGCCCCTCGATGCAAAAGCAACGAGCACCCACCACTGAACTTTCAAAACCATAAATATAGTTGTACTAGTGAACACTGGTAGCTTAATTTTAACCTGAGGCATGGACAGAACTACCCAGCTTTATATTTCAAGGAGCCCAAAGCCTAAAGAAATAATTTTATAACAATCTGTTTACCTGTTGCAACTCTTCCCTCCTAGTTCTCTGCATTCGTGACAAGCCTTCCTACTTCGCTTACAGGCTTTATAATGCAATTCATGTAAGTAGCCATTCTACATCATATGTCATAAAAAGGAGCTTCCCTGGCTTTTTTTATTATTATTATTATTTTTTGTCTCTGATTATTCTTAAACAAGAACTTAAAAATCAGTCTCTTCAATCTTTAAGTGACTGTGTATTTTAAAACTGTTGGTACCCACATAAACTTCAAGGCAGTAGTGCCTGTGCAACTAAGCAGTAAAAGTGCATAAGCAGTAGAAGTAAAAGGTCAAGTATTTAGATATGTTAAAAAATTATCTGTCTGCTAACTGCCAGGTTATTTTAAATTGAAGACTCTTTTTCTATGCATGGTAACTCTCCCTGATGTGCAGAACTCACTGTGCATTATTCTTACTACAGAATTTTTTGTATCTAGAGATTTAATAAGTATGGTTAAAAACTAAATAATAAATTAATGTTACACAAAGACTAATGGTCATATTTTTTTGCAGGACATCATGCAGATTCTCTTATTTTTTGTGCAAGTGCTAACTTCTTTTGACTTTTTATTGCCACTAGATGTCCCCATTCTTCACAAAACTACATTACGAAAATTTATTTAGAAACAGTTAAAACACATTTGAACACAAGCTATGTAAATTCTACAGCTATGGTTAAAAACCTCACAGAATTCAGGAGGCAGCAGTTTTTGTGAAATAGATTACTGGCCTCAGTATTTCCTGAACAGACTCCACAACAACAGCCACAACTGCTACTCACAAACTGAATTTCTAAGAATACTGACAAAAGTTCATCACATTTTCCTTTTTTAAAAGTTTCAGTGCATAGATAAATCACTGGCATATGGGGACTCCCTGTTATTCAGTTACATGAATTCTATTATTTGAGTACAGGAAAACTCTGTAGGATAAAACCCTTAGACTCCTTTAACATCTGGAATACCTTTGTGGGTATACCTTTTATATGCTATATACTTATATATACCTGTATGGGTATATCTTGTCTTCATCCTTTATACATTTATATGAGCATACACAAATGGGCAAACACATATTGTCCAGCTATCAAATTTCCTCTCATTTTCTTTTTTCATTTTAGGACTTTGGGTTTCACAATAAAACAGTTATTAGGATTCTCATTGCCAGGAGTGAGATAGACTTGATGAACATACGCCAGCGATACAAAGAGAGATATGGGAAATCACTCTTCCATGACATTAAAGTAAGTTTTTACAAACTTCTCTGTTTATTCAGCACTGCTATCACACAGACTGTACCACTCTGTTTAACCATTTGGTTGAAAACAAAACAAACAAAGAAAGCAAGGTGTAAAAACAGTAGCACATTTCCAGTGCATCAGTTTGAATAAGTGAAAAATTCCTTCTCAACTCACTCTCTGTGATTTTATTCCTCTTCAATGCAAGATGTGTATATAAATAGGGCATGACAGTGTGAGCTGAACAAGAGTTTGTATGAATGGTTTCTACACTAATTGATAACATCTTATCTCATGTTGATCTCTAAGGCTAGGCTGGTACCACTTCTGTGCTAAACTGAAGTAAATATCTGGTTTTATCCTTGTGCTTTTATCCTTCACAAACCTTCTTCCCCTTGTACTACTGGTCTGTATCTTAAAATAAAACTTTGAATCTGTTTAACTGCACAAAACCTATCTCTTGCTAAGACACTACCTTTTATATGTCACTATAATCCAACTACAAGATGTGCAGCAACTTTACAAAATTCATGACTTTTTGGTATTGAACTTGAGAGATAACAAACAGATCTGATCCAGCCTTTCAAAGAAATTGTTTCTAGGTGCCCAAGCAATCAAAGGCCATGGCAAGTGAAATTAAAAAAAAATCTCGGGCTAGAATCCTCGTGAAAACAGTGTAATGTTTTACAACAGTAGTCTAGTCTTTGTCACACACCAAGTAAAGAAGAATTCAAAAAATATACAGTCATAGAAATGTTGATTTTCTTTTTTTTTTCCTTGCAGCATTTTGCTTCAGGGCATTATGAGAGTGCTTTACTTGCTATCTGTGCTGGTGATACAGAAGATTATTAAGAAGATGAACTCTGAAGGCTGTGAAAACCTATTTTAAATAGAAATTGAAGCTATATGCAATGCACTAACCACAAGAGATCCCTATTTTACATAATAGGACTGCAAAATCTGTACTGTACACTTGCTAATATTAAATCCTTCTTGAGACAGGAAAAAAATGTTGGCAGGAACATGGTTTTTCCCTAGCTCTGATGAATATTTCTGGTTTTGTAATTAATGTAAATTAATGTAGCAAGTGGTAAAATTACTCCATGTAAGCATTTGTTTATCATTTAGTGTCACAGCATCCCAAACATTTATCAACAGGCTCTGGAAAATTTATTCACTTTCACACTGGAGAGAAAAAATATTTCACTTTATTTACTTTTAGCAAGAGAATTTCTTCCTTTAAGGATCTTTTTTCTTCTCTTTCCTACTTCTTATACCTCATATTTTATGCTCTTGAACATTACTGGTTTAGTTACTACCAGACTAAGCATCTGCCTCCATCTATTATCAGTCACTCACCGGAGTGCTTTTATATCCTTCTACTTAGTTCACATACTTAATGGCCTTTCCCCTACTCTGCTTGAAACAAAAGTAAAATTAGAATCAAGTACTCCATCGATTCCAGTGCCACACGCTGGGAAACCCGGAAGATGAAGCACTACTTAGCTTTAAGCAGAGAAGTTTCGGAGGATTAAACTCTGAATTCTGTTTTTATCATTTCTATCTCATTTTAACCATTAATTGAATATTGACGTTCAAAGCATGGAGGCATATCCCGGATGGCCTAGGTAGCACAACTCAATAATTGACTGCTAGTGACTACATTGCATCTCCGAGTGAGGTGGAAGGATGCGGAGCTCCCTGGAACACCCGCGAACAATTGGAGACAGCAGCTGGAGACAGCAGCTGGAGACAGCAGCTGGAGACAGCAGCTGGAGACAGCAGCTGGAGACAGCAGCTGGAGACAGCAGCTGGAGACAGCAGCTGGAGACAGCAGCTGGAGACAGCAGCTGGAGACAGCAGCTGGAGACAGCAACGAGGAAAGGCGGCAGAAGCCCAGCCTCGAGCCCTCGTCCCACGGAAAAACGTGGCGCTGCTTTAAATACCGGGCTCTGTTCGGGGCAGCCTCTCCGTGACACCTCCCGGCCTGGCCGCACCCACCTCCCGTCAGCTCTTTGGGAAACACCAGTGAGGGAAAGTGTGGTAATGGTTCACTAAGATATCTGCCCGTGGCTTTTCTCCCGCCGCCACAAGGTGTCCCACTGGACACAGACCTTCTGGCTGGTTTTAGAGAGGTATTTTCTGCAGGTGCAGTCCGTGTGAGTGAATATTGCTGCAGAAAGGCACAAATACGTGCTTGCTCTTGTGCCGTTTGCACCTGTCGCTTCCCTCAGACTCTGGAAACAACACTAATTACAGCGTATCTGGCTTCTTTGCAAATACAATATATTGATTTATAATAAACTTTAAATTCCTTTCGAATCTCTCGAGTTTGACTCATTAAAAAAAAAAAAAAAAAAAAAAAAAAAAAAAGTGGGGGGTGGGCCTGATATTTCTGGGACTGAGAATTTTTCCCCTGGGAGAAGGTTAGCAGTATCAGGCTAAAATCTCACAGACCCAGCAATACCAGTCCCACAGGGTGGGAGCGGAAGACAACCAGCTGAGCACTGTCCCAATTGCTCAGCATTAACATAATTCTAAACCGAAGTTATGTTCAGATTTTGCAACTGTAGCTAGTTCCCAACAGCCGTACCTCGGAGTCACTTCGTTTTAACTCTGCACGTTTGCAGAAAGGAGCGGCGACGCTGCTCCCGGACTGCACACGCGCTGAGCGCCCCGCGCTTCCCGAGCTCCCGTCGCAGCACGTGAGGCGGGGGCTCCGCCCAGAGCCCGTCACAAAATGGCGGCGGCG